>CM077820.1:14451659-15051659 GCA_039720395.1 Liquidambar formosana | reverse complement strand
ACGTAGACAACGGGAGTTACCTTTCCTTGCATTCGTCCTTTTATTAACTTATTATGAATTGAAGTCATGTTTATCATTCTAGCAGGCATATCTTATTGGGATGCTAGGTTATTTTTTAATGCTTCTACTCTTTAATTTTTTTTTTTTTTAAAAAAAAAGAGAGAGAGAAGTTGCCAACACAGTCTTAACTTATATGCGGAGTAGGGAAATTAAACCACGCATTGTTCCTTTTGGATAGTGGCGATAAGTACCAAAGACAGATACTAGATCTAATTCCAGAATGATTTTTCTAAAACTCCATTCCAGGCGGGCCAAAACCCATGGGCCATTGTGAGTCCCAAGAGCTCATGTACATTATAAGAAACGCTTTTAATGTTTGGCCCTTTTTCAGGTAAAAAAACAAGGGACCTTTAACTCAAATGAACTTATAATTCACTTTAACTTGTTGCTTTTTAGTTTGGAGATTGTGCTAATTTTAGCTACAATTGTGGTTAATTGGCCATCTAGAGGAACTGTCAGATATTTTGTTACACCAATGTCTCAGAGTTTAACTCTATCTGAGTATTAAAACAGAACAAAAATAAAAATAAAAATAGAAGGATGCACTTATGGAAATAATGGCCCGATGAGTGATTTGTATATATAGAAGGCTGGGAAGAGAAGTCATACAATTGCTCATTTGAGAGCCATCAAATATCCCCTTCACAATGATTTCCATCATGTCTGAGGAAACATTAATTTCCTTCATCATATTTCATGGATGAAGCATTTGATGGTTTTTGAAAAAGCTACAGAAATTACTCGCACAATACATTATATATATAAAATTTCATGCGCATACACATAAGCATGTGTATGCAAAGACTTCGTGGAGTCAGTCAAGAGTACAAACTTGATGTCCTCTTCAAATCAGTTTCACCTCATATTATCAATACACACAAGGATTTCAATTCCTGCTAATATGAAACACACACTGTATGGAATGCATAAAACTCACTATTAGAATTTCATTTCACTTGGTATATAGATTGTAATTGGTAAATCGAGTCTCTTATCGTAGAAAGCCTTTGAATTTTCAATGTAATCAAGTAGCAATTGTTTTGGACTGTAGCCAAAGTAGAATGCAGATAGGGAATTGAATTAAGGTGCATAAATTCTAGCTACCGTGCATGCATCATCTCACATTCAGCCATATGCATCACCATCACCTTTATGAAAGTTTCTTTGTTCAAGAGAGACGGCCCTTTCACCGTGGAATCCAAGGCAAATGTAGTGGGTCTAGTTGTAGACCAAACTAATTATATTGTTCAATCATGACCAAATAATTTTTAAGTCATTTGACTTAAGACCATTATAAACTTATTATTTTAAAGGAAAAAATGAAAAAAAGAAAAGAAAGGAAAACTCCAAGGGTTTAACTTGGAAAAAGAAAAAAAAAAAAAAAAAATCAGCACAATGTTCTAAAGTCATCAAATCAATCTATTATTTCCCTTCACTGTGCATCTCTCTTGTCTTGCAAAAAATACCACATCTCACATTGACTAAATATCAAGTTTAACATGTCTTCATATACTTATTTGGGTCCTCCACTTATAAGCTTAGGCTTTTAAATTGGAAACTGAACTTGGTATCAACGCATGTCGTTCAAGTCTGTTCTATTGTACCTCGCCACATGTTTTTCCTTTAAAAGTGGAAAGATTTTAGAAGGTCATAGGTTCAACTCTCTTTTTAGTGTGTATATCTTATCTAGCCAAAAAAGAAAATCAACTCATCTGTATTGCAAGAAACGGATGAATTGTAATGTACAAGATTTACCCGTATCACTTGGTTATTACCTTTTGGTTGCATAGAATGATTTGGTTAGTACTTGGAAAGTTGAATGGAACCATTTGAACCATATCACTTGGTAGGTAGAGAGTGGAGACTGTAATTTTGGTAAATCGAGTCTCTTATCATAGAGCCTTTGAATTTTCAATGTAATCATGTACCAATTCTTTTGGACTGTAGCCAAAGTAGACAGCAAGATAGGGAAATAAGGTGCATTAATTCCAGCTACCGTGCATTCATCATCTCACGTTCAACTATCACCATTACCTTTATGAAAGTTTCTTCGTTCAAGAGAGAGGGGCCCTTTCACCGTGTAATCTACGGCAAATGTTGTATTTATCTTTTATTGGACTCTAAGAGGTTAGGTTAAGGGGTTTTTATGAGAGCGGAGGGCCATAAGCCCATTGTCCAAACTTGCCTGTTAGAGGTCTAGTTGTAAGCCAAAAACTAATTATGTTGTCCATGTTAGAGATATTGGCCATTTATTAAAGTGGGTCCCATGTATAATTTGAGGTGGGTCCATGTTGGAATTAGTTAATCTCTATGTGGAGATTTAATTCGAATATTTAATTGGCCAAAATCATTAATGGGTAAATGAGAAATTGTTCTCTAAAGTCACCTTTGAATAGTTGGTTGAAGAATGGTAATAAGGCTTGTCCCACATTGAATAACTATGAAATTCTGAGTGAATTCATATACACATACTTTGGACCTATGGTTTGGGCCCAAAGGGCACCCAAGTTTTGTGAGGAGGGAGGACCTAGCCAACATTGGGTTTGGACCCAAAAACACACGCGCGCGCCAGCCCGCACCGAGCCGGGTCGGGTCAAGAAGACTGACCCATGTGTGTTATTTTTTAAGCAAAATTTATTTTTGCAAATTAAATTAATTACCGTTAAGTCATGTCTGTTTGTTAACCCAGAACAGTCATAAACAAAAGACACACCTGATCAATGTGCCTTTTGGACTGTTCTGGAGAGTCACTTCTGGGTTGTTTTTCGTACTGTCTGAGAGAGAAAGGACACAGTGGGTTCACCAGACGCAGAGATTGCAGTGCTTCTTCTGTGCGTACAGATCATTGTATCTTGGGAGGCAGACGTCTGTGAGACTCAAAGCACCAAGTGAGGGGCGAAATCTGTCTTAAGGACATAGCGTCAAACACTAGCCTTGATCAATCCGGTTCTGTTTTATTATCTTCTGTATTATATAAGTTTGTGAATTTTCAGAATTTATTTCGGTTTCTTTTATATATTCTGTATTCTGTATGTTTGAGTAATCCAGAATAATTCGTGTATTATATACATACTGTTTTCACAGAATTATACATAAGTAAGACAATATTTTCCAACAGTCCATTCATGACCAAATAATTTTTAAGTCATCTAACTTTAGACCATTATATATTAACACTTTTAAAAAATAAATAAATAAATAAAGCTTCATTTTTAAGTCCATGAAAAAACACAATTGTGCTCCCTAGATGTCAACATTTCAGCTCCTCATCCTCATAGAGATCACTGCCTATGTAGGTATGGGGGCATCTTACACGAGGCGTTAGAGGAATAGTCTGAGCTAAAATCTCGGCAAGGAGATAATATTGTCGATCAAATCCAACCCAATATTTACACTAAATACTTGTATGGCCGAAAATGAATTACACTTGTATTGGCATTGAGGTGCTGCTTTAATTTAGACACATTTATTGACTGACTTCATAAAATGCAATGCCCCAAATAGTAGGCTATATGATTCAAGATGACCATACTCAATGGTAGGTCCCAGAGAATTACCATCAAGACATATTTAAAAACCTATTTAAAAGTGATTCAATATGACAAACTAGTTCTCTTTTTTCCTTTTTCTTTTTTGTCTTTTTTTGGGTTAAGCAAGTAAATATATTAAGGAAAAACCAAAAAACAACAGAAGTCACAAAAACAAAAACTTATTCTATTTAAAAACCTATTCAAAAGTGATTTTGTTTCTATATGGTGCCACCCACTAGTTCCAAATTGAAACCCATTAAATTGAGATCCCCACACCTTGATTGACCGGCTTTATGGAGTCTTTGCCCACTTCTCACGGCTACATATAGCTTTCTATCAAATCATGAGACATCGACTATTGCAATGAATTGATGGCTTCTTTATTTATACAGTTTACCTAATCGAGTCTTCCCTCATTTTCCGTGTATAGAACTGCAAAATTGTCACTAGTTGAAACAAGAAAAGCGCAAAAGTCTTCCAAGTCTGTGTACCACTACTATTGCGAGACTTATGGTCCAAAATTGTTCCAAGTCTGTGCACCACTACTATTTCCCAAAATTGTTTCAAACAATGTGGAAACTCTTATTGTTCCAAATAGAGGTGTCTGTGCTAAGACCCGGCTTGTGAATGGAGACCAACTAGAGGTCTCTCTTTCATGTCATGTGATACAATCTTGTAACAAAAAATCTGCATTGGAGCAATGTAATCTTGACTCATCTAACACCTTCACGACATTGGTGTCTTCTTTTGAACGCATCCATTGACTTGACTTTATCAAATGCAATTAATACCGCAATCCTCACGTTTGAAGATGACCATATCCACAAACTTGAATGATGCCCACCTATTTTCCAGACTGATCTACGATCTTTCAAGGAAAAATGGAACTTGGAATTGTATTGACGCTTGACAAATTGGGAACACCTGCATATCTATTTCTTGTTGGTTCCCACTTGAGGCTTGGATCACTTTGCCCACATTCCCAATACAAAAATCAAACAACTATTCAATGTGTATATACGTGTTTCGTTAGACGTAATATATTTGGTTTGTTGGTTTTGTTCAGCTCATTGGACAATTGGTAGTACAATGCGGCCCAACATCAGCCTGTCATAACAAATTAGTATATTAGTATACATAAATATAAGAAAGTTTATAAAATCTAGTAGAGAATTAATAATAAAATAATATTATTGTTTACTAAATGAATTATCAGTTCTTTTTTCTTTTCCCTAAGGGTAAGATGCCTAAGGGAGAAAATCACGTGACTGAATCAATTGTTGGGGAATTACAAATTGGTCCGGCTACGGGCAAACAATCAAACTTGACTACTAACTTCGTAATATATGACTACTGACTTAATTAGGAATGACTATTGGATTATATTGATATGTAATTATTTGCCAATAACTAGACCAATCTGTAACTCCCCCATCAACTATTGGTTTACTTATAGAGTTGAATGGCCAATCGGCTATTCATAGGGGAAAAAAAAAAATTGAATAACAAAAAATAACAAAATAATATTACTGTTGAGTAAATCAATTATTGGGTCATCAATGAGCCAACCCGACTGTTCCTTGAATAAAAGGCAGCATATATTGTAAAAATCCATCACTAAAAATTAAACATAAAACTTGGGTCATCAATGAGCCAACCCGACTGTTCCTTGGTTTTGAGAAAATATTCATGCAACTCATCCCGGTCACTGCAATGCATGTGTATTTAGCATTGTAACAATAAATCGGTGCACAAATTGTGATTTTAAATTTCCATCAAGACACGTAACAATATTATAGAAGAACCATGAGGCTCTTAGAAAGCAGGAGAGAAAGGAAGAGCAAAAATGGGAGATTCTTTAGAGTAGAAATATTACCAAGAAAAGCCAACTGCCGTAGACTAGCAATTCCAATTCGTGGACCAACAACTCAACAAGGGTAGATGTCACATACCATGTGAAAAAATTTTGTGAAAGAAATTATGCGTTTGCCATATCCAACACGTTTTGTGACATTGAAGTGTTTTTTCAAATACGACATTTATTGACTGACTTCATAAAATGCAATGCCCCAATCCTTACGGGTAGAGATAGTGGATTTGAAGATGACCATATTCGATGGTTGGTCATGAATCATGCATGATTAATGTGGTGTATCTTCTGAACTAAGGATCTTTCGAGGTATAGTGCAAGTAATAACGTCAAGTGAGAAATTTCACACCATAAATATATGGGCAATATGCTATGGTATCCATTGGAAAATTCATATATAATCTGTTGTATGCATTTTGGTGCCAAGTTATTTTCATGACCTTTAGAAAATAAAGAAAATCTTTTTCTTTATTTTAGCAAAACTATGAGGCTTAGATAGCAAGAGAGAAAGTAAAAAAGGGATAAAGAGAGATTCTTCAAGGTAAAAAATATCACAAAGCAATGCCAAATGTCATCGTAGACTAGCTATTCCAAAAGTCTCTAGTCTTTTTGTTTTTTTGCGCGCCCAAGTCTTCAATGAGTATTGTCCCAAGTCTTTTTGTTTTGTTTTGTTTTTTGTTTTTTGTTTTTGTTTTTTTTTTTTTCATAGTACTACAGGACTTTAGAGTCCACTTTATTTGGGTGTAAAAAATACACCAAGTATTCATCATCTCACTAGAAATTTTATTGGAACAATCCACCTTTAGGTCTCATGTTTAATAGCTCTTTATCACATACACAGAGAGTACAATACACAATGAATATTCACACTATATCTATCAAAGCTTTGTAAATTGGGAACTCGATCAGAGGATGGCCATTGGTTGCTGTGCTAGTGCTAGCTTGATCATCCAATTGATTTGTATCACACAAAATCTTAGTCAAAGGGTGTGAGCAAATGTCAAGTTTGGCTAAGTGACCATAGAATTCCGTGGCGTTAACTGCAAGAAATGATCAGCATCCATTAACTTTTGGGTTTTGCACATTAATTTGATTTTTCTGATGGAATTTATAGAAAAATGTATTATGCAAATCAAATGATTAAAACTCATCCAATCAACATAATTTTTTGGCAAAATTGTTATTATTTTAAGCCCATTTAAATGTGATTTTTATTCTATGTTTTGCCACCCACTAGTTGAACTTTCGTGGGAGAGAGAGGAGAGGTAAGAGGTGAGAGTGAGCAAGTTCACGCCCAATAAAATTTTTGAACAAAAAAAAAAAGGGAAAACAAGAATCATCTTTCTCAAAATTGTTCCAAACAATGTGGAAACTCTTATTGGTCCAAATGGAGGTGTCTATGCTAAGACCCGGCTTGCGAATGGAGACCAACTAGGGGTCTCTCGCTCTTTCATGTTGTGTGATACAATCTTGTAACAAAAAAATTTGCATTGGAGCAATGTAATCTTGACACATCCAACACCTTCACGACAGTGGTGTCTTCTTTTGAACACATCCATTTATTTGAATTTATCAAATGCAATTAATACCACAATCCTTACCTTTCAAGATGGTCATACTTGGTGGGTGCCTGGATGGTCATGAACATGAATGATGCCCACATATTTTCGAGACTGATCTACGTTCTTTCAAGGGAAATTTAATGAAACTTGGAATTGTGTCAAGGTTTGAAAAATTAGGAATACATCTCTATTCTTGTTGGGTCCTACAGTCCTACTTAGGGCTCGGATCACTTGACCCAATCCAAAAATCAAACAACTATTCAATGTGTATTTAATGTGATAACGAAGTATACGTGGATGGGAAGGGATATGTCTACATTTAGTATAAAACTTTTTAGTCTTAATACTTCTCAATATCTTAACATTTTGCTAATTTAATTGTTAAATTAGATATTATACTCATGAATGCCGAATTTTAAGTTAATAAGATATCAAAAACCACTTAATCCATATGTAAACTTTCATTTATTTTATAAATAAAATTATAATTTAGGGGCAATTTATAAATGGGCTAATTTCTAATCTCCGATTATCTTGAAATTTGGCATGCATGATGTATAATAATATTGGGCTTTGCTACATATCTCGAATTTGAGATTTCCAATCAAATTCAAAGGTGGAACCCACTTTTAGTTGATATTTTTAGTTTTCGTCTCAATATAGGTTTCGTTCTTCTTAGCTAATTTTGCTTCTTTTGTGAGTTGAATTGTAACAATTATAAGCCACCAATACCGGCTTTTCTTTATTGTTTATTTTTCTTACTCATTTCTTCTATTGTATTCTTTTTTCTTTCTTTTAATAATACTTCAAGCCTATGAGGTTTTGACTCTTTATTTCTCAGTGGTTTTAGAAATGTTTCTAATTTAAGAATCAGATAAATTCATCAACAAGATTATGAATTGAGATTTAGGGAACTGTTGTGCTAATTGGGTCATTTTAATGGCATATGTCAAGTTTGGCTAAGTCACCATAAAAATTTGCCACATCAGCAACAAAGAATGATCATGAATATTCACTAATCAATGTGTTTCGATCATCAAGTAAATCCAGTGTACAAAATCAGCTGGATTAATAATTTGGAGCATTTGATTTTGTTTTAGATGGTAATGGAAAACAGTAGTATGCAATCGGGAAAAATAGGCTGCTGATAGGGACCGACAAGGGTCTCTGCCACATGCCGTGTGACCAAAAAAAAAAATTGACCGAAAATCTGCATTTGGACAATGTAGTATTGCCGTATCCAATACATTTTGTAGACCGACTTCATAAAATGTGATGCCTTAATCCTCACGGATAGAGGTGCTCAAATTGAAGATGACCAAATTTAATGGTTGGTGATGAATCATGATTAATGCCCGTGTATTTTAATTTTTTGGCCAAGGATATTTTGAGGCATAGTGCAAGATATAAGTGGACAAACCAGAGTGAGAAATTCCACCCCATGGATGGATAGTATTCCATGGTATCCATTGGAAATTAAAGTATAACCTCTTCTAGTCTTCTATGCATTTGTATGACTACTTTTGCGGGACTTTAAGGTCCAATTTATTTGGGCGTAAAAAATACGCAAAGTATTCTTAATTTTAATTAGGGATGCATTATCTTATTGAACTTTTTTATTTATCACCCGTTAAACCAAGTTCATTGGGTGCCTTTTCTTTTTTTATTTTATTTTTTTATTAAAAAAACACACATGCTAGGAGGGTGGGGGTTAAGGCCTACCAGATTTATTATCCAAACAATAAACATTACATACGCAAATGACCCATATGAAGATTATCATAGAATACAATGAAACGTGAGTCGCTCTATTTGCAAACAAATCTATTGATTTTTTGAGTTATTTCTTCCTAAACAGAGAAAAATATATATACAGTTTCAATCATATTTGTCATAGTGTAATGAATAATAAAATATCATTACTGTTGAGTAAATCAATTATTGGTGCCTTTAATTAATTTTTCTCCAAGGTAAGATGGGCAAAGGAGGAAGGCATCCTAGTCACTGCAACGTGTATTTATCATTGTAACAATAAATCGGTGCACAAATTGTGATTTTAGATTTTCATCAAGACATGTAACAACATTATAGAAAAACCATGAGGCTTAGAAAGCAGGAGAGAAAGCAAGAGCAATAATGGGATATTCTTTAGAGTAGAAATATCACCAAGAAAAGCCAACTGCCGTAGACTAGCAATTCCAATTCGTGGACCAACAACTCAACATTAAGGGTAGATGCCACATACCATGTGAACAAATTCTGTGAAAGAAATTATGCATTTGCCATATCCAACACGTTTTGTGACATTGATGTGTTTTTTCATACACGACATTTATTGACCGACTTCATAAAATGTAAAGCCCCAATCCTTACAGGTAGAGATAGTGGAATTGATCAAAGATGACCATATTCGATGGTTGGTCATGCATCATGCATGATTAATGCGATGTATTTTCTAAACTAGGGATCTTTTGATGTAATAACTTTGAGTGAGAAATTCCACAACATAAATATATGGGCAATATTCCATGGTATACATTGGAAAATTCATATATAATCTATCGTATGCATTTTGGTGCCAAGTTATTTTCATATATAATCTTTTTCTTTATTTAAACTTATGGGTTTTGCGCACTAATTTGATTTTTCTGATAGAATTTTTAGAAAAATGTATTATGCAAATCGAATGATTAAAAATCATTTTATCAACAAAATTTTTTGGAAAAATTGTTACTATTTTAAACCCATTTAAACGTGATTCTTTTTCTATCTTTTGCCACCCACTAGTTAAATTGTCGTGGGAGAGGAGAGGTAAGAGGAGAGTGAGCGAGTTCACACCCAAAAGTCTAAAGTCTTTTTGTTTTTTTTTTTGCACCCCCAAGTCTTGGTAGTTTGTACCACTAGCTAGTATTGGAGGATTTTAGAGTCCACTTTATTTGGGCGTCAAAAATACACCAAGTATTCTTAATCTTATTTTAGTGACTAAACTTTTTATTGGAACAATCCACCTTTAGGTCTCTTGCTTAATAGCTACTTCTTTAGCTATTAAGCATGACTAGTCCCAAATTGAAACCCGCTATATAATTTGATTTCATTTGGGGAAGTTTCCTTCCCCACACCTTGACTAGCCTCATAAAGTCTTTGCCCACTTTAAATCTAGCTTTATATCAAAATCATGACTAATGAGACATCAACCATTGCAATGAATTGATAGCTTTTTTCCTTCATAGAGTCTGCGTTGTTATTTTGACTACGATTCTTCCTTGAAGTGATAAAAATTAGTTAATCCACCATCCGAAAACAAATCATCATTCTCCTTGACACAACTGCATAATCGTTGGAAAACCATAAAATTCTCGTGTTTGCTTTTGAGAACTAGTCGTCGTTGAAAGAAATGGCATTTACAATTTTTGTTTCATTTTTATAGAAATTTTCATGAAAACGATCAAAAAGTCCACTTAAATGTGAAATTTTGGGAAAAATTTATTTTACAAAGTTTTTAAAAATAATATTTTCGAATAGACAGCATCGTCAGTTTTCATGAAAACTTATAATATTTTTCATAAAACCTTGAAATGTTAAAATAAGTACATGGGGTGCTTAAGAAATTTTGTGGTAGCAATAGCAATAGTTACTCCCTTTTGTTATTGATCGTGTCCCATCCCGAAGGAGAAAAAAAAAAAAGCAAGGAAGGCAAATTAATCCAAGTCTGGCCCTGATATCAGGCAAGTCATGCAACCGCCTAAGGCCCCCAATTTTTAACCAAAAATGAGGGCCCTAAATTACTTGTTACCCTTATATATAGTAGGTCCCAATTTTTAATAATATATGCAAGAAAATTTTGTGTGTACTAGGGAAAAAAATTGTCAAGTATAAATTTTGTTGTGAATGTAAATATGTATATATAGTATAGAGGGCCCCATTTTGAGAGTTCACCTAGGACCCAAAAAACTAATTAGGACCAGCCCCAGATTAATCAGAATCGTTCAATGGAGATTATGGCCGAACATGAATAACAATGCAACAAGATAACATTGTCAATCAAACCCAACCCAAATACCCAATATTTACACTAAGCACTTTGTATGGCCGAACATGAGTAGCATTTGTATTGCCATATCTGTCAAGTTCATGTCATTGATTAATGTGCTATTTCAAACACATTTATTGACTAACTTCATAAAATGCAATGCCCCAATCCTCACGGGTAAACAATAGGCTATAGGATTCAATATAACTATACTTGGCGGTTAGTCCTGGAGAATTGCCATCAAGACATCTAACAATATTTTAGCAAAACTTTGAGGCTTTGATAGGAGAGAAAAAGTAAAAGGGATAGATTAGTCTTTGTACCACTATATATATATTTATTGCAGGACTTTGTGTCCAATTTATTTGGGCATAAAAAATACACTAAGTATATATTCTTAATCTTGATTTTCTTATTAAAATTTTTATTGGAGCAATCCACCTTTAGGTCACATGCTTTAAGTAATACCTCATTAGCACAAACGCAGAGAGTACAATACACTATGAATATTCACATAAATCTATTGAAGTATAGTAAATTGAGATTTTAGGGAATGCACATTCAATTGATTTGTATTGCAATAAATCTTGGTCAAAGGGTGTGATCACTGGTCAAGTTCTAAGTGACCATAGAATTCCGCCGCCTCAGCATCCGTTATCTTAAAAATCACCAGGATTGATAAATTCATGCGCTAGCCATTAATTTGAGATCCGCACACCTTGACTGACTAGCTTCATAGAGTCTTCCCAGAAGTGACATAGAAGACGCACAGTCCCTTATTTTCCATGGACACAACTGCATAAGTGCATCGTCTTTGCAAAACCACAAAATTCTTGTGTTTGCTTTTGATAACCAGTCGTTCTTGAAAGATATGGGGAAATTTTACGCTGCTGGGCTTCTTTTAGTAGTTGTTTTGTTGCTCGTTGAAATCACGCAATTCTGCTTGGGTGGGAATTCAAGCTTGGGTTGCATAGAAGGAGAGAGACAAGCTCTTCTCAAGTTTAAACAGAGTCTCAACGACCCTTCACATAGGCTCTCTTCGTGGAAAGGCACAGATTGTTGCAAATGGAAAGGAGTAAGCTGCAGTACGAGTACTGGACATGTCGTCAAGCTCGACCTCCCAACGACAAACGCCACAGCTTATTATTGGGACTGGGACGTATCCAAGAAGTTAATGGCCCGGGAGGTAAACTCTGGTTTGCTGGAGTTGAGATACTTGAATTACCTGGACTTAAGTTGCAACTACTTTCAAGGAACCCCAATTCCGAAGTTCTTGGGGTTGATGGAACGACTAAGGTATCTCAATCTCTCTAATGCCAACTTTAGTGGAATGGTTCCCCCTCAACTCGGAAACCTCACCAACTTGCGTGTTCTTGATCTTAATCATTATTATATGCCTAGAAGAGCACTGACTATTCTGAATCTAGAATGGGTTTCTCGTCTATCGGCATTGCAACACCTTGACATGAGCGGCATGAACCTTAGTGGGCCTCCTAATGTGATGCAGGTACTCAACATACTCCCTTCTCTGTTAGTGTTACGCTTGGCATGGTGTGGACTCAATAACACTCATATTTCTCAAGCTTACAATAATTCCACGTTTCTTTCTTCTGTTGAATACATAGATCTTGGGGCTAATTCATTCCTTGGCCCATTTCCACATGTTCTTCAAAACATGACTTCTCTAAGAGTCCTTGATCTTTCATTCAACTTTTTCAATTCTTCAATTCCACTTTGGCTGGGTAATTTTCGAAGCCTAGTAAATCTTAATCTTGCATCCAATGAGTTCAATAGCATCGAAGGTGGGATATCAATGATCTTATGGAATCATTGTAATTTGAAATCATTAGATTTGTCTTTCAATTCCCTACCTAATGGAGAGTTATTAGAAAATCAAAGAAATTTAACCACATGCATTGAATATGATTTGGAGGCACTGAGTTTGGTTGGTAATAAATTCAGTGGTCATTTGCCGGATCAGTTAGGGAAACTTACAAAATTAAAACATCTTCATCTTGGGAGTAATTTGTTCTCTGGTCCAATTCCAAAAACAATGGGGGAATTGTTTGCCTTGAGAGAATTATTTCTTTATAATAATCAGTTGAATGGGGCCATTCCGAAAGCATTGGGGGAATTGTCTAGTTTGAGAGAATTAGATCTTTCTGATAATCAGTTGAATGGGACCATTCCAGATTCTCTTGGAAAACTTTTAAACCTCAAGACATTTGACATCTCTTCAAATTCCTTAGAAGGTAAACTCTCTGAAGTTCACTTTGCAAACCTCTCACGGTTGAAATATTTGGGAATTGGTTCTAATTATCAATTGGATTTCAAGGTGAAATCTAACTGGCTACCTCCTTTTCAACTCAATTACTTTCGTATGAGTTCTTACAAAATTGGGACTCCCCCGCAATGGCTTGGAACGCAAAAGGGACTCACATTGCTAGATCTCTCCAATGCTAGCATCTCAGGAGCTATCCCCAAATGGTTTGAGGATTTGCATGTCTCCACCTTGGTTCTCTCTCACAACGAAATCAGTGGACGGTTTCCATATCTCCCTCATGTAGAGGATGTATATCTCTCTAATAACTTGATCTCAGGGCCGCTTCCACAAAATATTGGTCATATGATGCCTGCATTGCAATCTTTATATCTCGATCAGAACCTTATAAATGGTACAATACCAAGCTCATTGTGCAAAATAGAAACTTTATTTTCTCTAGATCTCTCAAGCAACAGCTTATCTGGGAGCATTCCTAATTGTTGGAGGAATTTGAGGATGCTCTTTCTCTCAAACAACATGTTTTCAGGGAAAATTCCTAAATTTGGGAGGGATAGTCCTGATTTATATGATATTAATCTATCATCCAACATGCTAACAGGGCCTATTCCAAGCTCTTTTGGGCATCTTTCTCGTCTGGCATGGTTGCACCTAAACAACAATAGTCTTGACGGAAAGCTTCCTTCAGCCTTGAGAAATTTGACAGCATTGATAGTTTTGGATCTTGGCGAAAATAAATTCTCTGGAAATATACCTAAATGGATTGGAGAGAAGCTTGGGTCTTTGCAAATTCTGAGGCTACGAAATAATTCATTCAACGGAAGTATTCCTCCGCAAATATGCCATCTCTCTAAACTGAAAATCTTGGACCTTGCGGATAACAATCGTGTGGGAACCATCCCCCGTTGTTTTGGCAATCTCAGTGGCATGGCTCAAAAACAAGCAGATGAAGGCTATTGGACAGAATGGGATGTCCAGAACGTCATGGAAGTCATGAAAGGAAGAGAGCTTCAATTTACAAAGATACTACGACTTGTAGTAAACATGGACCTTTCATGTAACAACCTAGTCGGCATGATCCCTGAAGAGCTAACAATCCTCTCTATGTTGCAAGGTTTGAATCTGTCAAATAATCATTTGATCGGAAACATCCCTAATAACATAGGGAACTTGACGTCTTTGGAAACTCTTGACTTCTCTAGAAATCAGCTTTTTGGTTTGATTCCACAGAGCATGTCAACTTTAACTTCGCTTAGCCACCTAAACTTGTCTTACAATCACTTCTCCGGACCAATTCCGACAGGCAATCAGCTCCAAACTCTTGATGACCCATCCATTTATGCTGGCAACCTCGAACTCTGTGGAGCTCCACTACCAAAGAAATGCCCGAGTGATGAACTGCCTCAAGCTCCGACACTCAATGGCTATGAAGAAAAGGACAAAGAATATGAGTCTGAAAAAGTATTGTTTTACATTGTTGTAATGCTAGGCTTCCTGAGTGGGTTATGGGGAGTTTTGGGGGTTTTACTATTCAAGAAGAATTGGAGATATGCTTATTTCCAGTTTGTTGATGAAACCAAAGACCGGATATTTGTGGCAATAGCAGTGAAGGCAGGTAGGCTGAAGAAAAAGATGGTGAGGAATCAGACTATCATGTAAAAGAATATCGGTTACCAGGTATGTGTCTAGCAATTACTGTAAACGCTCTTTCCAACTTAACTAGTTGTTTTACTTCTTACACTGAAGCCAATAATCCCGCTTTCTTTTGACGTTTTAGGTTTGTTCATGATTAAGTTAAGGATGAATTCTTAATTGAATAAATGGCAAAGGAGTCGTATTATTGTGAATGTATCATTTCTTATGATAATCGTACAGCATCGACAGAGCTTCCAAATATGGTTCCTAGGCACAATTAGGAGATAGAAAATATTTTTTAAAAATTTTCAAAATGCAGAAAAAGACCACCAATTGTTCCTCCTAAGAGTAAAGTAGATCGGATCCATTTAACTTAAGCATATCTGGCAGTCTAGCACTATACCTGAATGGTTCAAAACTTGCTTGTCTTGTTTTAGGATCTGCCACACAAACATAGGAGGGGTAGGATGACTAATTCGCCTTCAACTCTTAATAAGAGTTTATCACTTCTATTACATGAAGAATAAGAGAGAGAGAGAGAGAGAGAGAGAGGTCTTTTGATTTTGTTCTTTCTTTGAAGCCTTGGTGTACTACAGAAAAATGTGGTAAAACTTTGGTGTACTATAGAAAAATGTTTCTTACTAAGTGATGGTTCATCCTTTTTCTTTTTTTTTCTTTTTTTCTTTTTTTTTTTTTCAGATTCTACAAGGGACGCGGTGTGGTCCAACCGATGATGATGGTTACTTGAGATGCTTGATCGTGTGCTGAATCTTGCTCATGTTGAATTATGGATGATTTTATGAGAGGCCTTTTATGTTAGATATGGTTATCATGTTGGATTTTAGACTATGTACTACTGAACAGTGTTTTAATTTATATTTGAGATTATTATGGATGTAATATGAAAATATGAATGTGTTGTACTATGTAAACTCTTCACGGTGAGGACCGGTTTGGGATGCTCTGGGATGGTAAGTACTTACTTGAAGGGTATTTAATGCAATTAGTTAAGAGACAAAAGGGAAAGTAAAAGTGAATCAAAAAGCTCATAGTTAAGGATTCAAACTGAAAAGCATTGGTTTGAGCAAGTGAAAGCTCAACTATCATTCAATATATCAATTGTAAAAACCAACATGAATAAGTTCCCATGCCATGAGAAACCAAAACTGATATGTTAGCAACATTGTGCAGCAATGATTTAGAAAAAGGTTAAACGCTCGGTATTCCTTAATCTGCAATCAAGATCACAGAAACGACACATGAAATGTAAATCTTAGAATTTCTTCTAAGGAACCACCAGAAAGCAACTATCACTAGGAACTTGAAACAGTCGCCTGCTCATACAACTTCCTCATCGGACAACATTCATGTCATCTTTCATACAACATGCAGTCCAGGGTGAAAGGCACCACAGGTAAAAGCACAGCCAGAATAAACTGAGCAACCGTCACTAGAAACTTGAAACACTTGCCTGCATACAACTGTTTACATCTGCGAAAAATAATTATTATTTTTCGCCCTTAAGTTTGTCATTCTCCAGGTATTTCAACACTCCATATGCAACTGTTCCAGCGACAAACAAGACAACTGTCGGGGTGAAAGAGGGGTACAGATACTTCACGAACAAATTATCCCACTCTTCTGGTAGGAAACCTGTGGTTATTATTTTTCACCCTTAAGTTTGTCATTTGTTTACTTTTCCCTTTTCAATATCAAACCTACTCTGTATCTAAAGAAGTCATGCTGGAGAAGTACTACATTAGCCTAATATGTGGAGGACAGGTAGTCAGATTTGATCTTTTTACGCTTTTCAGCCCTCTTACCAAATTTTATGCTTTAAAGGGTGTCCAAATATATACATTTAGCGTTTAAGCAACTTAAAGACAAATGAGAAGCATTTTGTAAGTGTTTTATTCTCTAAAAAAAGGTGCAAAGTAATTTAAGCATGTTTGATTTTCACCACCACATTTGTTCCCTTAATAGAAGGTAAATCTTAGAAATCGATCAAGAAGACATTCTTCGATGAAGTTGCCTTCAAAACTACCTGTTGAGACTGGGAGAAAATAGCATAGACTTTACGATAACAACATTAATTGGACAGAGTTCAAGCACAATTTTGAAGACCTGGGTTTTCAACAGTAATATTTAGGTGATGAAGAGTTTATGTACCTATCACAAAATTCTAAACCAAAATACTTTCCTGCTTCAAAGGTTTCCCCCATCTTTGTTGAATAAGATCACATGTTTTATTTCAAAAATTTTGTCTTTGTTTCTTTTAATCCCAAGGTTTGATTAATTACTCTGGTCAACCCATCTTACCTACCTCATCCAACCCAAAAAATAACCGGGTAAAACAGAATAGTCAAGTCTAGATCATGGCCAGGCATGAATAACACTGGTAATGGCAGCATATTGTCCAATCAAAACTCAATATTTACATTACAAAATTGCAAATCTTGGTTCCAACCTAGGTCCAAACACAAAAAGAACATGACAGACATTAAAAAGGGTCTAGGTGTCAAAACTTAGGTCCAGATAAGGTTCAGACATCACATATAGGCACACTGTCATCCCATTGTCCAAACCATTCCTATTTTTGCACCCTCCATTCAAGCGGCTACCATGAGCACCCCTCTGGTCAATATAATAAGTAAAGGACCATGAGTACAAGAGCGTCACAACAACTGAGAATGAGTTTGAAAACTAATACAAAGAAAGTAACTCTGCTAATAATTCTTGTGGCACAAAGTTAGAAATGATAAAACTCAACATAACCCTTGTTAAAAGAGAGCCCTATTTACTTATCAGTCATCATACTAAGAGAGTTCTAGAAATTCAATGACCAACTTTGAACATGCTTATTAGAGGAAGGGATCATAATCAATTTTCCTCTGGTCCATCCAGTTAAGCCATCAGTAGCATATCCATCTGCTTATGAATCAAGTACAACTTTTCCAACTAACCCCAACCCCCCCACCCCCCCCCCCCCCCCCCCCCCCCCCCCCCCCCCCCACCCCCCAAAAAAAAAAAAAAAAAAAAAACATTCTAGTTGATTATGTGCTCAAGTGGGTGGTGGCCTTGCTTGAGACCAGGGAATAGTTGGGCCAAAGGTCCAGACACCTCGAACCAATAGCCAAAAGAAAAACAACTTAACTATATTGATCCTCGTGTCAATCCCGCACCAAGGAAGCCATATTCAATGCCTGTGTCACCGTGCACCTAGAAATATAGTGGATAATTTCTTATGCCATTAAAGCTATTCATTATTAATAAAGCCCTAATAATATTTAGCGAAGCTTGAAAAAGGGGAAAAACAATGACATAATATTTCTTCAGATGGTCTGTAAAATCTATAAAGCTTCTGGTTTGGGAGCTTGAATGCAAGTCTTCCAGTCAAGGATAAACCTATGTTATCTTAGAATAAATATAAAGAAAATGTAAGCCCCTATATATTACTATTTTTAGATGATAGGCTATGCTTGCAAGTAGATCTTAACCAAGACCTTGCTAGTCATGAATAGGAAGAAAAAAAAGGCTTAGACAGATATTCTGGCAGTGGAAACACCTTATTGAAGACATAAAGTTCTAGAAAATGAAAAAAGCAACTAGATGGAATAAATAAATGAGCAACGAAAAAGATAATGAGCTCAAATAGAACATGATAACTTGGACCTACATATAAGAATATTGTTGAAAATAAATATCGAAGGTCTACTAAAAGATAATGGGTGTTAAGATCTATAATAAGAAAATGATGGATAATGGTTTTTTTTTTTTTTATGAAGTAGTATTGTATTGAAAGCAAAAGGGCAAAACCCGAGTACATAAGTCATATACAAGTGTTAGGAAAATGATGGATAATGGTTTAAACAGATAGTCCCCAAATATTAATTATACTTCATAAATTACATTATAGATGACTGGCTGAAAAGTAAATCAAAGCAAACAAGTAGCAGTATATCCATAACTAACCAGCATGGCTTACGCCAAGCTTTACTTTTCATGAAGATGCCTCATCCCACTTACAAACTACTGTATCATCCAAATGAAGTAACTGTAGCCCATCTTAAATGCAAGGATACAGTAGAGACAGGATAAAACATATCAAATATTAATTACTTATAATGAGGAGTGTTCTCATTAGAAATGGAAAGGAACATGATTTTATAAATTTGCTCCTCCTAGAGAATGAAGCAATTGATAAGATAATGAAAATAATTTAAGAATGCATGCCAGCAACCCATCCCCACCCCATTGTTATTATTATCCATTGTTCTCTATCCAGCTACTGCAATTGGCAGATGCACACTTCTTGAGCATAGCAGCCTGTCAGAAGGCATTAGCAAAGTATCAGTTCTGTATCTCTTCTTACAAAGTATCTTCATATCCTGTTCATCCTACCTTTCCCCTATTAGAGAACAATTCAAACTGACTCAAATATTCCCCTAGAGCCGTTGATGGTACTGTTTTTGAACATGTCCAAGCCATCTCCATTGCTGCTCCCTTAATTTATCACTCGTCGAGTCTCCCACATTCTCCTGAATCCACCAAATGTCAGTACTATTTTCATGATATCTTGATTCAACCCCTTGCATCCTCATATCAGTAATATTTAAGAAGATTTTGCCTTTTGATTGCTAAACCAATAATGAAATATTCCACTTAGGCTCCATTTGTTTCAACAGGGTATTTTGACTTTTTAAGGGAAACTCTTTCACAAGGAAGAAAAAAAAAATCAGTACACAATGTTAAGTTGAAACAAACAGAGCTCTCATATCATCAAATGCCAACAATTAAACAACGACCAAGAAACCCCTCTCTACCAAAACCACAGAAACCCTATTTCTACGCCCTCCTCAGTTTCTAACTTCTTTCAAATGATCAGGCCAATATACTAAAAAATTCAATTCAAGGTATCTTTTGGCCATTAATCTTAACTATCACCACTCCTAAATTTGTGGTCTAATAAAAAATGAACTCTCAGTCTAGGTATGAGAGTGCTTGGAACATAAACAGAGATGGCCCTCAAACATTCCCAATATTGAAATTCCTTTGAGGAGTATATGCCCTTTATCTTTAGTAATAAACTAGTGATACATCACATTTGATCCCACCAGAGTGAAGTGTTCATTAACGTTTAAAACTTGAAACCCCAGCCTACTATAGATTCCATTCCATCAACTAACATAGCACCTCAGTGTGGCAACCCTAAATTAATTTAAAACCACAAAATAAATCAAATATATACACATTGAAAAAAAAAAGGAAGAAGTAAGATTTAAGACTACTAACCCTAGCAAATTATAATCCAACATTAGAAAATTAAAACATTAGGAGCAAACTTGAGAATTTAAATTCAAGTTCTAAAGCAAGCCAATTCAACTGAATTTTTATATACTAAAAAATAAAATAAATTAACGAATGAAAATGATATGTTTCCAACATTTATTCTTATTTCCCGAAAACGTGTTTCGAAGAACTGTTTTTTAAGAATGGAACCAAACACACCCTATTAATTTCTTAAGCGCAAAAAAATATAATAAACAAATAAATTATATAAGACCACACCCTAACATACAGCAATACAAAAACAAATAAACTACAATTCGAAACCCAATTTCAACAATTCCAAATCATGCCAAGAAAACCTCCAGAAATTTCCACTCATTACGCATATATGCAATCAGATATACGATCATAACAAATCAAGGGACAAGTAATCATTACCCGACGCAGCAAGAGCAATACCCTCGACGAGAATAAGCCCGCCGAGTCCCAACCAAGTGAGCAGAAAAGCGCTCTCGTTCCCACTCTGCTCCTTCGACTGACCCTCTCATTGTTCGGACCCAAACCCAGGATTTTCAACCGGTGCACGCCGCCGAATAATCGTTGCTCGCTCTCTTCTGCTGCCACTACTCTGCTTCTTCTTGCTACTCACAGTACTCGCACTCGGTTTATTTAAAGTCGAAGACGAAGAGCCGAACCCCAGCCCCGGTGCGGTGGGTTTCTTGGCCGGGACCGAGGCGGCGGAGGGCTCGCCGGTGGGTGATGGGTTGGGGTTAGTGGTGGAGGGGTCCTATGAGCGGATAGAGAATTTGGGTTTGGTGTGGAAGTGAAGGAGAGGGTGTGGATTGTAAGCGCCATTTTCAGTTTAGTTGGTTAGTGATATGGTTTTGTCGGCATTTTTGGGTTTTGGATTTGGTACGGGGGCTGATTTTTTGAGGGAAAATATCGGAATCTGTTTGGATTCCTGGAAAATCATACTCTACTCACATGTTAAGATTATCTTACACCTTGATGGGCTATCCTAGTGTTTTGTTTGACAAGTGAACATTGGTACTCTTACCTATGTTTGGTATGAGGATTTGTGGGAGGATTGAAAGGAGATCGAGGAGGGAAAAGTGGAGAGAAATGGGTTAATTATTGTGGGCTAAGGTTTAGTGGAGTAGGGTTTTTTTAATCCTGGTCCGAAGTTGGTGGAGAAAGCTGTCCTGGTTTGGTTTGGCTCAGCTTTGGTTGGTAGACAAAAGTAAGATGTGGTAGGTAACTCTGAAGTTTTTATCGGTCCTTTTCTAGTTCAAAAACCTCCTCTTTTTCTTTTATTATTTTTTTGTTATTTTTTTATTTTTTACAAAAGATAAAATCTATTCAACGGATATTAACAAATGAGTATCAATATGTGAAACATACGTAGACGTCAACTTTAAATGCCAATTCAAAACCAAGCAACCAACTAACAATGGAATTTATTTTTGGAAAGTTTTATGATACTCTAAAACCAAAAAAAAAAAAAAAAAAAAGAAAGGTACAATACATTTTGGAAAAAAGAAAAGGGTAAATTATATTAAGACCCTCTCTAAAATCTGACAATTACACATAGACCCCCTCACGTTTCTAAAATTACATTAAGACCCCCTCCCTCTAACTTCCATCCATAATCCGTTAAACCACTTTCAAATTTTTTCAAAATACCCTAATTACCCTTATTAGATGACAATTTCCATGTTAAATGCATATAATTCATCAGTCCAACACATTCATCCAGTACATTTGATTGATTTATTTATTTATTGATAAACAACTAAAAGATTATATATATATATAAAAGAAAAATGTCAAAGAGCTTAAATTTTTGTCCAACTAATGTGGTAGCCATCAGATTTGCTCATTAGAAACAATTATCTATTTAATTGATGTGTAAAAAAAAAAAAATTGATTTGTCAAGTTGCCACCTCATTTGCTACCTCTATACGTGCATCTCTATTGTAATAATTCTTTTTATTTATTTCTACATATGAGTAATGCTACATAGCCCTTTTTTTTTTTTTTTACTCAAATCTACTTACTCAAATGAAGTGGCAACTTAGCAAATCAATTTTTTTATTTTTTATTTTGCAAATCAATTAAAAATTTAATTAAATAAATAATTGTTTCTAAATAGCAAATTTGACAGCTACTACATCAGTTGGACAAAAAATTTAAATTGTTTTTAGCATTTTTCTTATATATGAGGTGGCAACTTAGCAAATCAATTTTTTTATTTTTTATTTTGCAAATCAATTAAAAATTTAATTAAATATATAATTGTTTCTAAACAGCAAATTTGACAGCTACCACATCAGTTGGACAGAAAATTTAAGTTGTTTTTAGCATTTTTCTTATATATATATATATATATATATATATATATATATATATATATATATATATTATCTTTTAGTTATTTATCAATAATAATTAAAAAATTCAAAAGTATTGGATGAACTATTGGACTGGTGAATTATATGCATTTAACATGGAAGTTATCATCCACTAAGGGTAGTTAGGGTATTTTGAAAAAATTTGAATATGATTTAACGGATTAATGGACAGAAGTTAGAAGGAGGGGTCTCTTTGTAGTTTATTTTGTAAAGTAGGGGTGTTAGTGTAATTTTAAAAACGTGAGGAGATGTATCTATAATAGTCAGATTTTAGAGGGGATCTTATTGTAATTTATCCAAGAAAAACGGACCTATATATAGTTTTGTTGGTAATGGGAATGAGACTACTGCCACTGTTGTGTCGTGGTTCATTCTTCTCCTCGAACAAATCCTCCATACCTTCGCTTTCTTTCTCGAAAATTTCCATCCATTTTTCTCCTCCACAATCTTCTGCTCTCTCTCTCTAACCCTATGCAAAACCCTAGATTTCTCATATAAACCCCCTTTGTCACTGTACTTTTGTGAATGGATATCGTCCCTCACTCTTCTCTTCTTCTCCCTCTCCAATGTCGTTTCTCAACCTTCCTCGTTCTCTCTTCTTGTCCTTCTCCCCAAACCCTCGTTCTCATCCCAGAACTCGATGTTTTCCCCCTTCGTATGCATCTCCGATGGCGACGACGGAGAGAAGAGAATCGAGCGGCGGAGAGAACAACGGCGTGGCTGTTCTCTGGTTCAAGCACGACCTCCGCGTCGACGATCACCCCGGACTTGTAGCCGCCTCGCGGCACCGCTCCGTCGTCCCTTTCTACGTCTTCGATCGCCGTATTCTTTCTCGTGAGTTCTCTTTCTTTGTTTTCTTCGCCGGATTCTTCCTCGTGAAATTGCTTTCAAAACACCAAAAACAAGAACATAGAAACAGAAAAACAAGAATTGCAAAAACTCTATGGAAAGTGAATGTAGAAATGATGTCAACATGAGTTCATGATTTTAAAAAATAAATTATGATTTGGTTAAGAGTGCGAAAAATAAAGTCGACAACTCAATCTTCACACCTTGGAGGCACATTTTCACCGCCTCAGTCACAGTGTTAGTACAAAACACGAAAGGACCCTGTTGTGGCCGAAATGGTGCAAGGCTAGGATGTGAACTCAAGTATGTTGATTTCTTGTAACAATTGTTGCAGGTTTTTCCGATGAAATGCTAGAACTCGTTCTTTTCGCCATACAAGATTTAAGAAAGTCATTGAAGGAACAGGGGTCTGATCTGATGATCAGGTTCGGCAGTGCGGAAAAAGTCATACGCGAACTTGTAAATGAGGTTGTTACCCAATAGGTTTGTGCTTACTGTGATATTTACTGATCCAGGCATGAGGAGAACTGCGAGGACTCCTCAATTCATTTTTTTAAATTCATTGCCGAGGATTGGAACAGGTGAAAGCTACCAATGTTTTTGCTGAAGAGAAGGTAGAGTACGAACTGCGCAAGATGATGGATTTTGTCAAAGAGAGTTTAGCAACAGTGCCTTCTATAGAGGAGAGCCCAAAGATTTTACTGTGGCGGACTCCATTTTATGATATTAAGGTAACCACTTTTGTGTTATTCTGTGTTACTGTTTGATCATCGGAATTTATTTTTATAGGGTCCATGGATGTGTAACTGGTTCATGCATATTTATGTTGTTTAGAATTTGAAGGACCTGCCTGCATCACATCATAATTTTAAGGAACTTCAATTCCCTGTAACTTCACCTATTGACAACCCAGTATTACCCGGTGTAGAAATGGAATTAAACTGGGGTAAGTTCTGAAGGCTTACATTTTCTCTTCTTTTAGAATAGAACTTAGATTCCCAAAAGTTTGGATACCCTTTCCTTGTAGCATTTGCTCTCTTGCTTCCATTTTAATAAAAATTTTACTTATAAAAAAAAAAAAAGTTTCGAATTTGCAATTGTGACTAATGCTAGGGAAAATGGTAATTTTCATGTGACTCAAGTCCTCTACCATCATTTGATGATTTGAAGAAATTTATGAATGGAAATCAATGCAAATCAAGAGAAATCTGGACTTCAATTAATGAGACTTTAGCTGGAACCATATTGCAGAAACAATGTAGAGATCAAGTTGATCTGCCAAATAATTCAATTGAAGGATTGCTATCATCAAAGTCAGGGGAAAGCAATCGAGACAATTCAAAAACCAAGCACACACATAGGAAGGGATTTGAAAACTCTGCCTTTGTCACACAAGAAGGAAATTTTGTGGGAGGTGGGACAAATTTTGTATTGAATGCGTTGGGTGCATATTTGAGATATTTGGAGGGAACTTCCCGAGATGACTGGCAGGAGTACGTTATGACTTGCTATGCTACGAGTGTGTGTGTGTGTGTGTGTGTGTATTGAGTTTCTCTTTGTGCATTCTGGGAATTTCCTCGTGTTATGTTTGAGTCTGTTTCTGCTTTTCACTTTTCTAATGTGAAGTTATCATGAGAAACTGTCTCTGGCCAACTTTGTTGTAATCTTACGTCAAAAAACTGATTAAATTTTTTGTTACCAAAGGATGCCAAATGATTTCTATAAGCTTTTTTATTGATGAGTCCGATTCAATAGCATAAATTAATGTGGGAAACTGGATGGACACAAATTATTACCTCTACAACGGTCTTACACTTGGTAAATGTAAATTGTGCCTTTTTTTGATTTGAGACTTCATATACCTAAGCAGGAAATTTCATCATGGATCTTGGCCTAAGGGAAATATCTTATCAAGCTTCATAAGTGAAATCCGTCTGATCCTTTTTTATTTATTTTATTAATATCCTTTTTAGAGGAAATAATGTTTCTAGTCCAAATAACATGTTGTTCCTTTTTTTGGTTTTGTAATGTATGAAAAATGCAGTTTGATTGTTGGATTTGAAAGGTTTCATCATTTGGCATTGATTATATAACTGTAAGCAATGGTAAATCAGTTGTGTCTACTTTCCTGGCTACCTCTCCTTGAGGAATTAGTTTCTGACTTGCTGTGCTGAGTAACACAACCATGGTAGCATTTTGGTATATGCATAGCTCTGCCTCCTTCGTTCTAAGCATGGAACTAGGGAAGAATTATGGTCATCTAGTGTTTTTAGTTATGTTATTAGTGTGCTATTGTATATTGCGTTTTCTTCTGCTATGGTTTCGATAAATGTGATTTAGTATATAGAAGTACCATATGAAGCTAATTACATGAAATTAAAATATAGCTTTTACACTGAAATGTCCATTTGGCTGTGGCAGAGTACATGAAAAGTTGTGTGATGCTGAAACTCGGACTGGAGCTTCATTTGCTACTCTTTTTGGCCCTGCTCTTTGTCATGGTATTATATCCAGAAGGGGAGTGCATTATGAAACTATCAAGTACGAGAAAGAACGAAATGCCGGATTTCTATCTCCCTTTGGGTATTCAGCAGCCACTATTGCTGCTGCAGCTGACACTGTATGCTCAATGGAGGTACTAAGGATTTTTATTGGTGGCTGCTTTCCATTGGTGTTGTACAAATTGTGATTATGACCTATTGATTGTGTGACTAAGTGGAAGGGTCCCCTTTTTTTTTTTCGTAAGTCAACACATGTTTTCATATTGAACTTACTGAGCTAATTTTTTATGGCAGTGGTATTGGCTTATGTCTTTAAAAAGTCAAATAAGTGATGAAGGACCTTATTCTATTCGGATATGGAGGTGGAATGGCCATCTAATTCAGGTACATAGTTGAGAACCGGTTCACAATTCTGGTGACTTATTTCTTTGTTGGAACCTTTATTTCTATTGACATGGATAGTGTTTATAGCTATTTGAAAGTAATGTGAAAACTGTAATGCTTATCCTTTGAAGGAAAGCCAAATAATATTGCTGATGGTCTCATTCCCGATGAATATTTGAACAAGACACCCCCCCCTTTTAGAGTAGTTCCATCATAAATTATCATGGTTTCATGCATCATTGCTTGATGCAATGTGCATGTGTATTAATGGAAAAAAAAAATGACATTAAAGGTGCCCCTAATTGTTGATCTTCAGACTATTTAAATCCTACATTCACTATACTTGCATAGATGGCAAATGACTTTGGAAAATAACTTCAGTGGAGAAAATAAAGATATTTGATAAAGGCATAAACATTCTCCTACTCCCTAATGTGATGCCATTTGTGTTTCTAGACGAAATTTGATTAGTCAAACTCTTATATTTTATATTTAACCATGGATTTCAGAAATCTCTAGAACCTCCTCCTCTCCCCCCACCCCTCTTTTTTCTCTTTGTTTTCTTTAGCATAATAATCTTGTGCACACTGAATACCAAATCCTGTTTTGTTTCATTAAATTTTTTGTCTAATTAATGGTCGTGTTCGAAGACATTTCATGCTTGCTAATTTGGTTAATTGCTTTCTAAGCTTAAGTTGCGGATTTCTGTAATCTACCTTTTAGTAAGCACTACTCTGTTTCCAGTATACAGTTGTTGGTCATGAAGGTCCTGCTATTCTTCTGGTGCATGGTTTTGGTGCTTTTTTGGAGCATTACCGTGACCATATATACGGCATAGCTGATGGTGGAAATCGAGTTTGGGCCATCACACTTTTAGGGTTTGGCAAATCAGAAAAGCCAAACATTGTGTACACTGAACTCATGTGGGCTGAATTGCTGAGAGATTTCATCAGTGAAGTCATTGGAGAGCCTGTGCATCTTGTTGGGAACTCAATTGGTGGTATGTTCTGTGTTCTAACTTCAGTTGTACTTTGCATAAACCATATTGATGACCTCTCTCTCTCTCTCTCTCTCTCAATTTGTTAGTTATTGATAAAAGTCATTAGTTTAATGACTTACCTTCATTGATCAATGATTGTTTTTTGTTAGATATCTAATTCTCAATTCTTTATTTGCAGGCTACTTTGTTGCTACTGTAGCTGGTCTTTGGCCTACTTTGGCTAAGTCTATCGTCCTGATCAATAGCGCTGGCAATGTTATTCCGGGATATTCTTCTGTGACATTCAATAAAGTAAGACAACCTTAACTATGCAAGTCCCCCAAATTTGAAACATCCGTATCCATGTAAAATTTATGTGTTTCATCTCTGGAGACTTCCAATGTGGTTCATCCAATGTGGTTCATCCTGATGTTGCAAGTAAATAATGCTCTGCTATATGTTTTTCTCAACTGGTTCAATGTTCCATCCATTGCTGGCCTACATTTTCCTTTTTAAAGTGCTCTTATGAATATTTAATCCAATATGGATGTCGTCCAAAAGTTGTTTTGATATCTATTCCTTGCAACAGAATATTTGGAAACATTAATTTGCATTGAAAAATTACATATGATTCTAGAATTTTAAATGAACCATTTGAGGTTTTGCATTGTGTGGCACTTATATTCCTAACATGATTATTGCTTAAATTGCAATATTTAAATTGCTCGAGTTTATTAGGTATTTCTTAGAGAAAACTATTTGGGCTCCATCTTATTAATGGAAAAACTAAACCAGTGACTGAATCTGTGTTGTTGGATGAAGCATAAATAACTATATGCTACATATATATATATATATAGGGGAGGGTTCCGTTGACACCTGGTGTAAGAATTAAATTCTTAAATTCTTACACCTTTTTATAACCATCAATTTGCTTTGAATCTAATGGTACCGTATTTTTTGAATTTTTTAAATTTAATTACACAGGGTCAGGTTAAAACTTAAAACAAATAACCCAAAACCCATTCAATGTCTCAATTCTCTCTCTAGTAAATAACACTCTCTCTGCCTCCATAGTTCTTGCCCTGGTTATTGCAGAAAAGCAAAACCCATCTTCCTTGGTTCGAAAGTTGCCGATGATGTCATGCAAGAAGCCATAGCTCGTAAGCCTAAACCTACCAAACTTAGGGCTGGTATTCTGGTAATACTCCATATATGGTGTTGATTATGCTGGTTAGCACTTAGAAGGTTCAAGGGGAGAAGAATTCTGTTTTGAAAGCTACTTCCATTTGGGTTGCTCCTCGTCAATGGAGTACATAGTAGTTTATTAATATACTTATATACCTAACAAGTAAAGAAGAAGACGGGCAAAAAGAAAAAGGGTATAATCTTAGATTTTTTTTTATTTTTTTTTTAAATTTTAAAGACAGATCTCAGGTTATCTGACTTTCGATTAAGTGGGTATATAACCCGGGGAAAAAAAAAAAAAAAAAAAAAAGGAAAAAAAAAAAATGGTGAAGAAGAAGAAGGCTCACAAGTCACAATTGTACATTTTTCTTATTCTTATTCTCCCCCTTTTTTCTTGTTCTTTTTTTTTTCTTTTTCTTTTTTTCAGAATATTAGAAATAACTTTTTGATTAGTACACCATGTTGGCGACCAAAGTGAGATATGAAATATATAAACTAAAATAAAAGGGAGCTATGGCAGACCATCCTCCATTTTCTCCAGCAAATAAGATAGGGACAAGAGGACGCTATTGTCGGCCGTGGCCAATGACATCCTGGTTTTCCATTTTTAGAAGTCCCTCCAATACCAACCTCCACCATTCTGGAAAATCTCTAAGGTCCATTGTATCAACTTGCCTCACTGTTCTCCATTTTAATCTTGTCTCTCACAGAGAAAAGGGGGAGAAAGAGGTATGATCGTATGGATGGGTAAAGGATGTGAATCCAAAAAAAAAAAAAAAAAAAAAAAAACAGAGCTGGGTTATGGGTTTAATTCTACCCCGACCCAAATATATAATAGGAATGCTCAATTAGGGTCATTGGATTAAAAGGGATCAAAGGCTCTAAAAAGGTGTAAGACTTAAACTCTTACACCAGGTGTCAACGGAACCCTCTCCATATATATATATATATATATCAATGAAATGTGTATTCATAGCCAGCCTATTTTCCCAGATATTTTACTCATAAAATAAAGTAAGAGATTATTTATTAATTTGTTTATAATACCAATCTCCTTATGCTCCAAATGGTCTTATGGGACTACTGCTTGCTCCATTTACAGTTCTACAGTTCTACTTTCCAGAGTAGGTGAAGCAGCATCTGTGTTAACATTAGTTTACAAAGGACTTATGGCACAATGTTCATATGCTATTCATAGTTGTTAAAAGCGCGCCTAAGGCGCGCCTAGGCGCAAGGGGTAGGCGGGCGCGAGCTTGGGGCTTCGAAACCTACTAGGTGAGGCAATATCCCTTAGGCGCGCTTAAAGAGCGCTTTTTTGGGCTTTTATGTGAGGCTCAAGGCCCTTATAAGGCGCGCCTTAGTGACCCACTGGCTATTTTATAAAAAAAATCTATTTAATATAATTTTTTAAAGTGAGATCTAAATATAGCCGTTAGATTGATTAAAAGTTATGGAAAAAAAAAAAGAAAAAAACAAGGAATAAAGTGACTTTAAAACAAAAAAGACTACTGGACAGTAAAGTAAGCACTTTGAAGCCCTAACCCTCTTCACGGTTCGACGAAGGAGTTCCAGCTCCAGCGGCAGCCTCCAGCTCCAGCTCCAGCTCCGGCGGTCCAGTCCTCAAGCTCCGACGGTCCAGCCTTAATCGAATAGGTATGTAGCTCCTCTTCTTCAGTTCTTCTTCTTCTTCACTCTGTTTCAATTTTTTCTTTCTTCTTCATTGTCTTCTTCTCCTGTTTTTCTCTTTCTTCTTCTTCATCTTCTTCTCCTGTTTTTTTTTTTTCTTTTCTTCTTCTCCTTCTTCACCCTGTTTCGATTTTTATCTTTCTTCTTCATCGTCTTCTTCTCCTGTTTTTTTTTTCTTTCTAATTTCTCATTTGCTATCCCAGCTGCGTCTTCTTCTCCTGCTTTTGCTTCTTCTGCTTTTTGCTTTACTAGTTGTTTTTTGGCCCTGTTTTAGTTTAATTGTGGGCTTTGTATGCTTGTATGCTTTGTGGGTAAATCACTTGTAGTTGTGGGTAAATTGTGATTTGTGACTTTGTATACTTTGTGGGTCTAGGTTACTACTTACTAAGGCTAGTTATTACTTATGGATTCTGGAAGTTCACAACAAAAGGAAAGGGATTCGAACCTACAACCTTTGTGCAATTGCACAACGCTCTAACCAGTTGAGCTTATAGGCCATAAGATAAGAGTATTCAATTTTATATGTTTAAATTGATTATTTTTGTTAGCTGCATTTGATAAAATAGTTTTTATTTATTTTCTTTAAATTGTGCGCCTCACTTCCCTAAAGCCCACGCTTTTTCTTGCGCCTTGCGCCTAGGCCCCAGGAGACCTTTGTGCCTTAAGTGCACCTTGCGCCTTTAATAACTATGATGCTATTGTCTAATTCAAATTCAAGAAGAAGTTTGAAAATTGTCATTCTATTCAATTTTTTTATCTATGAATACCCCCTGGAAGTTAGGAAGTGAAAATTGTTGCAGGAAAGAAGAATTTCAGGAGCTGTACAGTTGGGTGCTCGACTCCTTTTAGCCTTCTTAAGATTGAGAATCAGGAACATAGTAAACAACTGTTACCCGACTGTAAGCATGCCTCTATTGCTGCTACCAACTCCATTTGTTGCTTCCAGATGTTGTGCAGTGCTTTATTTTCACTAAATTTTGATTTGCAGAAAACAGAGAGAGCTGATGATTGGCTTATTAATGAAATGATTAGAGCAGTATCCTCTTAGTACAACAAAATATATGTATTGATGTCTTATAAGTCAACAGATTAATCTTATCTGTTTCAACTCAGAAGATGTCTAATTTAACAAATGCTTCACCTTAACAAACAACTAAGTCCTATGATCCTGGTGTGGTAGTGGTTCTAGAAAGCATCTTCAGCTTCAATCTCTCAATTCCTCTTAATTATCTGTTGGAAGGATATAAGGAAAGGGTTGTAATTATACAGGTAAACTCTTGACATGGAGAAGAAATCAACTTCCTTGGTCTGTGAATGTCTTGCTTACTCCTTTTTCTCTATAATCAGGGAATGAAAGATCCAATCTCTGATTCCAAGTCAAAACTTGCTACAGTTAGAGAGCATTGGGGTGGGGTTGTAATCAGAGAACTGGATGCTGGTAATATGTTTGTTCACTTGCTTTTGTTTTACCCGAAAATTTATGTTTCACCTTTATTTTGATCCAAATTTGTAGTTTTCCATGCTGTTATTGATTGTTTAGGCCATTGTCCCCATGATGAGCAGCCAGAAGAAGTAAATTCTGTCATACTTGAATGGATAATGACCATTGAGAATAAAAAACTTTCAGCTGAGAGCTTTCTGTAGCTGCTTGTTTTGGTGCACAGTCTGCGATAAAGGAAATAAGGATCCAGTCTGTCTTCCCCTACCTCAAATTTTTTTTTTTTTCTATTTTGTTGATAATCCATTTAATTCGAGGGATTAATGTAAAATCAATGTAAATAAAATATTTTGAGTGTATTCTGCAAAGATCTGATTTTGATATATGTCTACCAGGACCCACAAAAGCTTTTCCAGTGCATGAATTCCCCCATCACCTGTATTCCAAAAGTAATTTTAAAATTTAGATATATTAAAATCGTCAATGTAATTGATTTTGTAGAAAATAAGTTATTCTTTTAAATGTTATGAATGTGTACAAAATTGGAGCTTGAAGATTAGCATCTTCAAATATGAATTTTCTTATCTTTTCTTATTTTTTATTTTTTAATTATTTTCCTTTAATATTCACCGAAACAAACCTAGCTTGATTTTCATTGAACATTGTGTGGTTCTTGATATATATATTAAAAAAAAGAAAATAGAAAGAGAGAAAGAAAGAAAGACAGACAGACATCGTAGCCTTGAGAGTTGGGATGGCTCATGCAGCTGTCAAGGCTCTAATACCTACTGTTAACGCCTAAGGTGATACGCTATGCTTCTCTTTGCCTTGAGATTAGCATCTTCAAATATTAATTTTCTTACCTTTTCTTATGTTAGGGTTAATTAGCATGCATATTAAACCTTCTTTTTTAAATTAACGATTAAGGTTATCCTAAGCTTGACTAAGGTTTTGGTTTAAACTATTTTTCTAATGGCCTATGTAAAAAGCTTCATACTAACATAGACAGCGATCTCTATAAGGATTTGTAACAATGATTGATGAAATAAATTATGCAATCAAAATTTGACTACTCCACAAACCCTGCAAGGTAAGCATGCATATTATACTTATATAATGTGTACATTACATAATCTAAAAAAAAAAAAAAAGGAAGGAAGGAAAGAATTTATTAGACGGGTTTTGGGAGGAACCCACTCACCGAGTTTTTATCTTTTATTTTTTTTGGTTTAACATCATAGCCCACTCCCTGAGCATGATTCTTGAAGCTGTTCAGTTTCTGGTTACCTCAACTTGAGTTCGCTTGCCTCAAATGATGCAATTATTGCATTGAGAAGTATGAACACTTCAAATTTATTGGTTTTCTATTTTCCAAATGAGATGCTAGTGGAATATGCTGTGGGTTATACCAAGTTTTACTCTAACAAGATTTCAATTCAAACTATTTTTCAAATGGCCTATTTGAGACGTCCTTTACCTACATAGGCAGTGATATCTATGAGTTGTAACAATAAATGATGCAATCAGGGCATGATTGCTCGACAAACCATGCAAGGGCAGTATACATATTATAGCTATATATAGACGGGACTGGAGAGGAACCCACTCCCTGAATTTTATTTTGTTTTTTTGTTTTTTTGATAACATCATAGTCCACTCCCTGAACATGATTCTCGAACCTCTATCAGTTTCTAGTTAACTTTGCTTGCCTCATTCTGTAATGGGTTTTCTTTACCGCTGTAATAAATGATGCAATCAATGCATTGAAAAATATAAACTCTTTTTTAATTTATTGGTTTTCTATTTTCCAAATGAGATGCTAGAAAAATATGCTGTGGGTAAAAATCCATATGGAAATCAACGCAAGTGATGTCGGTTGGAGTGCGAAATGGTGGAGGTGAGGAGGTCCTGGATAACGGTTGGAATGTCTAACATGAAGCTATTGGGCTGCTTATTTGCTGGATTATAAGCAGAAGGCTACACCTCCCACTACTGCCCTAAAAAAACTTCTATAATGAAAAAAATATCAAAATAGGCAAACACTCGTTATTTTAAACTTTAAGGCCTTGTTTGGTATGATATAGGGTTTGGATTGGATAGGATTAGAGAAGATATGTTCTCCTACTCGAAAACTATACCCTTACCTATCTATGCCTATTCCGTCCCTTTTGTTTGGTAAATGTCAAGATATAATGACGGAAATAATTATACAATCCAATCCAGTGTTTGAAATGTTATATTTTTAACTTGGATAATGGACATTTTTTTTTATTTCAAAAATACCATTACTCAATTTTATAAAGCAAATGCATTAATTTTGCCTTTTTTTTTTTTTTTTTTAATACCAAAAGGTGGACTGTTATTATGAGGTTTTTTTTTTTAATACCAAAAGGTGAACTGTTATTATGAGTTCAGATTCAATGTTGTGGTGAGTGAGGGGGGAAATGGATGGACGAAGTGAAAAACAAGACAAAACTCGTCGTTTCAGTGGGCTGAAGGCATTAAATGCTCCTTCCCTGACCTTTGGCTAAAAAAGACTTCATGTTTTTTCAGTCTTTTTCTATTTCTCAAGCAGTTGTTGGGCATTGGTACCATAAAAAATTATATGCCGCCATCTATGGCTGCCGCCGACAAGGATCAGTCAGAGATGGTTTCTCCACCTCTGGCAACGGTGACACAACCATTTCCGTGCTTCCTAGGCTGCCATCAATACAATGACATACCCAAGTATTCAATGTTTTTCGAGCTTTTGGTCTTAAGCCTGTTTGCTAATATTTTCCGGCAAAAAAACATGTTTTCCGGCGATAACAAATCCCAAAACATTCCGACGTTTTTTGGGACAAAAAAAAAAAAAAAAAAAAAACAACCCAGGAAGATAAAGGAAGAGACCTCCTCGCTGGGAAAAAAAAACCCCATTTTTATGTTCAGCAAGGTCCGCATCTTCAACCTCAAGCCAACCTCCGACGGCGGCATCTTCAACCTCAGGCCAACGGCAATCCACAGACCTTAAACTGTCAGATCTGCTTCAATGGAGGAAGGAGAAGAAGATCGTTGTGGAAGAATAATACGATTTCTGTGCAAATGGAAGAAGAAGAAAACGATTGTTGTAGAAGATGAAGACGAGGATCTGCTTCAATGGCGGAAGGAGAAGAAGATCGTTGTGGAAGACGAAGAAGACGATAGCTGTGGAAGCCCAGCTTCCATTTGTGTGGATTCATCGCGAATGATCCAGTAGATTTTCGGGAAAAAACCCAACATTTATATCCCTGATGTTTTAAGTCGGAATAATTAATCCCAGTAGAAAATAATACCATCCTAACCATGAGTTTATTATATCCTCTAGGTAGAGGATATAAAAATCCCATGATAGCTTATCTCGTCCCCAAATAAGGTTACCAAACATGAGATATAAAAATCTCAAGATAGACTTATCCTATCCAGACCTTATATCCAACGTATCAAACGAGGTTCAAAGGAACTATTTTTACACCTCATTTTCTAAGGGTGTGGAAAAATAAATACAACTACAAAAAAATAAAAAAATAAAAAAAATTTGCATCCATACGCTACATTTGGATTGATTCAATAAAAATGTTAGATCATATGATGCACCCCTAGAATTAAGATTAAAAATAATAATCCCCCGTTCCTATATTATTGGTCTCCTTTTCATTTTAAGATATTTCAAAATTATCGTCACATTTCAAAAGTTAATAATTCTTTTTATTTCATTTCCTAAAAATGCTTTAAGCAAATCAAATATGAGTTAATACTCATCCCGTTAACCTAATCATTTGATAAACCATTTTTAAAAAAAAAAAAAAATTTAAAAAGCCATTTAAAATTTTGTATTATGTTTTTATCTTGTGCCACCCACTAGTCTCAAACTGAAACCCATTAATTTGATTTCAATTGGGGAAGTTTCCTCCCCCATGCCTTGACTGACTTCATAGATTCTTTGCCCACTTTATAGCTTTACATCAAATCATGAGACAGCAACTATTGCGAATGAATTGGTAGCACTTTTCCTTCATAGAGTCTGCGTAGTTATTTTGACTATGATTTTTACTAGAAGTAAGAATTTATTTTCTAAAATGCATGCCTTTAAATCCTCTCTCTCTTCGTTTATTATTATTATTATTATTATTATTTTGTTCTTCCTTTTGATTTGTACTCAATGAAAAAGTTTATGCTAAATATTTGACATTATTTTTATCTTTTTTTTTTTATTATTTTTTTTCAAGTACATGTATCGTGGAATAACTTATGTTACTGCCAATCAAAGTGGGAAAAAGTTTTACACTTTAAATAGCAAGATTCGTTATAGTAGATTTTTAATTTGATAAATAGTAGATTTTAGTAATAATTTTCTGTCAATAAATAAGGTAGAATGGATATTTAGAAATCATAATTTCAGTGTAACTACTGGGATGTTGTCTTCTTTGATTTTAGTAATCGTCTTATGTATAATAGATAAGCTTCTGAGGTTAGCTTGTTTGGCTACGTACTCAAAAATGTGTTTTCAAAAAAAGGTAAAATTTTTTGAGAAAAAGTTCGTAGAATAAAATCACTAAAAAATAAAAAAATAAAATAAAAAAATGAAGGAGACAAGAAAGTGGCCAACTTAAATACTACGGAGTATAAGATTACAAGGGTGCATTTTGTTAAGTACCAAGCACATACCCAATATTCAAAAGTTTGTTAAGTCTAGTCTGATTTCGCCCTCACTTGTATGCTAGTTCATAAGAGCTATAGATAAGTTCTATGTATTGGAATAAGCAATATTTCTATTTGATGCCAACCAATTGACCACAATTGAGACCAAAGAATTTCAAGAACTCCCACTTTATTTGCAAACAAATCTATTGATATTTTGAGTTATTTCTTCCTAAATAAAGGGAAATATATATAGTTTTAATCATAATTGTCTCAGTCTAATGATAACTTTTAGTCCTTATAAAAGAGACACGTGTTTAATTATACTAAAAAAAATAAAAAAAAAATAAAAAGGAAAATGGGAAAACAAGAATCATCTTTCTCAAAATTGTTGCAAACAATGTGGGAACTCTTATTGGTCCAAATTGAGGTGTCTGTGCTAAGACCCGGCTTGTGAATGGAGACCAACTAGGGGTCTCTCTTTTTCTATCTTTTGCCACCCACTAGTCAAATTGTCGTGGGAGAGAAGAGAGGTAAGAGGTGAGTGAGCGAGTTCACACCCAAAAGTCTAAAGTCTTTTTGTTTTTTTTGCGCCCCCAAGTTTTGGTAGTTTTCACCACTAGCTAGTATTGGAGGATTTTAGAGTCCACTTTATTTGGGCGTCACAAATACACCAAGTATTCTTAATCTTATTTTAGTGACTAAACTTTTTATTGGAACAATCCACCTTTAGGTCTCATGCTTAATAGCTAAAGAAGTAGCTATTAAGCATGACTAATCCCAAATTGAAACCCGCTATATAATTTGATTTCATTTGGGGAAGTTTCCTCCCCCATACCTTGACTGGCCTCATAAAGTCTTTGCCCACTTTAAATCTAGCTTTATATCAAAATCATGACTAATGAGACATCAACTATTGCAATGAATTGATAGCTTTTTTCCTTCATAGCTAGAGTCTACATTGTTATTTTGACTACGATTCCCCCTTGAAGTGATAAAAATTAATTAATCCACCATCCCGATATCAAAACTGGAGAAAGAAAGGAAAACAAATCATCATTCTCCTTGACACAACTGCATAATCTTTGGAATATCTACCCTTGTTGAGTAGTAGTGTAGTACAATGCGGCCCAACATCAGCCTGTCATAACAAAGTACACATAAATAGAAGAAAGATTAGAATATCTAGTAAAAAAATTAATAATAAAAAAATTATTATTGTTTAGTAAATGAATTATCAGTTCTCTTTTCTTTTCCCCAATGGTAAGATGCGTAAGGGAGAAAATCAAGTGACTGAATCAATTATGGGGGAATTACAAATTGGTCCGGCTATAGACAAATAATTAAATATGACTACTAATTTCGTAATAGATGACTACTAACTTAATTAGGAATGACTACATGATTGTATTGATATGTAATTATTTGCCAACAGCTAGACCTCTGTAACTCCCCCATCGACTATTGGTTTACTTATGGAGTTGAATGACAATTGTGCAAAATAGAAACTTTGATTTCAGGACCCCTTCCACGAAATATTGGAGATATGATGCCTACATTGAGAAAATTATATCTTCATAATAACCTTCTGAACGGTACGATACCAACCTCATTGTGCAAAATAGAAACTTTGTGGAATCTAGATCTCTTAAGCAATAGCTTAGCTGGGAACATTCCTAATTGTTGGAGGAATTTGAGCACTCTAGATTTCTCAAACAACAGGTTTTCTGGTAACATTCTTAATTGTTTTAGGCCTTTGGACATTCTAGATCTCTCAAACAATATGTTATCAGGAAACATTCCTAATTGTTGGAGTTACAGTCAAACATTAGGGATTATTAATCTATCATCCAACAAGCTAACAGGGGTTACTCCGAGCTCATTTGGGCATCTTACTCACCTGCAATGGTTGTACTTGAACAACAACAGTCTTCATGGAGAACTTCCTTCAGCCTTGAGTAATTGCACAGATTTGATAGGTTTGGATCTTGGCGAGAATAAGTCCTCTGGAAATATACCCAAATGGATTGGGTAGAGCATTTGGATTCTGCGAATTCTGAGGCTACAAAAGAATATGTTCGACGGTAGTATTCCTCTACAAATATGCCATCTCTTTGGACTACGAATCTTGGACCTTGCAGATAACAATCTTATGGGAACCATACCTCGTTGTCTTGGCAATCTCCATGGCATGGCTCAAACACAATACACTGGCAGCTACTGGTATGGGCAAAAAGTCATGGAGGTCATGAAAGGAAGAGAGCTTGAATTTACTCAATTCACAGTACGACTTGTTGCAAACTTGGATCTTTCAAGTAACAATCTACTTGGCACGATCCCCAAAGAACTAAAAATTCTTTCTGGATTGCAAGGTTTGAATCTGTCACACAATAATTTGACAGGAGACATCCCCAATAACGTAGGGAACTCGACGTCATTGGAATCTCTTGACTTCTGTAGAAACCAGCTCTCTGGTGTGATTCCACAGAGCATGTCAGCTTTAAGTTCGCTTAGCCACTTGAACTTGTCTTACAATAACTTCTCCGGAAAAATTCCGACAGGCAATCAGCTCCAGACTCTTGATGACCCATCCATCTATGTTGGCAACACTGAACTCTGTGGAGCTCCATTGCCAAATAAATGCCTGGGAGACGAACCACCTCAAGCTCCAGCACCCATCAACTATGAAGAAAACGACAAAGAAGGTGAGTCTGAAAAAGTGTGGTTTTACATCATTGTAATGCTAGGCTTCATGACTGGGTTTTGGGGAACTTCGGGGGTTCTAATATTCAAGAAGAGTTGGAGATATGCTTATTTCCGATTCATAGATGAAACCAAAGACTGGATAATTGTGGCAATAGCAGTGAAGGCAGCTAGGCTGAAGAAAAAATTGGGGAAAAATCGCACTGTCAAGTGAAAGAACATCAGTGACCAGGTATGTGTGTAGCAATAAAATTAACTGTAAACTCTCTCTTTCAATTGAGTAAGTTGTGAACTTTTTCCGAGTTGTTTTACTTCGTACGATGTAGCCAGTAATCCCACTTTCTTTTGAAGTTTTACGTTTGTTCACGTTTAAGCTACGATGAATTCCTGATGGAACAGATGGCAAAGAAATTATATTATTGTGGATGTATTGTTTCTTATTGTAATTATACAACTTTTTGTTTTTTTATCAGCAAAAAGAAAAACTTTATTATTGAAGAAAGATAATGAGATGCAACCAGCAGCAGAAAATCCCCCCCAAAACAGAGGAAAACCCAACCCAAAACAACCACCCATGCAATCAAACATTCCCATAAAACCACTCCCTCAAAAAATATAGAAGGTTCAGTACCCAGCAAGGTGCTGAGCAGAAACCAACTAAAAGGAAAGCCTAGCTGCGTAGCCGCGTAGGCTTAAGGTAATTGGATGCTTTGCTAGCTGTCGGCCTTGCCTAGTTGCTTAGGCTTGTAACCAAGCGGGGCATTAAGGTCATAGGATGCCTTGCTGTTGGCTGACCAGTGGGTAGGGGTTTATTTATGATCTACGTTGTTCGTCTAACCGTTGGCGACCATTAAATGATGGTTGCTGTATGGTGTTCCTTTCATTAGGGCACCCCTGATCTCAGGTAAAGGTAACCCCACACAAAAATATACAGCTTTGATACATACCCAATGTGCTTCCTCAGCACAATGAGCAGAAAATATTAAAAAATTAAGTTGATGTAGAAAAAAGCTCACCAATTGTTCCTCCAAAGACTGATGTAGAAAAAATTAAGTTGATTTATGCACCATATGCATATGATGAATATATAGAATTTTTTAAAGCACGTGAAATTGTTTTTTGCTTTTGGATATTATGATTAAATTGTGGAAATGGTGTTGAAAGAACATCGCTAGATTCACATGAGACTACAATAATGGATATTATGGTTTTGGGGTCAGAGGAAATTCAAATGGATATTTATGGACTTCATTGGTTTTAAGTCGGGTGTAAAATGGGCTGGGCTGGGCTGGACTGTTCTTCATGCTGGTTGGACTGGGCTTGAGTTGGACTTAGTTGGGCTTTTGTATTAATTGGGCTGGGCTCAGACTGGGTTAAAGAAAAAAACACCTAAGCCCAAGCCTACTCTTGGGCTTAAGACATACTTCAGACTTATGTCAGGTCTCGAGATGAGTCTAATTTGGGCTAATTTCTTATTTATGATTTCTTTATTAAATAACACTTTAACTCTTTAAAATTTTAATGCGTAAAATGTTTATAATTTATAAAGACATTTGCAAACATAATATTAATGTTTATACGATTTAATATCTTTTATTATATATAATAAGACATTTGTAAATGAATCATTTGCTAAAATATATTCATTATATTAATTGAGGGGGCAAAAAAAAAGGAAGACATAAATATAATTGTTGAGTGTGTTTTTTTATTAGTTTGTAGCATTTGTAAACTTTATTTAATTATTTTTAATCTCATGTGAATCTAGCGATAATATAACTCATATAGTCATATGATAATAGTATATTATTATTATAAAATGGGCTAACTTCAGGCTAAACCTTGGGCTAGGCTGGGCTACAAATCCCACGCCAAAGCCCGCCCATTTTTAAGATTGGCCTAGGGTTGGTACGTGTTTCCCCCTCCATGATCCTAGGGTAAGTGCGTACTCCCAGAATTTCTAGGGCGAGCCTCCCTATTCCTGTGCGGAGCACATTTGTTGGAGAGGCCGGTTTTGACAGTTGATACTGAGCAAAATGGAAAGTCTGCCCCACAAGTTATATATGGCATTCAAATAAACTGAGTAAATTAGAGATGATTTTGGACATGGCTATGGCTTTATGGAAACTGGAATTGGCCGGCATTGGACCTTAACTTGTTTTAATGTGAGCGTTACATGATTTGAAAATCAATTATTGCTTATTTTCATTTTTTATATTGATTAGAGTATATTCTAGCTATTAAAATGTTCTTTTTTTGAAACCTTGGTGTACTATCTAGAAAAATGTTTCATACTAGGTGATGGGCTGATGGCTTATCCTTCTCTCTTTGCAGATTCAACGAGGGACGTGGCATCACCCGAGCGATGATGATGGCTTTTTGAGATGCTTAGTAATATGATGAATGTTGTCATTGTGTTGAACTATTAGTGATTGTATGAGATGCATTATTGTATTAGGTTGGATATATGGTTATCATGTTGGATTTTGGATTATGTTGAACTCTTTATTTTGGGCATGTGCTTCTTCTCAGTGATGTAATTCATATTTGAGATTGTGGATGTAAGATGGAATTATGCATGTGTGTGTGATTAAACGATGTGAACATGATGCCAATGTGATACCCTTGACATGAATGGATTTATTCATATGCACAAGTTTAAATGAACAGCTTCCCAATTTCATAAATGTTTTGGGAAGAATGATGGATTTTCAAGCTTATGACAGCTTTTACTTGTTCTTGGAACTATGGACCTTCATTTTTTTTTTTTTTTTTTTTTTTTTATGACGTGGACGAACTCATAAGCTAAGATCAACTGCTATCATAGCCAACCGGTAAACTTCCATGGACACACACACCTCCAAGGACACATGTACCGCATGGTCAACACATATGCCAAGTAAGCGATAAGGCTTTTGCTTTGTGCATGTGGCCTATGATACTTGATCAGGAATCTCGGAATCGATACCTAACACCCTAATCATTTGAGCTAACCTCACGGGATGAACTATGCACATTTAATTAAGGAAAAGCAGGTTTTCTATTTCCATTGCAAATGCCACTACAAGAAACATGGGTTTGCCCAGCGGTCCAAACCGGGCATTCCTTCTAGATTGTGTGCCACACGCAGGGATTCCTCATTCTAGCAAGATGTGGATTATAATTACCTTAAGGTTTCGTTTGTTTAGCTGGAATCGAGAAGAATCATAATGGAATGTTATGCTCTCCTCTCTCTCATCACGATAGCAAACCATTGAATTCTCATTCCATTCCATTCTAATTTATTCCCTCCGATTCTAGCCAAACAAACGAGCCGTAAATGTTTTATGAGCCTATTTTGAGGATATTGGATACTGGATCATGCTAGATTTACTCCTTTGATACCATTTGTTTTCCAAATTAACCAATTCATAGTTGGTTTGAGAAAGATTATATTTAGATGCTTTAATTCTCAATGGTTAAGAAGTGATTTTTAATTAAGAATAAGGTATAATGATCAATAAGTTGATAATTTGAAGTTCAGGGGACTACAGTGCTGTTGGGATCATTTAATGGCACATGTCACTAGAGAACCAAACTTTGCCACCTCAAGGATGTGAACATTGCTCGAGTTTGGCCAAGAGATCGAGCATAAAAATTTGCCAAATCAGCTACAATTGATTTTGTTTTAGATTATCACAAAAAAAAAGGTAGTATGCAAATCAGAAAAATTAGGCTGCTAATGGGGACCAACAAGGGGAGATGTCACATACCGTGTGAGAAAAGTTTGTGACAGAAATTATGCATTGGGACAATTCTATATTGCCATATCCAATACGTTTTGTGACATTGATGTGTCTTTTCAGACACATTTATTGATTGACTTCATCAAAATGCAATGCCCCAATCCTTACGGGTAGACACTGGAATTGAAGATGACCATATATATTCGATGGTTGGTCATGCTCATGAATCATGATTAATGCAACGTATTTTCTAGACTAAGGATATTTCGAGGTACAGGGCAAGTAATAATTGGACAAACCAAAGTGAGAAATTTCGACACTTTAATCTGTCGTATGTATTTAGGTGCCAAAGTTATTTTCGTAACATCAAAGTTGCTTCAACATATATAGGCAAAATAGCAGGGACCAAGCCTAAGAAAAGAAAATATTTTTCTTTAAAAAAAAAAATTCAATTTGAAACGAACTTCATTATTTTAAAGGCATCCTAAACATTTGAGTGCTTGATATGTGGGCATGGAATTTCCATAGTCCTTTATTAAAATGTGAACATGAGTTACGAAACATAAGAAGGCAACATATATAAACGGAGTATTATAAAATCAGTCATTAATTTATCTTTTTTTTGGATAGTAAAAGTTTGTCATCAAAATTAAACACAAAACCATGATCATCAACAAGACAATCCGACCTTTCCTTGGTCCAAGTTTGGTTTCGAGAAAATATTCATGCAAACTCCCAGTAACAATTAAGCGGTGCACAAATTGTCATTTTTTTTTTTTTTTTTTTTGGGTACATTAGGAGGGGTTCGAACCCCTAACCTATCAGAATCCTACCTGTTACTCTACCCTGCCTCACTGGCCACTAGGCTAACCCTAGTGACTTACAAATTGTCATTTTCAATGAAGTATTCCTTGGTTCTAGAGAATTTCATGCCATCAAGACATGCATGTAACCAACCATATTTTAGCAAAACTATGAGGCTTAGATAGCAGGAGAGAAAGTAATACGGACAAGAGGATTGTACCCACAAAAAAAAAAAAAAAAGAAAAAAAAAAAAAGAGAGGAGATAAGGGGAGATTCTCCCGGGTAGAAATATCATCAAGAAAAGCCAAACGCCGTAGACTAGCTATTCCAAAAAAGTCTGGAGTCTTTTGTTTTTTGTGGCACCCCCAAGTCTTTGTAGTTTGTACCACTAGTATTGGAGGACTTTAGAGTCCAATTTATTTGGGAATAAAAAATACAAGAAGTATTTTTCATCTTAATTTACTGATTAAACATTTTCAGGGGATGGCCATTGGTTGCTGTGCCAGTGCTACCTTGATCATTCAATTGATTTTTATCACATCAAAATGCAATGCCCCAATCCTTACGGGTAGACACTGGAATTGAAGATGACCATATATATTCGATGGTTGGTCATGCTCATGAATCATGATTAATGCAACGTATTTTCTAGACTAAGGATATTTCGAGGTACAGGGCAAGTAATAATTGGACAAACCAAAGTGAGAAATTTCGACACTTTAATCTGTCGTATGTATTTAGGTGCCAAAGTTATTTTCGTAACATCAAAGTTGCTTCAACATATATAGGCAAAATAGCAGGGACCAAGCCTAAGAAAAGAAAATATTTTTCTTTAAAAAAAAAAAATTCAATTTGAAACGAACTTCATTATTTTAAAGGCATCCTAAACATTTGAGTGCTTGATATGTGGGCATGGAATTTCCATAGTCCTTTATTAAAATGTGAACATGAGTTACGAAACATAAGAAGGCAACATATATAAACGGAGTATTATAAAATCAGTCATTAATTTATCTTTTTTTTGGATAGTAAAAGTTTGTCATCAAAATTAAACACAAAACCATGATCATCAACAAGACAATCCGACCTTTCCTTGGTCCAAGTTTGGTTTCGAGAAAATATTCATGCAAACTCCCAGTAACAATTAAGCGGTGCACAAATTGTCATTTTTTTTTTTTTTTTTTTTGGGTACATTAGGAGGGGTTCGAACCCCTAACCTATCAGAATCCTACCTGTTACTCTACCCTGCCTCACTGGCCACTAGGCTAACCCTAGTGACTTACAAATTGTCATTTTCAATGAAGTATTCCTTGGTTCTAGAGAATTTCATGCCATCAAGACATGCATGTAACCAACCATATTTTAGCAAAACTATGAGGCTTAGATAGCAGGAGAGAAAGTAATACGGACAAGAGGATTGTACCCACAAAAAAAAAAAAAAAAGAAAAAAAAAAAAAAGAGAGGAGATAAGGGGAGATTCTCCAGGGTAGAAATATCATCAAGAAAAGCCAAACGCCGTAGACTAGCTATTCCAAAAAAGTCTGGAGTCTTTTGTTTTTTGTGGCACCCCCAAGTCTTTGTAGTTTGTACCACTAGTATTGGAGGACTTTAGAGTCCAATTTATTTGGGAATAAAAAATACAAGAAGTATTTTTCATCTTAATTTACTGATTAAACATTTTCAGGGGATGGCCATTGGTTGCTGTGCCAGTGCTACCTTGATCATTCAATTGATTTTTATCACATCAAAATGCAATGCCCCAATCCTTACGGGTAGACACTGGAATTGAAGATGACCATATATATTCGATGGTTGGTCATGCTCATGAATCATGATTAATGCAACGTATTTTCTAGACTAAGGATATTTCGAGGTACAGGGCAAGTAATAATTGGACAAACCAAAGTGAGAAATTTCGACACTTTAATCTGTCGTATGTATTTAGGTGCCAAAGTTATTTTCGTAACATCAAAGTTGCTTCAACATATATAGGCAAAATAGCAGGGACCAAGCCTAAGAAAAGAAAATATTTTTCTTTAAAAAAAAAAAATTCAATTTGAAACGAACTTCATTATTTTAAAGGCATCCTAAACATTTGAGTGCTTGATATGTGGGCATGGAATTTCCATAGTCCTTTATTAAAATGTGAACATGAGTTACGAAACATAAGAAGGCAACATATATAAACGGAGTATTATAAAATCAGTCATTAATTTATCTTTTTTTTGGATAGTAAAAGTTTGTCATCAAAATTAAACACAAAACCATGATCATCAACAAGACAATCCGACCTTTCCTTGGTCCAAGTTTGGTTTCGAGAAAATATTCATGCAAACTCCCAGTAACAATTAAGCGGTGCACAAATTGTCATTTTTTTTTTTTTTTTTTTTGGGTACATTAGGAGGGGTTCGAACCCCTAACCTATCAGAATCCTACCTGTTACTCTACCCTGCCTCACTGGCCACTAGGCTAACCCTAGTGACTTACAAATTGTCATTTTCAATGAAGTATTCCTTGGTTCTAGAGAATTTCATGCCATCAAGACATGCATGTAACCAACCATATTTTAGCAAAACTATGAGGCTTAGATAGCAGGAGAGAAAGTAATACGGACAAGAGGATTGTACCCACAAAAAAAAAAAAAAAGAAAAAAAAAAAAAAAGAGAGGAGATAAGGGGAGATTCTCCAGGGTAGAAATATCATCAAGAAAAGCCAAACGCCGTAGACTAGCTATTCCAAAAAAGTCTGGAGTCTTTTGTTTTTTGTGGCACCCCCAAGTCTTTGTAGTTTGTACCACTAGTATTGGAGGACTTTAGAGTCCAATTTATTTGGGAATAAAAAATACAAGAAGTATTTTTCATCTTAATTTACTGATTAAACATTTTCAGGGGATGGCCATTGGTTGCTGTGCCAGTGCTACCTTGATCATTCAATTGATTTTTATCACATCAAAATGCAATGCCCCAATCCTTACGGGTAGACACTGGAATTGAAGATGACCATATATATTCGATGGTTGGTCATGCTCATGAATCATGATTAATGCAACGTATTTTCTAGACTAAGGATATTTCGAGGTACAGGGCAAGTAATAATTGGACAAACCAAAGTGAGAAATTTCGACACTTTAATTTGTCGTATGTATTTAGGTGCCAAAGTTATTTTCGTAACATCAAAGTTGCTTCAACATATATAGGCAAAATAGCAGGGACCAAGCCTAAGAAAAGAAAATATTTTTCTTTAAAAAAAAAAAATTCAATTTGAAACGAACTTCATTATTTTAAAGGCATCCTAAACATTTGAGTGCTTGATATGTGGGCATGGAATTTCCATAGTCCTTTATTAAAATGTGAACATGAGTTACGAAACATAAGAAGGCAACATATATAAACGGAGTATTATAAAATCAGTCATTAATTTATCTTTTTTTTGGATAGTAAAAGTTTGTCATCAAAATTAAACACAAAACCATGATCATCAACAAGACAATCCGACCTTTCCTTGGTCCAAGTTTGGTTTCGAGAAAATATTCATGCAAACTCCCAGTAACAATTAAGCGGTGCACAAATTGTCATTTTTTTTTTTTTTTTTTTGGGTACACTAGGAGGGGTTCGAACCCCTAACCTATCAGAATCCTACCTGTTACTCTACCCTGCCTCACTGGCCACTAGGCTAACCCTAGTGACTTACAAATTGTCATTTTCAATGAAGTATTCCTTGGTTCTAGAGAATTTCATGCCATCAAGACATGCATGTAACCAACCATATTTTAGCAAAACTATGAGGCTTAGATAGCAGGAGAGAAAGTAATAGGGACAAGAGGATTGTACCACAAAAAAAAAAAAAAAAAAAAAAAAAAAAAAAGGAGAGGAGATAAGGGGAGATTCTCCAGGGTAGAAATATCATCAAGAAAAGCCAAACGCCGTAGACTAGCTATTCCAAAAAAGTCTGGAGTCTTTTGTTTTTTGTGGCACCCCCAAGTCTTTGTAGTTTGTACCACTAGTATTGGAGGACTTTAGAGTCCAATTTATTTGGGCATAAAAAATACAAGAAGTATTTTTCATCTTAATTTACTGATTAAACATTTTCAGGGGATGGCCATTGGTTGCTGTGCCAGTGCTACCTTGATCATTCAATTGATTTTTATCACACAAAATCTTGGTCAAAGTGTGTGAGCACAAGTCAAGTTTGGCTAAGTGACCATAGAATTCTGCTGCATCAGCTGCAAGAAATGATCAGCATCCATTGACCAATGGGTTTTGCGCATTAATTTGATTTAGCATTCATTAATTGATGGGTTTCACGCATTAATTTGATTTTTTTGATGTAATTTTTAGAATAATGTATTATGCAAATCAAGTGATTAAAACTCATCTCATCAACCTAAGTTTTTGGCAAAATTGTTACTATTTAAAAACCCATCTAAATGTGAATTTGTTTCCATATTTTGCGACTTACTAGTCCCAAGGAAATATTCCGTGCTCCTGAAGAGTTGCCATCAAGACAAGTTATATTATTTTGGCCAAAGAATGAGGCTAATATAGCAAAGAAAAAAAAAGAGATAAAGAGATATTCTTTCAGGGTAGAAATATCAACAAAAACAAGCCAAGAGCCGTTGACGTTAGGAAGTGGATTTGGTGCATTTAGTCACTTTAAATGCACCATGAAATTATCGTGCGATGAGTGACACATGGAGAGAGTTGAAATTGGAGACAACCATTTCATGCCCAACCAATCTTAGCCTTCCAACAAAAATGGATTTAATAATATCATTAAACATTGTCAACTAAAACAAATATTAAACATTGTATCAAAATGGAAACATATTAACATTTGTCAATCCAAGTAATAGGAAATTTACATATTGAAGTTTAATATATAATATTATAATATAATTATTTCTTTTTTCTTTTTTCTTTTTTCTTTTTTTTTTTTTTTTTTTTTTTTTTTTCCAGTTTGGTTTGGTTTTTTTAACATATAAATCAAAACCAAACCAAATGGAAAAACACCCGAACCAAACCGACCGGTTTGATTCGATTCGGTCTTGTTCTCAGTTTTAACCTAAACCATGAAGATCCCTAGGTATCACTAGTCAATGTGCATGGAGTAAAGTGGGAATGTGGGGTTAAAAAATACCTTGACATTTTTACTTTGTTCTACTATCATTTGACTCGTAATATCATATTAACTAGGCGTATCAGAGTTACGTATAAGTTTTTATCTCAAGATTAATGTCAAAATCTTTTTATGTTTCTTTTTTTTCCAAAAGTCTTCACATTGTTGGTAGTGGACGACCTTTTGCGTGTCCTTTGGGGTCCTTGGAAGTGTTGCTTTCACACATGGGGCTTGGAATTAATATTGGTAAATGGTAAGTCACGAGCAAGGAATCTCTCCATTACAATGAATAGTCAAGTGAAACTTGTATCGTTTTTACCATGTGAATTCTTTATGTTCTAATGGGTCTCATGTGGTGTGAATGATCTAAATTTAACTAGACATCTAGTAAATGGAAAAGATCTCTTCCCCATAGGTTAATCATTCTTGGAATATTTCTTGGAATTCCAGTATTGGTGTATTGGAGATGTGACAGTATATTATTCACATTCCAAAATGTTTGCTTGAGTTACATAATTGCTTGTATGGGATATATATCTTTCTTGGAATTTTATCTTGGGTAAATTACAAGAAATCCTACGAATTAATATTTGGTCTTTCTTCACGTAACCTCCTAAAGAAAAAATAATTACAATGTAACCTTGACACATCTAACACGGTCACGTCATTGGTGTGTTCTTTTGAACACATCAATTGACATGACTTTAGAAAATGCAATACCGCAATCCTCACGTTTCAAGATGACCCATGTTTGGTGAGTGCCTCACTTTTATTCTCAGTCTTTTAATTGTGTTTTCTTTTGAAAGTCTTTCTCTAGTTTGCGTGAACTTTAGGGTTCCCTTGGAAGTGTTGCCTTCACAAATCCGGGCTGGAATTTATATTGGTGAGTCACATATCATTCTTGGAATTCCAGCATTGGCAGAGGCAAAAAAATAAAATAAAATAAAATAAAAAAGGCATGAATCATATCTACCTGGGTAGTGGGCACTAATCCAAAATGTTCGCCTGTGTTGGCATTTTATTTTTAATATTCAAGTCCTTTTTTTAATTAAAAAATAAAATTTTATGAACGTTCATTTGTTAGGAATTTTTTGAAACTTGCCTTTTTATTTTTATATATATTTATTCTCTTCTCTAATTACACTTCCTATCAAAATCTTATTAGAATTTCAATAATAAAAGTTGAGTAAGCCATTTAATTTATCTACATACACAAAGTTTGTTCGCAATCTCTTTTTGTTTATTTTTTTATTTTTTGCTTTTTTTGTTATGTAGAAATAAGTGTTCAATCCAATTAACTTATCTACATACACACAGTCATAGGCTTTAATGGGGCACCCTCACAAGATGTTATAAAATATTGCAAGAATGATTTAGAAAAGGGTAACACTCACACACTCACGTTTGAGTGCTTGCTGAGGCATAAATTTCACAAAGAATTTTATTCAAATTTGATATTTTCTAACATCTCTAATCTCTTGAATGGGGTGAGATCATGATTAATGCCGGAATGTGTGTGCGTGTGTTTTTTTTTATTCTTTTTTTTTTCATAGTCTTTGCACCAATATTACTTGGTAGTGGACGACCTTTGTCCAATTTGCGTGGACTCTAGGGTCCTTGGAAGTGTTGCTTGTACACATTGAATTGGGTTTGGAATTAATATTGGTATTGGCAGGTCACATATCATTCTTGGAATTCCAGTATTGGCATGTTGGAGACGTGACATTTATTTTTGACATTCCAAAATACGGGCTCATGTTTCATATTTACATGTATGGATCATAATACTATTTGGAATTTTGTCTTTGAGAAATTGCAAGAAACCTTCCTTACATTTTGTCCATTTTTCACGTAAATTCCTAAAGAAAAAATAGTTAGCAATTAGCAATTAAAAATTAGTACCACAATTAATTGTTATTAATTGAATTAGATGAAAAACGCCATATGACCACTATTAATTCTATGAACGACAATGGTAACATTAATTGCTAAATGTGTAAAGTCCCTAAGGGCGACAATGCATTCATTTGTTATTTAGGAAGGTTATATGAAAAATAGCTAAATATTGTGGGGTTTCTTGTAATTTATCATTTTATTTTTAATATTTAAATCCTCTCCCTTTCACTTCCATATCAAAATCTTAATACTATTTCAATAATAGAAATTGAGTACACAATTTAATTTATCTACATACACACAGCGCGCCATAGACATTTTGTTGGCCACCCTCACAATTCACTTCTAGTAATGGCCTTAGAATGCTTTTCTACATTCTTTAAAAAAAAAAAAAAAAAAAAATGAACAGGTTTATTCATATGCACTAGTTTAAATGAACAGGTTCCCAATTTCATAAATGTTTTGGGAAGAATGATCGATTTTCAAGCTTATGACAGCTTTTACTTGTTCTTGGAACTATGCACCTTCATTTTTTTTTTTGTTTGGATGACGCAAAGGAACTCATAAGTTAAGATCAACTCCTATCATAGCCAACCGATAAACTTCCATGGACACACACCTCCAAGAACACATATACCACATGCTCAACACATATGCTAAGTAAGTCACAAGGCTTATGCCTTGGGCATGTGGCCTATGATACTTGAACGGGGACCTTGGAATCGATACCTAACACCCTGATCATTTCAGCTAACCTCACGGGTTGAACTATGCACATTTAATTAAGGAGAAGCAGGTTTTCTATTTCCATTGCAAATGCCACTACAAGAAACATGGGTTTGCCCAGCGGTCCAAACCGGGCATTCCTTCTAGATTGTGTGCTACACACGGGGATTCCTCATTCTTGCAAGATGTGGATTCTAGTTACCTTAAGGTTTCGTTTGTTTAGCCGGAATCGAGAGGAATCATAATGGAATGTTATGCTCTCCTCTCTCTCATCGCGATAGCAAACCATTGAATTCTCATTCTCATTCCATTCTAATTTATTCCCTCCGATTCTAGCCAAACAAACGAGCCGTAAATGTTTTATGAGCCTATTTTGAGGATAATTTGAAGTTCAGGGGACTAAAGTGCTATTGGGATCATTTAATGGCACATGTCACTAGAGAACCAAACTTTGCCCCCTCAAGGATGTGAACATGGCTCAAGTTTGGCCAAGAGATCGAGCATAAAAATTTGCCAAATCAGCTACAATTGATTTTTTTTTAGATTATCACAAAAAAAAGGTAGTATGCAAATCAGAAAAATTAGGCTGCTAATGGGGACCAACAAGGGGAGATGTCACATACCGTGTGAGAAAAGTTCGTGACAGAAATTATGCGTTGGGACAATTCTGTATTGCCATATCCAATACATTTTGCGACATTGATGTGTCTTTTCAGACACATTTATTGATTGACTTCATCAAAATGCAATGCCCCAATCCTTACGGGTAGAGACACTGGAATTGAAGATGACCATATATATTCGATGGTTGGTCATGCTCATGAATCATGATTAATGCAACGTATTTTCTAGACTAAGGATATTTCGAGGTACAGGGCAAGTAATAACTGGACAAACCAAAGTGAGAAATTTCGACACTTTAATCTGTCGTATGTATTTAGGTGCCAAAGTTATTTTCGTAACATCAAAGTTGCTTCAACATATAAAGGCAAAATAGCGGGGACCAAGCCTAAGAAAAGAAAATATTTTTCTTTCAAAAAAAAAAAAAATCAATTTGAAACGAACTTCATTTAAAGGCATCCTAAACATTTGAGTGCTTGATATGTGGGCATGGAATTTCCATAGTCCTTTATTAAAATGTGAACATGAGTTACGAAACATAAGAAGGCAACATATACGGAGTACTATAAAATCAGTCATTAATTTTTCTTTTTTTTGGATAGTAAAAGTTTGTCATCAAAATTAAACGTAAAACCATGATCATCAACAAGACAACCCGACCTTTCCTTGGTGCAAGTTTGGTTTCGAGAAAATATTCATGCAAACTCCCAGTAACAATAAAGCGGTGCGCAAATTGTCATTTTTTTTTTTTTTTTTTTTTTTGGGATACACTAGGAGGGGTTCGAACCCCTAACCTATCAGAATCCTACCTGTTACTCTACCCTGGCTCACTGGCCACTAGGCTAACCCTAGTGACTTACAAATTGTCACTTTCAATGAAGTATTCCTTGGTTCTAGAGAATTGCATGCCATCAAGACATGCATGTAACCAACCATATTTTAGCAAAACTATGAGGCTTATATAGCAGGAGAGAAAGTAAAAGGGACAATAGGATTGTACCAGGCCTCTTTCTAAAGCTCCTCATATTGATTTAAGAGTCAAATTGGGCCTTCGGTCCAATCCTCGGCTCACTTTGAGGGGGCTCAGGGATGAGTCAAATGCCACAGAACTGAATCATCTCCTTGATTGTAGAACTTATGCCACGTGCAAGGCTGGAATCCACTTTAGGAAGGAAAGTCCAGCTTGCTACCTAACGTGGAGGGTATTGTGTCTTCACATAATTCTCTCCATGATTCAAGGGAAGGGTATTGTGTCTTCACATAATTCTCTCCATGATTCAAGGGAAGGGTATTGTGTCTTCACATAATTCTCTCGAAGGATTTGAATCATGGAGAGAATTATGTGAAGACACAATACTCTCCACGTTAGGTAGCAAGCTGGACTTTCCTTCCTAGAGTGGATTCCAGCCTTGCACGTGGCATAAGTTCTACCTTGATCATTCAATTGATTTGTATCACACAAAATCTTGGTCAAAGTGTGTGAGCACAAGTCAAGTTTGGCTAAGTGACCATAGAATTTTGCCGCATCAGCTGCGAGAAATGATCAGCATCCATTAATCGATGGGTTTTACGCATTAATTTGACTTAGCATTCATTAACTGATGGGTTTCACGCATTAATTTGATTTTTCTGATAGAATTTTTAGAAAAATATATTATGAAAATCAAATGATTAAAATTCATCTCATCAACCTAAGTTTTTGGCAAAATTGTTACTATTTAAAAACCCATCTAAATGTGAATTTGTTTCCATATTTTGCGACCCACTAGTTCCAAGGAAATATTCCGTGCTCCTGGAGAGTTGCCATCAAGACAAGTAACATTATTTTGGCCAAAGAATGAGGCTTATATAGCAAAGAAAAAAAAAGAGATAAAGAGATATTCTTTCAGGGTAGAAATATCAACAAAAACAAGTCAAGGGCCGTTGATGTCGGGAAGTGGATTTGGTGCATTTAGTCACTTTAAATGCACTATGAAGTTATCGTGCGATGAGCGACACGTGGAGAGAGTTGAGATTTGAGACAACTATTTCACGCCCAACCAATTTTAGCCCTCCAATCTCAACTCTCTCCACGTGTCGCTCACCACACGGTAACTTTACAATGCATTTAAAGTAACTAAATGCACCAAATCCAAATCCTGTCGGGGGTAGCTATACGATCCAAAGGTCATCCAGTCCTTTAAAAGGTCCCTTTCTTTGGATTTGATTTGCTCAAGTTGGGGTCTTTAACTTGACGCTCAATTTAGCGTTAGATTTCGGACATGTGGGGGGATGCAATTATCAACGGCTGGGATGAGGAAGCTTTAGCATTTGTAGGAGAAGCCCAGCCGTTGATAATTGCATTCCCCACGTGTCCAAAATCTAACGCTAAATTGAGCGTCCAGTTAAAGACCCCAACTTGAGCAAATCCCAATCCATGCATGGTCCTGGTCGATAAATATCCATCACCCTTCATAGTTTTCCAGAACCCCCCATAAAAAAAAGGATAAAACGGTGGTCTGCTGTTCTTGAACATGGGGAAATTTAACACTGCTGGGCTTCTTCTAGTTGCTTTGTTGTTCATTGAAACCGCACAGTTCTGCTTGTGCGGGAATTCAAGCTTCGGTTGCATAGAAGAAGAGAGACAAGCTCTTCTCAAGTTCAAACGAAGTCTCAGAGGCCCTGCTCTTAGGCTCTCTTCCTGGGAAGGCATAGATTGTTGCAAATGGGAAGGAGTAAGCTGCAGTACAAGTACTGGACATGTTGTCAAGCTTGACCTCCGAAGAAGGGAAACAGTCACAGACGACTTGGATCTCTCAGATTACTCCAACGTATCTGACGGCTTGCTAATGGCTCGGGAGATAAACTCTTGTTTGCTGGAGTTGAGCTACTTGAATTACTTGGACTTCAGTGGGAACGATTTCGAAGGAACCCCAATTCCAAAGTTCTTGGGTTTGATGGAACATTTAAGGTATCTCAATCTCTCTTATGCCAACTTTAGCGGGATGGTTCCCCCTCAGCTCGGAAATCTCACCAACTTGCGTGTCCTTGATCTTAATAATTTGTCTGGAGCACCAACTATTCAGAATCTTGAATGGGTCTCTCGTCTATGGTCCTTGCAACACCTTGACATGAGCGGCGTACACCTTGGTGGGGCTCGTAATGTGATGCAGGTACTCAACATGCTCCCTTCTTTGCTAGTGTTACGCTTGGCATTTTGCGAACTCAACAACACTCATCTTTCTCAGGCTTACGCTAATTCCACGTTTCTTTCTTCTGTTGAATACCTAGATCTTGGGGGTAATTCATTCCATGGCCCATTTCCACATGTTATTCAAGACATGAGCTCTCTAAGAGTCCTTGATCTTTCAAAAAACTCTTTCAATTCTTCAATTCCACACTGGCTGGGTAATTTTCAGAATCTCGTACATCTCAATCTTGCAAACAATCATTTCAATAGCATTGAAGGTGGGTTATCAATCACTCATCTTTCTCAAGCTTCCACTAATTCCACGTTTCTTTCTTCTGTTGAATACCTAGATCTTGGGGGTAATTCATTCCATGGCCCATTTCCACATGTTATTCAAAACATGAGCTCTCTAAGAGTCCTTGATCTTTCAAGAAACTCTTTCAATTCTTCAATTCCACACTGGCTGGGTAATTTTCAGAGCCTTGTACATCTCAATCTAGCATCCAATGAGTTCAATAGCATCGATGGTGGGTTATCAAAGATCTTATGGAATCTTTGTTACTTGAAATCATTAGATTTGTCTTTCAATTCCCTACTTCACGGAGAGTTATTAGAAAGTCAAAGAAATATATCCAGATGCATTGAATATGATTTGGAGGAACTGAGTTTAACTCTTAATGAATTCAGTGGTTATTTGCCGGATCAGTTAGGGAAGTTTACAAAATTAAAAAGTCTTGATTTTAGCAGTAATTTGTTCTCTGGTCCGATTCCAGCTTCATTGGGGAAATTGTTGGCTCTGAAAGAATTATATCTTGCTAATAATCAGTTGACTGGGATCATTGCGGAAACAATGGGGAAATTGTCTAACTTAAGAGTTCTAGATCTTTCCAATAATCAGTTGAATGGGACCATTCCGAAAGCATTGGGGGAATTGTCTAGTTTGAGAACATTAAATCTTTCTTCTAATCAGTTGAATGGAGTCATTCCAGATTCTCTTGGAAAACTTTTAAACCTTCAGAGACTAGACATCTCTTCAAATTCCTTAGAAGGTAAACTCTCTGGAGTTCACTTTGCAAACCTCTCAAGGTTGGAATGGTTGAATATTAGTTCTAATTATCATTTGGCTTTTGATGCGAAGTCTGACTGGCAACCTCCTTTTCAACTCAATTCCATCATTATGAGTTCTTGCAAAATTGGGACTCTCCCACAATGGCTTCGAACGCAAAAGGAAGTCACAATGCTAGATCTCTCCAATGCTAGCATCTCAGGACCTATCCCCAAATGGTTTCAGGATTTGCACGTCTCCACCTTGGATCTCTCTCACAACCAAATCAGTGGACGGTTTCCTATTCTCCCTCATGTAGAGGATGTATTTCTTTCTAATAACTCGATCTCAGGGCCCCTTCCACAAAATATTGGTCATATGATGCGTGTATTGAAAATTTTATATCTCGATCAGAACCTTATAAATGGTACAATACCAAGCTCATTGTGCAAAATAGAAACTTTGTTGTCTCTAGACCTCTCAAATAACAGCTTATCTGGGAGCATTCCTAATTGTTGGAGGAATTTGAGGACGCCATATACCTCAAACAGCATGTTTCCAGGGTATAGTCCTACTCCAAACTCTTTTGGGAGGTATTCTCCTATTATGCCAAGCTATTTATATGATATTGATCTATCATCCAACAGGCTAATAGGGCCTATTCCAAGCTCTTTTGGGAATCTTTCTGATCTGGCATGGTTGCACCTGAACAACAATAGTCTTAACGGAGAGCTTCCTTCAACCTTGAGAGATTGCAAAGAATTGATTGTTTTGGATCTTGGCGAAAATAAACTCTCTGGAAATATACCTAAATGGATTGGAGAGAAGCTTGGATCTTTGCATATTCTGAGGCTACGAAATAATACATACAACGGTAGTATTCCTCCAGAAATATGCAATCTCTTGCATCTGAAAATCTTGGACCTTGCGTATAACAATCTTACGGGAACCATCCCTCGTTGTTTTGGCAATTTCGTTGGCATGGCTCATGAAGAAGATTTCCCTTCCGTCTATACCAGATCTTCTCCACCTACGATAGGAAATTGGGATAAGCAGAAAGTCATGGAGGTCATCAAAGGTACAGAGCAAAAATATGAAAAAATAACCCGGTTGGTAGTCAACATGGACCTTTCAAGTAATAACTTGGTTGGCATGATCCCCGAGGAGCTCACAACCCTTTCTAAATTGATGGGTTTGAATCTGTCACATAATCATTTAACCGGAACCATCCCAAAGAACGTAGGGAACTTGAGGTCATTGGAATCTCTTGACTTCTCTAGCAATCATCTTTCAGGTTTGATTCCACAGAGCATGTCAGCTTTAACGTGGCTTAGCCACCTGAACTTGTCTTACAACAACCTCTTCGGACAAATTCCGACAGGAAATCAGCTCCAAACTCTTGACGACCCTTCCATTTATGCTGGCAACCTTGAACTTTGTGGAGCTCCACTGCCAAATAAATGCCCACCACATGAAGCTCCAACACCTATTGGTCATGAAGAAAATGACAAGGAAGGTGTGTCCGAAAAGGTGTGGTTTTACATCGTTGTAATGCTAGGCTTCATGACTGGGTTATGGGGAACCTTGGGGGTTCTAATATTCAAGAAAAGTTGGAGATATGCTTATTTCAGGTTTGTCGATGAAACCAAAGACAGGATAATTGTGGCAATAGTAGTGAAGGTAGCAATGCTGAAGAAAAAGATGCGCAGAAACCACCCCGTCAACTGAAGAACACCAATGACTTGGTACATGGGTAACAATTTATGACTATAAGCTCTCACTTTCTTTTGAAGTTTTCCTTTTCTTTCACCCTTTTTTTTTTTCATTTTGTTTTATAATTAATCAATTGTTTTACTATCTTACTGTACTTGAGGTTTTGATAATCAGGGATAATTTCATTTCTCATATATAATGTATCATGTTGTTTGGGGCCGACCAATCCATATTTACACAAAAAGTTTGGCCCATTGGCCCATTAGGGACCGTCGGGATTGCTCCAACCTCGTAGAATTTGTTGTTTGGGGAATTTTGTAATTCTGATTTTATTTAAGCCTTACAAATTGCCCTTTCGTCCAAAGGTCCTCAGATAAGGCTTTGATTTTGGCTTTAAAGTGTTGGATTTTCTTGCATTTTCACTCTAGAAGAGCTACTACCTTGCATTCTAAGGTGCATGGGCAACATTGATACCTTGGTACATTGCTAAGATTCTGATATGCATATATGTTTCGAAGATGACCTACGGAATTTGCGGCTACATTTATAGGTTTCTTAATGTATTGTGCATTTTTTTCAATTTTTTTTTTATAAGGTGCTATACAAAATGCAATTTCATGAGAAAATGTTGATGAGTTATGTTTGCTTGTGAGATTATTCTACAAGGTCTAAGATTTCTAGACTTTGGATTAAATTGTACGTATGTATCTTGAAGCACAATTTTGATTTATGCACCATATGATGAATATTTGGAATTTTGGGAAACATATGAAATTGTATTTGGCTTTCAATGTTATGATTAAATTGTGGAAATTATGTTGGTTAGGCATTTCACAATTAGTTAATAGAGCTTCATGTTTTGCAATTGGGGCTAATTTTGAGAATTTAAATTTTAAATGACCAAACGTGGTTTTGAGATGGAAAATTATGGATTTTTAATGTATGAGACTACACTTTTGAATACTATGGTTTTGGGGCTATAGGAAAGCTAAATGGATATTTATGAACTTGGATTTTAGAATACCTAAAATGAGAGTGAAAGGTCGTTGAACTCGAGTTATTGTGTGTTTCCCCTTCATGGTCTTGGGGAAAGTGTGCCTTTCCCGAATTTCTTGGATATGTGATCCTATTTCTACGCTCAGAGCCTATCTATTAGGGAGATTCAATACTTGAGATTGGCATGAATAGAAAGCCAACCCTACATATCATATGTGGCATTCAAGTGAATGAATGAATAAATTGGAAAGGGTTTTGAAAATGGCTATAGCTTTATGAAATGAGAATTTGCCTTAGTCCTTGAACTTGTTTTGGTGTGAGTTGACTATAATTTGAAAATCAAGTATTATATTAAATTGTTCTTTCTTCGAAACTTTGGTGTACTATTATATACAAAAATGTTTCTTATGGTTGATGGCTCATCCTTCTCTTTTTCCCAGGTTTTACAAGGGACATGACGCCTTCCAAGTGATGCTGATGGTGGCTTATTGAGATACTTGTTAATGTGATGAATGTTGTTAATTAGTGTGTTAAAACTATTGATGATTTTATAAGAGGCTTATTATGTTAAATATTTTGGGCATGTAATATTGAACAGAAACGTAATTTGTATTTGAGATTATGGACGTAATAGGAAAATATGAATGTTTGTGTGTATTGTAACCATGTGGAACATGATCCCAATTATGGTACCCTTGTATTGGAACCATTTTGGACTATGCTAAACTCTTTTTTGTAGCTCGCTTTCCCGCATAAATCCTCACCTTATCGTCGACCAGCTCACGTTCCTCGCTACAGCTGCCTCCGGTAGTACAATCGGCGGTCATTGGACAGCCTCACTGGAAGCCATCGCAGATCGCTGTAGCAATCCCTCAATCGGTACAAATTCCTCTCTCTCTCGCTCTCTGACTCACTTTCTCACCTATTTTGGTTCGATTACTTCTACTTCTGTTCCTACACACACGTAGATACAATTGATTTTTAGGGTTTTTTTTATTCGATTTTTAGGGTTTTTGTTGTTTGGCTATGATTTTCTGTGTGTGTATATACACATATATTTCTCTAGGTTTCTTTGCTTGTGTTGTGGAGTCGGGCCGTGGAGAAGTGGCTTTTCTTCTATTTGGAAGTGGTTTTTTGAGGTGTTGTTCAGATCGATTTGGTAAGGTCTGGCAGATTGTCTGTTCTTCTATTCTGTTTTTGCTCTAGAGGTTTATCTTGGTTATTAGCATTTGGGTTGCGGTTTAATGCTCTCTTTGCTGTGTTTTTGCTCTCATAAACTAAATTGAGCAGTACTATGGTCTCAGTTTTTTGATTTCTGTTGTTGGAGATCAATTTTGTGAATTCTTCCAAAGAGCTTTTCTCATAAAGGGTCTCTTCTGATTTGTTATCTTAAGCATTGTAGTTTCCTTCAAGGGTCTATTCGTTTGCTAAGAGTTTTAATTCTGAGATTTAAGGTTATTGTTGTTCGGATTTCAAAAAGACTTCTCTCTTTGACTGATTATTTGTAATCAAAGAAAATCTAATCTTGCCAAAATCATCTCTCTTCTTGTCAATTTAAGCTGTTCAAAACCGAAAATCACTTCTTCTTTTTTCCTGGGATGAAGAAAACCCAAAATCACATATTTTAACCAATTCAGTTGATTTTTGTAAATGAAAAAAAAAAAAAAGAAAATTCCCTGACTGTTTACGTCCAATTTTAGTCTAATCACTTGATGATAATTCTGCCCAAAAAATAATTATTTTTTGGGTAAAGAAAAATATTGAGTATAAACATTAGCAAGCTTATAAAGTTAACGAAGTTAGAATTTTCGATTGGTGTTGATAATCCTGCATTTCATGGGAATTGAGGTATTCAAGGGTATTTCAGTTCCTGTTAAATCTTGTCAAATGAAGAGCCGAATTTCTATCAGTTCCTAATAGCTTGAAATTTCCCACCTGAAATTCATAGGTAACAAACAGGCCCTTAGGGAATAATCTGTTCTTATTCATTTCAAGAAAGCAATCGCAAACTACGGTATGGAGTAATTCTCTGTAACATTCTGTTTTCACTCAAAACATTTTTTACTCCTTTTTTTGGACACTAATATTAGTTGATTGATACCGCAACCCGGGTAGCCCAGTTGGTTGGGGTTGGGTTTGGGACGAACCGTAAACTCGGACGTCCTAGGTTTGATTCCCACTGGAAGCGCTCGCGTCTTACCTGGTGTACAGATCAGTTGGGGCAGTTTGTACACCCGGGGTTTTACCTAGTAGGGTCGGGTCTACACGGCTCGGTCTTGTCGGGGTTCCCTCATCATCAATATATATATATATATTAGTTGATTGATGATATATAAATTTCTCATGTTTTTATTTGCCTTTTTTTTTTTTAATGTTTTTTTCAATATTTATCATGACATTTATCTAACCTTGCATATCATATTCATGCTTAGATGCCCTGTTGAAGAATGACTATGTGGATACAAGGTGGTTCTTACTTCTTTTTTTTCAACCTTCAGAAGATTTTGGGTAAATCGTTTTGTATCATTATGATTTATGATATAGACTGTTTCCTGACATAATCTATATGTTTTTTTTTTTATCAGCAACAAAGGAATGTATTATTAATAATTTAATAGATGACAATACAAAGAAACAGCAAAAGAAAAGGGAGGGAGGACCAGGGGTCCGCCCGAACAAAAGCCAACAACAGAGACCACTAATCATGAAACAGTAGCAATAACAAAATAGGAACTATGCAAACTAGCTCGTTGCAGTCCTCCAATCGAGTTTCAATAGGAGGAAAGGCATGGTGGCAAAGACCTTGGATGACTTTGCCCAAAAAGAGGCCAGAAAATGGACCTTATCCCACAAATCAGAGAAGGAGCTTTCTTTATCCTAAAAAATCCTCCCATTCCTTTCAAGCCAGACAACCCAGAAAAGAGCCATAAAGGCGCACTTTCAAAGGGTTCTCGCCTTCTTACCCCTCCCCATTCATTCTTGATAAGGGTAATTGGCACCTTAACACACATTCATTCTTGAATTGTCCTTATGGGCAATTTAGGAATACATACTTCTCAACTCTTTGGTTCTAATATATTGGATACATTTATAGATCGTTCAGTACATTCTCCAGATGTTCTCTGGGTACAAGTTTAGAGTGGGAAGTACAATGTACTTTACTCTCTAAATTATGTACTTGGAGAACTCTAGTGAAATGCTGCCAATTTTTCTCTTAATGTTTACAATATACAATCACCTAATAGTTAACAAGTATGCGTAATTGGTTTGGGGGTTGAGTTTTTTGGTTGGGCTCTTTTTTATGAGCTTCTTTTTATTCTCTTGTATATGTCTCATGTATGAGGGTCTAATCCCTTCATTTCTTTTCTAATACAATCATTTACCTTATCAAAAAAAAAAAAAAAAAAAAAAATAGTTAACAAGTATGCATTTCTTAAATGGGATAGGACCACCAACCTTTATGAGTAAACAGTTTCATTTTTTACATCACTACTATTTATTTGTCATGATGTTATAATCGCAGTTACCATAACACCACTTGTGTACTTAGGCAAGTGCCTAGACATGACATGTCTTTTGACAACCATGTTTCCTTATTAATTTCTTTTACTTTTCTTTTTCCTTCTTGGAACTATTATTTGTTTTTTGTTCATAGACATTTTGTTGGCAAGTTGAATTCAGTAGCGAAATGAATGCTGCTGTTGAAGAGGGTTATAAACCTCCACCAGAATTTCAGGAGGATGTGAAGGAACCACTTGTTGAACTCAGTTTGACGGATTCAATAGAGCTTTGGCTAATTCAGTGGCCTATTAATCACGTAAGATTTCCTTTCAGCCTTTAGGCTCCTGTTGATTCCATCAAATCATGGGGATGAACAATACAATACAAGTTTCATTACAAACTGTAATAGTTATGATGATGTTGTGATTTTGTTGCACTAGATAAGAGTGAAGGAAACGATTTTCTTTTATAGAAAAGTTTTGTGGTGGCCCAACTAATGTTCAAATGGCTTGAGTTGATAAATTCCTAGTTTTCAGTCACCTCAACTTAGTGTGAACTTGTTTGATGAGGCAGCCTAACCGAAGAGACTAAAATAAAAAGTAAACATCCAAAATGCCTTCCATGGCAACAAATGGAATCTTTCTTCTTTTCTTTTTTCTCTCTTTTTGGTGGTGATGGGCCTCTTCTTTTTTCTTTTTCTTTAAGGTTATTAACAGCATTAAGTTTATTATATTACTTCATGTGTGTTGCAGCCTCCTGATTTTGATGGGCAAGAATTGTCACTCAAGCTTCATCATAATGGAAAGTTGGGCTGTTATGAGGGGTCATCTGGTGAGTATAAATTTCCATCAATGATGTGTCCGGAAAATTTTCATTTTTACACCCATTTTTCCGTGTTACACTGTTACCATGCAGACCCAATCTCTAAAGTAGCTTGATCTGAATGTGACTTTACCCATTGTAGTATATGCATTCTTTAGCGAAATTCTATATTGTGCATCAATATTACTCATTGTGGCAGGAAAGCTATATGACATGGTCAGTTTTCCATCTCAAGAACCAGATGCAACAGTTTTTCTGTCATCGGCATCCGAGTCAAGAATTGGTAAGCAGAAACAATGTACATTTTTCCCCGTGTTCAATAAAAAATTCTTTTTGTGGATATCCTGACATTATTTTGGGATTGTATTATCCTTTATGCAAGATTAAGAATCAGCTTTTCTGGTTGCAATTGTGTAACTTCTTTGTTGCATAAATTAATCTAAAATACATTTATCCTGCCATGTGAGATTTGACATGTTTATAGGGACCATATATAACCCACTTATTTGTCCCCAAGAATGCTTTTTTGCAACTTGGTGCTAATGTCTTGCTAGTCTTCTCTTTCTATCTGTTGTTGAGGTACATCTGTTTACATGACAGTGCAACTTTGTTCAATTCACCCTGAGAATTGACGGGCCCATTTGGGAAATCTGGTTTTTGGTCCAGTCTGGTTCAAACTCAAGTCTGACAGGCATATCCATGTGAAGACATATTTTATAATGAAGTAATGAACTGGTTTTAGATTGTAATCTGTTGGTCTAAAGCTGCATTTATTCCCTCTTATCATTATGATGTTATTTGGTTCCATTATCTATTATATATGTACAAACACACACGCCCACCCACCCACACACACACAGCTTTGGTTGGCATATCCAATTTTAAAATTATAATTGTTCTCATGACTTCAAAGTAAAATTAAGAAGTTTATGATTGGCCAAAAACTAGCTTCAGTTCATCAACAAATCACAAGCTTATTTAGGTCTAGAAAGTTAAGGTAGATATATAGAAAATTTGAAAGAGAAGTCATGAAAGCCCTAGAAAATCAACAAAATTTTAGGAAAACATGTTAGTCAATAGTGCCCATGACAAATGTGAAGTTCTTGGGCAAAAGTGGACATGTCAGTCATTGCTGTTTAATTTTTAAAATGCCATGTTATAAAGGTAGTTGATAAATGCAGATTATATTAGGCCAAAGCAGTTCAGAGGCTTGGCTTGGGGAGGTAGGGAATCTTGGAGGATGAACACTGTTGAATTGGATGGATTTGTGAAATCATTTATAAACTTTGGCTGTAAGCTTTATTGCAAGAAGACTCCATGTATGTAAAAGTCATGAAAAATTGAAAAGGTGAAACTGTAAACCTTGGAATTTTCCCCTATCAGAATTTTCCCCCGAACTTGAAACTTGAAAGTAGTGTATAATGTGAATCCAAAACCACCACATAATGGGTTTAATCCAGGCTTTTTGAGAATAAGTTTTTACGCACTCTCGTGACATAGTTTTTATCTTGTTTGCAGTTGGAAAGATTTCACGGCGTGTTTCCCTTGTCCATTACCCAGAGCCTAATGAACTTGAAAAATTGGATTCTAACAATGTGAGACAAATGTATCAGAGATCTGGTGGAACGTCATTGACAAATTCTTCCCATCATTTTGGAACTTCTTTGCAAGGTAGTAGATTAAGGAACTCACGATCATCTAGTGGACGTGCAGCCTCCACACACGGTAGCAGGCCTGGCAATTCTTTGTCTGAAGTTGTGGAGCAATCAAAGCCTTCAAAGACAAGTCCATGAACCCACTGTTGACATGGGCCAGTCTACTCAAGATTCAGGACTTGGTTATAGTGGAGTTACTTCTACAGGGTCTTCCGAGCATTCTCATGAAGGGAAATTGAAGAAGATAAAAAATAGGATTAATTCTCCTCCATTTGAATCCTTGGGGCACAACTTAGCCAAACCAAAGTCAGCGATCTTGGGATTGAAGTTGTTGTCTAGCAAAATATTATGAGGTTTGATGTCAAAATGGAGGAGTCGCTGGTCACTCCTTGGTGTAGATACTCAATTCTTTTGGCTATGCCTACAGCAATATCTTGGAGCTTCTTCCAACCAAGAAAACGATTCTTATCATCTGCTGAAAATATGAATTTCTCTAGCGACTCATTTGGTAAGAACTCATAACTAAGAGCTCACTGGAATCCATCTGCACAAAAACCCACCAAGCCAACCACATTGACATGACGAATTGTACTCATTGTTCCCAGTTCATTGATGAACTCTTCCCCATTTCCTATGAAATTGTTTAGCATCTTTACAGCAACAAGAGTTTCATTGGAAAGCTTCCCTTTGAACACAGTTCCATAACCTCATTGACCCAATTTTTCCTTAAATTGATTTGTAATTCTCTTAATATCAGCATAAGAATATCTAGTGGGCTTGAGAGCTCTGTAATCCTCCAAAAACTTTTCAATCTTCACTTGATTTCCTTTCTCTATTTTAATCTAAGCGATGGGCTCGGTAGAGTTGAACAAAATCCCAGCTCAAGAAGAATGAAAGCAAATGTCGCACCCGTATTAAAATATTAAAAAAAATGGATATAATGTTAAGAGCCCTTAATCTCTGCCTAGTCCCTAATAAGTGATTATGTAAGAGTCTGGACAATATAACCTGCAATCTCTAGCCTTCTTGCTCTTGCATCTGCATGTAAAGGATAACAAAATATATGAGAAGCTTTTCGTGCTTGTTTTTTTTACTCTAATTTGAAATGAAATAATCAGAAACCCAGACCACATTCAAAAACAACATTTGAGGAATGCAAAGGTAAGTCACGGTGCTGAGTACATGGCTTGGTTCAATGAATCAATACATGCATGCTTGCTTGATTGGTGCGTAGTCTGGGTATAGCAAGATGGTGCGTCTAATGTATACAATACCTTCAGCTGATTTGCAGGAACATTTGGTTTCAGGTTCTGTTTCGGGTTTTGTGCTATTATATAAAAGGGTTCATGTACCTATCCGAATTTAATTCTTAAAACCAAAACGACTTCCTGCTTTTGAGGTTGCTCATTTTGTTGGTTGGAGGAAAAAGCTTACATTACAATTTGTTATTGTTAAAAGTAGTGATAGTCAAATCATTATCAATTTATCACTTAGGTAAGAAAAGGTGGATTTTCTCCAAACCTTAAAAATAAATAAATAAATAAATAATAAAATTATGGTCATGTTTAGCTGTCATGCTAGAAGGGTCTCTTGTTGAATAAGATCATATGTATTGTTTCAAAATAAATTTTGACATTTTGTTATATCACTCTGGTTAACCTGTCCAGAACCAGATTAAACAGAGTATTCCGGTCTAGATCATGGCCGAGCCTGAATTATAGCTGCAGCTGGATCATAATGTCAAATCCAAACCCAGAATTTACACTAAACACTTGAATGGTTCCAACCCGGGTCCATACCCAAATGGAACCCTAAGAAAATGGGAGAGGGTTTAGGACTTTAGGGTGTCAAAACTTGGGGTACATATATGGCCCAGACCCATCTTCGTTTTTTGCCACCCTACATTCACTTGCGTACCATGCATGAGTGCTCCACGAGAAAAACTTCCATGTAACTGTGATAAGACTGATGTGGTGTCACAGGCCAAAAGGGATCAAGTAAAGTGGGATTATCAGAATACTTTTTATCCCCACCATCCCACTTTGCTTGATTCCTATTGGCCCATGACACCACAAGACCGTGTCACAGTTTCATGGAATACTCACTTGTGCTCCTCGTCAATATGATAAATAAAAGTGCCATGAGTGCAAAAGCCCCATGACGACTGAGAATTTTAATTTTAATTTTGTTTTTTAAAATTTTTATAATCGATAGAATCTTCTTTTACCCCTAATTCCACTTGAATCCAAAAACACTTACTTAACAATTGAAGCAAATGTCACTTGACTATATGCCATTGACCATAACAATTGAAAATTGAATGAGTTTAAAAACTAATATTAAGAAATTAAATAAATCCTTTCAAATAATTGTTGATTTATAAGGTAAGAAATAATCAACAAGATTATTAAAAATTTGAATACATTGAGGGGACTGCCTTGCTAACTGGACCATTTAACGGCATATGTCACAACGGAGACAAACGTTGCCACGACTGGAGTGTGAGCATGGCTCACGTTTGGCCAAGTGACCTAAGAAATTTGTCACGTCAACAACAAAAATGAACGGGAATCACTAAGGACCTGTTTGGGTGTCTAATTCGAAATTAAATAATTCAACTAGTTTTATATAATATTTAAAATACAAATGCATTATGTTAAATTAATAAATCGAAGAAAATGATGGCTTTCATCACAAATACGAGTGGGAATTCAAAATAGTGGCCTTTTCAAATATTTTAATTCAAGGTTTAAATTTGTACCTTCAATATTGATGGATGGTTTCTTCAAGTAAATTAAGTGCACAAAACCAGCAGGATTAATAATTTGGAGCATTTGATTTTGTTTTGGATTGTAATGGGAAAAGTAGCATGCAATGGGGCAAAAGTAGGCTGCTAAGGGAGATCGACAGGGGTCTCTGCCACGTGGACGCCGTGTGACAAAATTTTGTAACACTGTGCATTTGCACAATTCTGGTATGGCCATAAGCAAGACGTTCATGAGATTAATAGTGGGCAAAAGTCCTTTTTTTATTTTTTCTTGCGCCCCCAAGTCTTGGTAGTTTGTATCAGTAGCTAGTATTGGAGGATTTTAGAGTCCACTTTATTTGGGCGTCAAAACTACACCAAGTATTGTTAATCTTATTTTAGTGACTAAATTTTTATTGGAACAGTCCACTGTTAGGTCTCATGCTTAATAGCTACTTCTTTAGCACAAAACGCACAGAGTATAATATTTACACAATGAATCACTCCTTTTTTCGAAATTGAGAGCTCAAGGGATGGCCATTGGTTTGTATCACACAAAATCTTGGTTCAAGGGTTTGAGCACACGTCAAGTTTGGCTAAGTGACCATAGAATTCCACCCCGTCAGCTACAAGAAATTAATGATCAGCATCCATTAATTGACGGGTTTAGTGCATTAATTTGATTTTTCTGATAGAATTTTTAGAAAAAATGCATCATGCGAATTGAATGATTAAGACTCATCCGATTAACCTAATTTTTTTCGCAATACTGTTACTATTTAAAAACCCATCTAAATGTGATTCTATTTCTATATTTTGCCACCCACTAGTCCCAAATTATAACCCATTATATAATTTGATTTCATTTGGGGAAGTTTCCTCCCCACACCTTGACTGGCCTCATAAAGTCTCTGCCCACTTCTCACGGCTAAATCTAGCTTTATATCAAAATCATGACTAATGAGACATCAACTATTGCAATGAATTGATATCCTTTTTCCTTTCATAGAGTCTGCGTTGTTATTTTGACCACGATTCTTCCTTGAAGTGATAAAAATTAATCCACCATCCCCGATTTCAAAACTGGAAAAAGAAAGGAAAACAAATCATCATTCTCTTTGACACAACTGCATAATCTTTGGAAAACCATAAAATTCTCGTGTTTGCTTTTGAGAACTAGATATTGTTGAAAGAAATGGCATTTACAATTTTTGTTTCATTTTCACAGAAATTTTATGAAAAACGATCAAAAAGTCCACTTAAATGACAAATTTTGGGGAAAAAAAAATTTCTACAAAATTGTTTAAAATGATGTTTTCTAATGGACTGCATAGTCAGTTTTCGTGAAAACTTCTAATAATTTTCATAAAACCTTGAAATGTTTAAAATAAGTGAGGGTGTTTAGGAAATTTTGTGGTGGCAATAGTTATTCCCTTTTGTTACCAATAGTGTCCCATCCAGCCCAAAAAAAAAAAAAAAAAAAAGGGGCAAATTAGTTCATTAATCAGAATCGTTCAATGAAGATCATGGCCGAACATGAATAACAGTGCAATGGGATAACAATGTCGATCAAATCCAACCCAAATACCCAATATTTACACTAAGCACTTTGTATGGCCGAGCATGAAATAACACTTGTATTGCCATATCCGACAAGTTCATGTCATTGATGTGCTATTTTAGACACATTTGTTGACTGATCTACTTCATAAAATGCAATGCCCCAATCCTCACGGGTAAACGATAGAGTATGTATAGGATTCAATATGACTATACTCGGTGGTTGGTCTGGAGGATATATTGCCATCACATAACAATGTTTTAGCAAAACTTTGAGGCTTTGATAGGAGACAAAAAGTAAAAGAGATAGATTAGTCTTTGTGCCTCTAGTAAATATTGCAGGACTTTGTGTCCAATTTATTTGGGCATCAAAAATACTCCAAGTGTATATTCTTACTTTTAATTTTCTGATTAAAATTTTTATTGCAGCAATCAACTTTTATGTCACTGGCTTTAATTAATACCTCATTAGCACAAACGCAGAGAGTACAATACATTATGAATATTCACATAAATTTGTCAAAGCATGGTAAATTGAGGTTTTAGGGAATGCACATTGGTTGCTCTGCTAGTGCTACATATCATATGTTGCATTCAAGTGAATGAATGAATAAATTGGAAAGGGTTTTTAATTACAGTGGTTATGGCTTTATGAAATGAGAATTGGCCTTAGACCGTAAACTTGTTTTGGTGTGAGTTGATTATAATTTGAAAATCAAGTATTATATATATTATATTAAATTGTTCTAGATTTCTTCGAAACTTTGGTGTACAATTACAAAAATGTTTCTTATGGGTGATGGCTCATTCTTCTCTTTTTCCAGGTTATACAAGGGACATGGCACCCTCCAAGTGATGCTGATGGTGGTTTCTTGAAATACTTGTTAATGTGATGAATGTTGTTAGTGTGTTAAAACTATTGATGATTTTATGAGAGGCTTATTATGCTAGATATGGTTATCATGTTGGGTTTTGGATTATATTAAACTCCTGATTTTGGGCATGTAATATTGAACAGAAATGTAATTTGTATTCGAGATTATGGATGTAATAGGCAAATATGAATGTTTGTATGTATTGTAACCATATGGAACATGATCCCAGTTATGATACCCTTGTATTGGAACCATTTTGGACTATGCTAAACTCTCTATGGATTTTTTTTTTTCATTCATGTTTTTTCTTGTGTTGGGGATGGCTGAGGAAGGTGCATGAATATGGAATTCAACGAAAAATTGAAATTTGCGAGAAATGGTTGGAGGTGGTGTGCTTTGGTAGGGTTGGGTATGCTGTAGTGAGCCTGGGATAGTTGGAAATGGTGAAGACTGAGGACCGGCTGGGGATACTCAGGGATGGTGAGTACTTGGTTGAAGGGTATTTAATGCAACTGGTTATGAGAGAAAAAAAGGGTATTATAGGGAAGGACCAGTGGATCAAAAGGCTCACAGTTAAAAGACAAAGCGAAAAGCATTGGTTTGAGCAGGCAAAAGCTCAAATTGGCCCTCATTTGGGCATTGTCGGCTGGGTTATGTAATTATAAGATATTTACCGATTATCTTCGTTCTATGATATTAAAACACTCACTGATAATCGTTTTACTCCGCATGTGTTATGTAAGAAAGGTTAGTAGGTCAATGACACATTTAGCCTACGTTCTTGCCACTAAGGCAAGATCTACATGTATCTGTACTTATTTATAATATTATGTTCATAATTTCCCATGTTACCAAAAAATATATCAGTTGAAAAAATCAATACGGATTGGCAAAACCACTGGAAGGCAGAGTATGTTATAACATTGTACAAGAATGATTTGGAAAAGAGGTAACACCCGGTACGCCTTAATCTTAAATCAAGATCACAGAAACCACAGGAAATGATTAGAGGGGCAATTACCAATTTCGAGATACATCATATAGTTGATCTAGCCAAACAATTAACTCGTAGAATTTCTTAAAAGGAACCACTAGATTTAAGGCAGCTGATCTTATAATTTGGCTATCATTGTTTTAGTAATGACAGTTTGTCGTGCTGACATGGTCATTTGATTTTTAAACATTTTTAATATTAGCACGTGGCAACATCTAAGGATAATTACCGTTTCAAGCCTCTTGAACAATGCAATTTGCAACGGTTGCTGGCACCATTTGTAGTTTGCATTTCTTTCAAACCATTACACGTGTTTATCAATATAGTGGGTAATTATTGACGATTAAGATTGGAGGAGGCTTTCAAACAAGCAATCCAAGGGGTTCCCAAAACTACAACCTGTAAAAAGCTTGTGGACGATAAGTTCAAGAACACCGATTACAGGAATGCATCTAACACTAAGCTTTTGATTTTTAACCTTTTCTTGCGGGTACTATAAAGCCTTAGAGATGCATTGGTAATTTGTATCTATAAATCTTTTAAATTTTTTTATTTTATTTTATTTTTTTAATCGTTAGCTATCATTTGTGATTGTACATTTGGGTATTTTACCAGAGAGATTAGGTTGGTTAGTTTATTATTATTATTTTTTTAGGCGGGATTATACAAAACATCATTTATACAACACCACATATAACATCCAACCCACATACATAGCATTTCCCTTTTTTTTTTCTTTTTTTTTTTTTTGGCCAAAAAATAGGAGACAAACATACACATCCACACAAGCACCCACATGAAGTAGAAACCATGACCTTTGTAATCCTCACATCCTTATTGAGATAGGACATGCCACTGAACCTTAAGTCCGTTGATGGTTTATCATATTTAGAAACATTGAATATAAAGTGTTTTCTTAGGTAAGAATTTCATTATTCTTATTTTACTATATTTATAATTTGAACTTTTTGTAGCAGGCACAATAAAGCCTTAGAGATGCAAATGTAATTCACTACCGTTATATGACATTTTTTTAGACTGTCGCATCACAACTTAACCTTTAAGAATTGTGTTTTACATTGAGAAAATGACTACTAGTCAAGACTACTTCAAGGTGACTATATATTTTTTTTGAAAAGAAGGTATGTCTTTTCCTTTTTATAGCAAGAGTATGAAGGCTTTTTCATCCGGTCGATTCTTCTTTTTCTTGATTTTCTCTTTCTCTTATCTATAAGATTTTTGTTCCATTAAAAAAAAATTCTCAAATATTTTCACTTCAGAGTTGCAATAATTAAAATGGGTAAGTTTTCATATCCTATATACTAATTTCCATGATACGTTTTTTGTTAGGGAAAATTATTTTTATATTTTATTTTTTCTTTTAGGCTCTATTTGGTTCGCTGAAATTACGAGGGGAAAGAAAAAAACAAGGGAAAAAAAATGTAAAGAAAAAAATAGGAAAAAAAATAAAAAGTTTTCTTGTGTTTGCTTATGTAGGGAAAAATAAAAAGAAATAAAAATAAGAGAACCTAACGAATTCATGTACAAATACAATATTATTTTAAGTAAATAATTCATAACAAATAATTCAACATAGTAAATAGCTCAACTCTAATGCACCAGGCCGTTTTTGACTCGCTAAAAGTCTAAAACTATTTAAGCTTATCTCAAAATAAAAAATTAAAATTATAAAAATTACTTAAAGGGGCAATTTTGACTATAATGTTTACCCAAAATATTAAGCTTACTCAAAAATACAATATTATTTTGAGTGAATAATTCATAACAAATAATTCAACATAGTATATAGCTCAACTCTAATGCACCAAACCTTTTTTGACTAGCTAAAAGTCTAAAACTATTTAAGTTTATCTCAAAATAAAAAATTAAAATTATAAAAATTACTTAAAGGGGCAATTTTGACCCGTTCACCCAAAATATTAAGCTTACTCAAAAATAAAAATAAATAAATGAACATACAATGGAAAATAAGAAAATGAATTAAAAAAATAAGAATAGATGATAAAGTTTTAAAACTTTTACTGACAAAGACAGTGCCCACCCATCTGAATGTTATTCATTCATTATTTTGCAGGATACCCCTTTAGGTGGCCCGGAGGGGCGATGCTAGGGTCAGTCGTTCTGACCATCGCTTAAGGCCCTTCGCCACAGTAAATGGACACCTGTATTCCACTGTACACAACGCGCAAAGTAACCGGGTAATACCGGTTTTATTATATAAAATGTAAAGTGCAGCTTTATTGCCATAGCATTCCATGCTTCCACTTTTTTGCCGCCCCCACGCATAACCCAGTAAGGTAGTAACCCATCTTCACCATCCACGCCAACCACCAAAACTCGCCAGTGGTGCCATGGGCGAACGACTTGGACAAAGATCGTGAACTGGGCCTCTCAGCTATCGAAAGGCTTCAATCAAACCCTCTCCTTAACCACGCCGGCGTCCTCACAACCGCCGCCCTCTTCCCAAACCCAAAACAGAGCCCTCACCGAAACGCCGTTGTGCATCGCTTCCGCTTCTCTACACTCCTCTGTTCCACCTCGCCCCATCAGCACCGGTTCTCGGCGACGGCTCCACCACCAGTTTATGCTGGTTCCAGCGATCACAACCTTGACATGGTTGGACAGCCCCCACAATGTCAACATCTCCGTTAGCTATGGGCGGCTCTCTCACCAATATCTGAAGCCACGGTTCATGGTACACCCCGATTTCTCCACAGAGAAGCTCGTGTGTACATTAATGGCAACCTTCAATTTCACTTTAATTTTAATTTTTAAAATTTTTTCCTTTGATATGGTTGGAATGGTTAAAGAATAGTGTTTGAACTTCACCCCCAATTTCGATTTCCCCCCATAGTCTCCGACGAACTAGAATCAGGAGAGAGAATGCAGAGAAAAGATAAGGAAGGAAAAAGTGAGTAAAGATAGAGAGTATGAATTTTTTTTTTTTTTTGGGTAAATTACATTGACATTCCCTCTAAATTCTGACAATAACAGATGCACTCCTTTACCTTTTTAAAATTACACTTGTCACCCCTTGTTTTACAAAATAACCTACAAAAACACCCCCTACCTTCCCACTACCGTTAATAACACCGTTAAAACCAAATGCAGTATGCCAAAACTTGTTTAAAATACCTAAACTGCCCTTATTTTTGGATGACTGTTGCACAAAAAAAAAAAAAAAAAAAAAAATCAGCACATTCATCTATCCCTTCACCAAGCTAGGGTTCCAATTTTGTAACCACCTCCTTGGTCAACTCTTTTCCTATCAATTTTGCCTTGGCATAAAATTGTAAGTAAGGCAAAATTCATTAATGCCCAATGCCAAACCTGTATGTCACAAGTTACATTAACTATATTTTGATTACACCATACAATAAAAAAGTGTATATTTTGATTACACCATACAATAATAACGTGAACTCAATAACAATACATGTCCCAAATTAAGCCAAATATATAGAAATATTCACAAATAAACATCCATACAAATTTAAGTTCATTCATCTATTACATATGTCCAAAAAGTTTACCATTATACTACTAAATAATCACCCCAAATATACCACTATTTCAAAGTCCACGCAAAAAGTAGAGGCATTGCCACAAAAATATATGCCATCCATTTATGTACTTCTAGATCCATCATTTGGCAGCTTTCCAACACAAAAAACAGTTTCAAACTGTTCATAAGCCAATTGATATAAACCAAGAGAAAGGAAGCAAGATTTACAACCGTCAAGCAACTAGGAAGTTGGGAGGAGATAGTTGCATCTTGAATGTGATCTAAGTGTGGGTAGGGTCTGTGATTGTTGGGTATGTTGTTATGCAAAATTATCTTGAAGTGATAGTTGGGACGTGAATTTTTAATTGAATAATATTGAGATTTTGAATAAAATATATATATATATATATATATATATATATATATAAACTAATCTTTTAACAAATATTAAAACTTGTTTATGATCATGGGACCCTTGCTCATACAAGCTAACTTTAGAGACTAGATAAACTCATTGATTTTATCAGAGTTTAATGACCTTTTGGCTTTGATTTTTTTGTTTTGTATTAATTGCATTTTGATTCTTTTTAATATATATATATATATATATATATATATATATATATATAAGATAATGATCAGGTAAGCACGTGCTGATATAACTTATATCAAAACCTGCATTGAGAGTTGTACCTTGTGCCTTAGTGAGATGTGAGGTGCATTGAATCAATGCAGGAGGTACAACCCCCAATGCATAGTGCTGATGTAACTTACATCAGCACGTGCTGATGGGATCATCTCTGTATATATATATATACACATACTAGTTAGTGCACACGTGTGTTGCACGTGAATCAGTCTTATTTTACATAAATGTTTAGATATATTTTTTATAATCATATGCGGTTTCATTACATCAATTTAATTATTGGTGTAAAGCTACGAGAATACAACTAAGGGGAAGAGAGTAAAAAAAAATAAAATTAAAAATTAAAAATCGGCACATGATTAAGGTCACTATGAGGAGGAGGCAGCTATCGAATCTTGAATTTGAGTTGAAGATTATGCTATCATTGTACGGGACACAAGGAGCACATGAAAATTAAAGCATCCATCTAAAGATCTTATTATTAAGATTAAAAAAAATGTTCATTTAAGTCCAAAAAATAAAATGAATCAAAGAGCCTTCATCCAATTATATTGCTAAAATTGATGACTATTAACCAGTCCAAAAAATAAAAACGATGCGTTTTGTACAATTGGCCCGTAAGTTTCCTTTCAAGCTGGTAAAGGTATGTTTGTTTATTAAAGGGTATTTTGGATATTTGAAATACTCAGTTCACATCCGTTATCTGACAATATTAAGAGGGGTGATAATGTAATTTTAAAAAAGTGAAAGGATGCATTTGTTATTATCAAAATCTAGAGGGGGTGTCATTGTAATTTACCCAATTTTTTTGTTTAGTATTGTGGTAGGATGAGAGTATTTTACTCCTTATTTGTCTTGTAGTCATTTCTATTTTAACCGGTTGCCTTATGTATTGTATATAGTGGGATCCAGGTGTCAGTGTAGGATCGGGATTTGGTGTAATAGGCACCTTTTTACTGCACCGTGCAGTAATCGTTGAGATCTGGCCATGTGGTAAGTGGAATGGAATAAACGACTGGTGACTAAAACGACTCAAAACACAGCCGTTTAACGAGGAAAACAAAACTCACGGTGTTAGGACTATGTTTTCAGCTGGGACGTCCTTCGCCGATGAGGTGCTCGCCGGCCGACTACCTCAATTCCCCTGGTGGTCTTCAAGCTTCAGTAGGTATGTCTTACCCTTTTATCTTTTTCATTTTTATTTTTTTGGGTAAAAATACAAGATCTGATTTGAGATCCTTCAGATCTGTGCTTAACGTTGAAAGCAAAAACTCCTTTTTTTTGTTTCTCTTTTTTTACAGATCTAATGCCCATGAAAAAAAACAATCACAAAAGAAAAATGTAGAAGAAGAAGAAGCAAGATCTCGTCTAGGGGTCATCGGAGATGACTGTCTGAGGGAAAAAGACGACTGAAGTTGAGGGAAAAAAAAAAAAAAAAAAAAAAAAAAACGAAGAAGAAGAAGAAGAGAAGATGGTTGTCGCCTGTCGCCTCGCCGTTGTCGGAGATGGTGGGTTGATCGATCCACCGGTACAGACCTATCAGCATAGCCACCGCCATCACCAGACTGTCACCATCACTTTCTCCGGCGAGCTTTGCCAGCCACAAATCCATCCGCCCATCACCAGATTCGCCACCTCATTCGACATCCCCTCCAATGCCATCTCTCCTCCCTTCTGCCCTTCCTCCTTCCCCTCACGTGCTTAGCCTGACTTTGCCCTTCCCCTTTCCCTCACGTGCTGCTCCACTGCCCGACTGCTTTTCGCCGGACTGGTAAGGCCAAGAAGCAAGAGAGCCATGGATTGACGGTGGATCAAATTGGGTAGGGATGGAGAGAGAGAACTGAGAGAAACTAGAAGCGTTAACGCCACACGGCGTTAATATTTCTTAAACGACCTGCGTTTTGTGTGTTTTGGACTACAGCCGTCCATTGCCTTCATTAACCATGTGTCGCGATTTCAACGGTTACTGTATGGTGCAGTAAAAGTGCTGCTACTGCACCAAATCCAGATCCGTCAGTGTAATATGGCGAAGGGTGCTAGGCGATGGTCAGAACGACTGACACTAGCATCGCCCTAGGTGGAGAACCCCACCCATGTCTGTATCAGCCTGCAACAAAATTCATACCCAACTTTTGCATTTCTCCCCTCTCTCAAGTAACAAAGAAATCCTCATGATCGAGTTTATCTCGGCGATGATACCCACCCCCAAAATCAGATGCTGGAGTGAGCCACGGTGAACATTGTTGCAAAGGGTCCAACTCGTCAACGAAGGAGATCATCGTCAACTCAAGCAGTGAACGCGATGACGAGCAACGAGCGTTCCACAGTGGCATGGATTTCAGTTCACAATGCATATGCCACCAGATCTGAGATGATGAGTGCTCAGTCGCCGACCTGAGTTTAAGGACGGTGAACGGCGGTCAGATGTCGCCGACGATGATAGCTGATTGGTGGTTTAATGGAGGTCCACGGTTTACTGTAAGCAGTTGCACCTCGAAGGGTGGAAGGTGAGGAAGTGAGGGATTTTGTTCGTGAGAGTCGAGGGGTTGAGCCCGATAAAATTTCCCCATATTTTCCATACTTTCCTAATGTTTTTAAACGGAAAATAAAATTTAGGATTTTCACCTGAACTTTCCCTAAAAATTTTTTTCCTCTCAATTTTCCATTGTAATTGCTTTCTTTCCCTGGCAAAATCCATGAACCAAACATAGGGTTAAGGACGGGTAAAACGCCTGGGCATTTTTGTAGCTCGCTTTCCCGCAAAAATCCTCACCTTATCGTCGGCCAGCTCACTGTCCTCGCCACAGCTGTCTCCGGTAGTACCATCGGCGGTCATTGGACAGCCTCACTAGAAGCCATCGCGAATCTCTGTAGCAATCCCTAAATCGGTACAAATTCCTCGCTCTCTCTCGCTCTCTGACTCACTTTCTTACCTATTTTGGTTCGATTTCTTCTACTTCTGTTCCGACACACTCACGCAGATACAATTAATTTTTAGGGTTTTTTTTAATTCGATTTTTAGGGTTTTTGTTGTTTGGCTAGGATTTTCTGAGTGTGTATATACACATATATATTTCTCTAGGTTTCTTTGCTTGTGTTGTGGAGTCGGTTCATGGAGAAGTGGCTTTTCTTCTATTTGGAAGTGGTTTTCTGAGGTGTTGTCCAGATCGATTTGGTAAGGTCTGGCAGATTGTCTGTTCTTCTATTCTGTTTTTGCTCTGGATATTTATCTTGGTTATTAGCATTTGGGTTGCGGTTTAATGTTCTCTTTGTTGTGTTTTTGCTCTCACAAACTAAATTGAGCAGTACTATGGTCTCAGTTTTTTGGTTTCTGTTGTTGGAGATCAATTTTGTGAATTCTTCCAAAGAGCTTTTCTCATAAAGGGTCTCTTCTGATTTGTTATCTTAAGCATTGTAGTTTCCTTCAAGGGCTTGTTCGTTTGCTAAGAGTTTTAATTCAGAGATTTAAGGTTATTGTTGTTCGGATGGTCCTAGGATTTCAAAAGGACTTCTCTCTTTGACTGATTATTTGTAATAAAAGAAAATCCAATCTTGCCAAAATCATCTCAGGTCTTGTCAATTTAAGCTGTTCAAAACCGAAAATCACTTCTTCTCTTTTCCTGGGACGAAGAAAACCAAAAATCACATATTTTAACCAGGTCACTTGATTTTTGGAAATGAAAAAAATGCCCTGACTGTTTACCAACCAATTTTAGTCTAATCACTTTATGATTATTGTGCCCAAAAATGCCCTGACTGTTTACCAACCAATTTTAGCCTAATTATTTTTTGGGTATAGAAAAATGGATATTGAGTATAAACATTAGCAAGCTCATAAAATTAATGAAGTTAGAATTTGCGATTGGAGTTTATAATCCTGCATTTCATGGGAATTGAGGTATTTGCAGGTATTTTGGTTCCCGTTAATCTTGTCAAATGAAGAGACAAATTTCTATCACTTCCTAATACCTCAAAATTTCCCACCTTAAATTCATTGGTAACGAACAGGCCCTTAAGGAATAATTTGTTCTTATTCATTTCAAGAAGCAATCACAAACTAGGGTATGGAGTAATTCTCTGTAACATTCTATTTTCACTCAAAGCATTTATGACTCCTTTTTTTGGACACTATATTGGTTGATTGATGTTATATACATTTCGCATGTTTTTATTTCCTTATGCTTTTTCTTTAATTTTTTTTTTCAATATTTATCATGACATTTATCTAACCTTGCATAGCATATTCTTGCTCCGTCAGATGCCCTGTTCAAGTGATGTTATATACATTTCACATGTTTTAATATCCTTATGTTTTTTTATTTTTATTTTTTTTTTATTTTCAATATTTATCATGACATTTATCTAACGTTTCATACCATATTCATGCTCCCTTAGATGCCCTGTTCAAGAATGATTATGTGGATACAAGGTGGTTCTTACATTTTTTTTTTCAACATTATGATACAGACTAATTCCTAACATAATCTATCTGTTGATAAGGGTAGTTGGCATCATTCTTGAATTGTCCATATGGACAGTTTAGGAATGCATACTTCTCAACTATTAGGTTCTAACATGTTGGATACATTTTTAAATCATTCGGTACATTCTTTAGATGTTCTTTGCCACCCAAGTTTAGAGTGGGAAGTACAATGTACTTTACTTTTTGAATTATGTACTGGAGAACTATAGTGAAATGTTGCTGAATTTTCTATAAATGTTTACAACGTACAATCACCTAATAGTTAACAAGTACGCATTTCTTAAATGGGATAGGACCACCAACCTTTATAGTACACATTTTCATTTTTTACATCACTACTATTTATTTGTCATGATGTTATAATTACAATTAGCATAATACAACACTTATGTACTTAGGCAAGTGTCTAGACAACACGTGTTTTGACAACTATGTTTCCTGATTAGTTTCTTTTACTTGTGCTTTTCTTTTTCCTTCTTGGAACTATTATTTGTTTTTTGTTCATAGACATTTCGTTGGCAAGTTGAATTCAGTGGGGAAATGAATGCTGCTGATGAAGAGAGTTATAAACCTCCACCAGAATTTCAGGAGGATGTGAAGGAACCCCTTGTTGAACTCAGTTTGACGGATTCAACAGAGCTTTGGCTAATTCAGTGGCCTATTAATCATGTAAGATTTCCTTTCAGCCTTTAGGCTCCTATTGTTTCCATCAAATCTCGGGGATGAACAATACAATACAAGGTTCATTACAAACTGTAATAGTTATGATGATGTTGTGATTTTCTTACACTAGATAAAAAAGTAATGGAAACGATTTTCTTTTATAGAAAACTTTCATGGCGGCCCAACTAATGTTCAAATGGCTCGTGTTGATAAATTCCTAGTTTTCAGTCACCTCAACTTAGTATGGACTTGTTTGATTAGGCAGCCTAACTGAAGAGACTAAAATAAAAGCAAACATACGAAAATGCCTTCCATGGCAACAAATGGAATCTTTCTTCCTTTCTTTTTTCTCTCCTTTTTGGTGGTGGTAAGCCTCTTCCTCTTTTTTTTTTTTTTTATATATATATTTTTTTTTTGTGGGGGGGGCTTAATTTAAGATTTTTAGCCACATTGAGTTTATTGTGTTACTTCATGTGTGTTGCAGCCTCCTGATTTTGATGGGCAAGAATTGTCACTCAAGCTTCATCATGATGGAAAGTTGGGCAGTTTTGAGGGCTCATCTGGTGAGTGTAAATTTCCATCTATGATGTGTATGGAAAATTTTCATTTTGACACCCATTTTTCCATGTTTACCATGCAAACCCAATCTCTAAAGTAGCTTGATTTGAATGTGAATTTACCCATTGGTATATGCATTCTTTAGCAAAATTCTATATTGTGATTTGTGGATCAATATTACTCATTATGGCTGGAAAGCTATATGACATGGTCAGTTTTCCATCTCAAGAACCAGATGCGACAGTTTTTCTATCATCTGCATCAGAGTAAAAAATTGGTAAGCAGAAACAATGTACATTTTTCCCTGTGTTGAATAAAAATTTCCTAACATTAATTGTTTTGGGATTGTATTACCCCTAATGCAAGATTAAGAATCAGCTTTTCTGGTTGCAATTATGTAACTTCTTTGTTGCATAAATTAATCTAATATACATTTATCCTGCCATGTGAGATTTGACTTGTTTATACGGACCATATATAACCCACCTACTTGTCCCCAAGAAAGCTTTTTGGCAACTTGGTGCTAATGTCTTGCATGTCTTCTCTTTCTATCTGTTGTTGAGCACATTTGTTTAGATGGCAGTGCAACTTTGTTCAATTCACCCTGAGAATTGATGGGCCCATTTGGGAAATCTGGTTTTTGGTCCAATCTGGTTCAAACTCAAGTCTGATAGGCATATCCATGTGAAGACATATTTTATAATGAAGTAATGAACTAGTTTTAGATTGTAACCCGTTGGTCTAAAGCTGCATTTTTTCCCTCTTTTCCTTCTGAAGTTATTTGGTTCTGTTATCTATTATATATGTACACATACACGCCCACGCCTATGCGGGCGGCCCACCCACCCACACACACAGAGCTTTGGTTGGCATATTCAATTTTAAAATTATAATCGTTCTCATGACTTCAAAGTAAAATTAAGAAGTTTATGATTGGACAAAAACTTCAGTTCATCAACAAATCACAACCTTATTTAGGTCTAGAAAGTTAAAGCAAATACGTAGAAAATTTGAAATAGAAGTCATGAAAGCCTAGAAAATCAACAAAATTTGTAGGAAAACATGTTGGTCAGGAGTGCCTATGACAAATGTGAAGTTCTTGTGCAAAAGTGGACATGTCAGTCATTGCTGTTTAATTTTAAAAATGCCATGTTCTAGGGTGAAAAGTCCGCAAAGCGTTAGATTTTTATAATGTTACCTACATAATACATACAACGGTTTACATTTGAGAAAATTTACTTTTGGCCTTCAAGTTTGTCATTCTCTAGGTACTTTCAAGTTTCAACACTCCATATGCAACTGTTCCAACGACAAACACGATAACTGTCGGGGTGAAAAGGGTAAAAATGGTCCTTTATAGTTACAATAAAGGTATAGGCAACATGAAGTCATGCTGGAGAAGTTCTACTATAGCCGGATATGCTGGAGAAGTTCCCAACAAATATTTTCACCAACACTTGGTCTTAGACCTTAAACTTGTTTTGCTGTGAGTTAACTGTAATTGAAAATCAAGTATGCTATATATATTTTACGAACAATTTATCCCATTCTTCTGTTAGGAAGCCGGTAGTCATAATATTGGTGAGAAATGGGAAGTTACAATCCATAAGCAACACGAATTACAGCTTCAAAATTCAAGACATTTTTTCCCTTTTGCAATATCGAACCTACTCTGCATTTCAAGGAGTCATGCGGGGGAAGTACTATACACTTGCGGTGTAATCAGATTTCATATTTTAAAGGGTGTCCAAATCTATACACTTCGGTGTAGTTGGAAGTGACCCAAAGAATAATGAGAAGCACTTTGGAAGTATTTTATGTGAGAGAGAGAGAGAGAGAGAGAGCAGAGAGAGCAGAGAGAGAGCAGAGTATTTTGTAAATGTTTGATGTCCAAACATTTATTTTCACTACCTCATTTTTTCCTAAATAGAAGGCCAATCTTGAATCATATAAGAAGTCTTGCTTTGCTTAAGTTGCTTTCAAACCTACCTGCTGAGAGTAAATAGCATATAAAATTATTTTGACATAGAGTTCCAACTTCCAAGCAAAATTTTGAAAGAGTTGGGTCTTTGGTTTATTTACCGAGTATTATTTATAATTTATAATTTATAAGTATTTTGGCTGAGGGGTGTTTGTTATTTATAGCAATATTTAGGTGAAGAGTTCAATGTACCTATCCCAATTTCTAAAACCAAAGAAATTTCATGAGGTTGCCTCAGAATCATACATATTGTTTCAAGCTGATTTTGGCATTTTTGTTTTTAAAATTTTGATAAATCACTGCCTAACTTGTCTTACCAATCTGTCCCACCTAAGGAAGAAAAAAAAAAGCAGATTAATCAGAATGACCCAGTCAAGATCATGGCCGAACGTGAATAACAATGCAAGGAGATAATATTGTCGATAAAATCCAACCCAATATTTACACTAAATACTTGTATGGCCGAAAATGAATTACACTTGTATTGACATTGAGGTGCTGCTTTAATTTAGACACATTTATTGACTAACTTCATAAAATGCAATGCCCCAATCCTCATGGGTAAACAGTAGGCTATAGGATTCAATATGACCATTCTCCGTGGATGGGAAGGGATATGTTTACATTTAGTATAAAAACTTTTTACTCTTAATACTTCTCAATATCTTAACATTTTGCTAATTTAATTGTTAGATTAGATATTATACTCATGCACCTCATACATGCCAAATTTTAAGTTAATCAGATATCGAAAAGCATTGAATAACAAAAAATGAATAATAAAATAATATTACTGTTGAGTAAATCAATTTTTGGGTCATCAATGAGCCAACCCCACTGTTCCTTGAATAAAAGGCAGCATATATTGTAAAAAACCGTCACATACCATGTGAAAAATTAAATAATAAGTACTTGAATAAAAGGCAGCATTGTAAAAATCCGTCACTAAAAATTAAACATAAAACTTGGGTCATCAATGAGCCAACCTGACTGTTCCTTGGTCCAGGCTAGGTTTGGTTTCGAGAAAATATTCATGCAACTCATCCCGGTCTCTGCAATGCATGTGTATTTATCATTGTAACAATAAATCGGTGCACAAATTGTGATTTTAAATTTCCATCAAGACACGTAACAAAAAATAACTCTTATTGTTCCAAATGGAGGTGTCTGTGCTAAGACCCGGCTTGTGAATGGAGACCAACTAGGGGTCTCTTTTTCATGTCGCGTGATACAATCTAGCTTGTAACAAAAAATCTGCATTATTGGAGCAATGTAATCTTGACACATCCAACACGTTCACGACAATGGTGTTTTCTTTTGAACACATCCATTTACTTGACTTTATCAAGTGCAATTAATACCGCAATCCTTACCTGTCAAGATGATCATATTTGGTAGGTGCCTGGATGGTCATGAACATGAATGATGCCCACATATTTTTGAGATTGATCTACGATCTTTCAAGGGAAATTAAATGAAAGTTGGAATTATGTTAAGGCTTGACAAATTAGGTATACATCTCTTTTCTTGTTGGGTCCTACTTAAGGCTTGGATCACTTGACCCAATCCAAAAATCAAACAACTATTCAATGTGTATTTTTTTTTTTTTTTTGGGTAAGTTATTCAATGTGTATTCAATGTGATAACGAAGTATATGTGGATGGGAAGGGATATGTTTACATTTAGTATAAAAACTTTTTACTCTTAATACTTCTCAATATCTTAACATTTTGCTAATTTAATTGTTAGATTAGATATTATACTCATGCACCTCATGCATGCCGAATTTTAAGTTAATCAGATATCGAAAAGCATTGAATAACAAAAAATGAATAATAAAATAATATTACCGTTGAGTAAATCAAATATTGGGTCATCAATGAGCCAACCCCACTGTTCCTTGAATAAAAGGCAGCATATATTGTAAAAAACCGGCACGTACCATGTGAAAAATTAAATAATAAGTACTTGAATAAAAGGCAGCATATATTGTAAAAATCCATCACTAAAAATTAAACATAAAACTTGGGTCATCAATGAGCCAACCCGACTGTTCCTTGGTTCAGGCTAGGTTTGGTTTCGAGTAAATATTCATGCAACTCATCCTGGTCACTGCAATGCATGTGTATTTATCATTGTAAAGGAATTATGTGCATTCTTGAATTGATGCCAATTTGTTCTTCTTTGACCTTTGTATGAAACTAGCTAATAGAAATGGGCATTAGGATTCAAATATTCTGTCGGTGATGGATTCCATGGTGTGCTAAATACCTCATTACAAAAAAAAAAAAAAAAAAAAAAATGGATTTTCCTTTGAGAAAATTTCCATTCATATTCATCGATTTTCTTGGCGTGTATGGCTAAGGTAGTTCATTGTTGTTCTACACTATAAGCTCGATATGTAAAGCCCTCAGATTTTGATTTAGAGTAAATTATAAGAAACGCTTTTAATGTTTGGTCCTTTTTCAGGTAAAAAAACAAGGGACCTTTTAACTCAAATGAACTTATAATTCTCTTTAACTTGTTGCTTTCTAGTTTAGAGATTGTGCTAATTTTAGCTACAATTGTGGTTAATTGGCCATCTAGAGGAACTGTCAGATATTTTGTTACACTAATGTCTCAGAGTTTAATTCCATCCGAGGATTAAGACCAAAAAAAAAAAAAAAAAAAAAAAAAAAGAAAAAAAAAAGGAGAAGGACGCACTTATGGAAATAATGGCCTGATAAGTGATTTGTATATATAGAAGGCTGGGAAGAGTAGTCATACAATTGCTCATATGAGAGCCATCAAATATCCCCTTTACAATGATTTCCATCATGTCTGAGGAAACATTAATTTCCTTCATCATATTTCACGAATGAAGCATTTGATGGTTTTTGAAAAAGCTACAGAAATTACTCGCACAATACATTATATAAAATTTCATGCACATACACATAAGCATGTGTAAGCAAAGACTTCGTGGAGTCAGTCAAGAATACAAACTTGATGTCCTCTTCAAATCGGTTTCACCTCATATTGTCAATACACCCAAGGATTTCAATTCCTGCTAATATGAAACACACACTATATGGAATGCACAAAACTCACTATTAGAATTTCATTTCACTTGGTATATAGACTGTAATTTTGGTAAATCGAGTCTCTTATCATAGAAAGCCTTTGAATTTTCAATGTAATCAAGTAGCAATTGTTTTGGACTATAGCCAAAGTAGAAAGCAGATAGGGAATTGAATTAAGGTGCATAAATTCTAGCTACCGTGCATGCATCATCTCACATTCAACCATATGCATCACCATCACCTTTATGAAAGTTTCTTTGTTCAAGAGAGACGGCCCTTTCACCGTGGAATCCAAGGCAAATGTAGTGGGTCTAGTTGTAGGCCAAACTAATTATATTGTTCAATCATGACCAAATAATTTTTTAGTCATTTGACTTAAGACCATTATAAACTTATTATTTTAAAGAAAAAAAAAAAAAAGAAAAGAAAGGAAAACTCCAATGATTTAACTTGGAAGAAGGAAAAAATAAAAATAAAAAATCAGCACAATGTTCTAAAGTCATCAAATCAATCTATTATTTCCCTTCACTGAGCATCTCTCTTGTGTTGGAAAAATACCACATCCCACATCGACTAAATATCAAGTCTAACATGTCTTCATATACTTATTTGAGTTTTCCACTTGTAAGCTTAGACTTTTAAATTGGAAACTGAACTTGGTATCGTTAACGCATGTCGTTCAAGTCTGTTCTATTGTACCTAGCCACATGTTTTTCCTTTAATAGTGGAAAGGTTTTAGAAGGTCATAGGTTTAACTCTCTTTTAGTGTGTATATCTTATCTAGCCAAAAAACACAAAAAAAAAAAAACCAACTCATCTATATTGCAAGAAACGGATGAATTGTAATGTACAAGATTTACCTGTATCACTTGGTTATTACCTTCTGGTTGTATAGAAATGATTTGGTTATTACTTGGATAGTTGAATGGAACCATTTGAACCATATCACTTGGTAGGTAGAGCGTAGAGAATGTAATTTTGGTAAATCGAGTCTCTTATCATAGAGCCTTTGAATTTTCAATGTAATCATGTACCAATTCTTTTGGACTGTAGCCAAAGTATACAGCAAGATAGGGAAATAAGGTGTACTAATTCCAGCTACCGTGCATTCATCATCATCTCACGTTCAGCTATCACCATTACCTTTATGAAAGTTTCTCCGTTCAAGAGAGAGGGGCCCTTTCACCGTGGAATCGACAGCAAATGTTGTGAGGTGTTTGTATTTATCTTTTATTGGACAATAAGAAGTTAGGTTAAGGGTTTTTTATGAGAGCGGAGGGCCATAGGGCCATAGTCCAAACTTGCCTGTTAGAGGTCTAGTTGTAAGCCAAAAACTAATTATGTTGTCCATTCATGACCAAATAATTTTTTAGTCATCTGACTTTAGACCATTATATATTAACACTTTTAAAAAATAAATAAAGCTTCATTTTTAAGTCCATGAAAAAGCACGATTGTGCTCCCCAGATGTCAACATTTCAGCTCCTCGTCCTCGTAGAGATCACTGCCTATGTAGGTATGGGGCATCTTATACGAGGCGTCAGAGGAATAGTTTGAGCTAAAACCTTGGCAAGGAGATAATATTGTCGATCAAATCCAACCCAATATTTACACTAAATACTTGTATGGACGAAAATGAATTACACTTGTATTGACATTGAGGTGCTGCTTTAATTTAGACACATTTATTGACTGACTTCATAAAATGCAATGCCCGAATCCTCACTGGTAAATAGTAGGCTATATGATTCAATATGACCATACTCGGTGGTTGGTCCCAGAGAATTACCATCAAGACATATTTAAAAACCTATTTAAAAGTGATTCAATATGACAAACTAGTTCTCTTCTTTTTCTTTTTTTCTTTTTTTTTTTTTTTTTGGGGTTAAGCAAGTAAATATATTAAGGAAAAACCAAAAAACAACAGAAGTCACAAAAACAAAAACTTGTTCTATTTAAAAACCTATTCAAAAGTGATTTTGTTTCTATATGGTACGTGCCACCCACTATTTCTAAATTGAAACCCATTAAATTGAGATCCCCACACCTTGACTGATTGGATTCATAGAGTCTTTGCCCACTTCTCACGGCTAGATATAGCTTTCTATCAAATCATGAGACATCGACTATTGCAATGAATTGATGGCTTTTTTTATTTATAGAGTCTGCCTAACTGAGTCTTCCCTCATTTTTCGTGTACAGAACTGCAAACTTGTCACTAGTTGAAACAAGAAAAGTCCAGAAGTCTTCCAAGTCTGTGTACCACTACTATTGCGAGACTTTGGTCCAAAATTGTTCCAAGTCTGTGTACCACTACTATTTCCCAAAATTGTTTCAAACAATGTGGAAACTCTTATTGTTCCAAATGGAGGTGTGTGTGCTAAGACCTGGCTTGTGAATGGAGACCAACTAGGGGTCTCTCTTTCATATCATATGATACAATCTTGTAACAAAAAATCTGCATTGGAGCAATGTAATCTTGACTCATCCAACACCTTCATGACATTGGTGTCTTCTTTTGAATGCATCCATTGACTTGACTTTATCAAATGCAATTAATACCGCAATCCTCACGTTTTGAAGATGACCATATCCACGAAGTTGAATGATGCCCACCTATTTTCCAGATTGATCTACAATCTTTCAAGGAAAAATGGAACTTGGAATTGTATTGAGGCTTGACAAATTGGGAACACATATCTATTTCTTGTTGGTTCCCACTTGAGGCTTGGATCACTTTGCCCAAATTCCCAATCCAAAAATCAAACAACTATTTAATGTGTATATACGAACAATTTTTTATTTTCTTCATGAAAAAAGAAAAACGAACGTACTTCAGAACTTCAAAGGCATTCCAAACATTTGAGTGGTTTATATGGGCAACATTTTTCGTAGTCCTCTATTCAAATAGCCAAATAAGTACTTGAATAAAAGGCAGCATATATTGTAAAAATCCATCACTAAAAATTAAACATAAAACTTGGGTCATCAATGAGCCAACCCGATTGTTCCTTGGTCGAGGCTAGGTTTGGTTTCGAGAAAATATTCATGCAACTCATCCTGGTCACTGCAATGCATGTGTATTTATCATTGTAACAATAAATCGGTGCCCAAATTGTGATTTTAAATTTCCATCAAGACACGTAACAATATTATAGAAAAACCATGAGACTTAGAAAGCAGGAGAGAAAGGAAGAGCAAAAATAGGAGATTCTTTATAGTAGAAATATTACCAAGAAAAGCCCACTGCCGTGGACTAGCAATTCCAATTCGTGGACCAACAACTCAACAAGGGTAGATGTCACATATCATGTGAAAAATTTCTATGAAAGAAATTATGCATTTGCCATATCCAACACGTTTCGTGACGTTGATGTGTTTTTTCAAATACGATATTTATTGACTGACTTCATAAAATGCAACACCCCAATCCTTACAGGTACAGATAGTGGCTTTAAAGATGACCATATTCGATGGTTGGTCATGAATCATGCATGATTAATGCGGTGTATTTTTTGGACTAAGGACCTTTCAAGGTATAGTGCAAGTAATAACGTCAAGTGAGAAATTTCACACCATAAATATATGGGCAATATTCCATGGTATCCAATGGAAAATTCATATATAATCTGTCGTATGCATTTTGGTGCCAAAGTTATTTTCATGACCTTAGAAAATAAAGAAAATCTTTTTCTTTATTTTAGCAAAACTATGAGGCTTAGATAGCAAGAGAGAAAGTTAAAAAAAGGATAAAAGAAGATTCTTCAGGGTAAAAAATATCACAAAGAAATGCCCAATGTCATCATAGACTAGCTAGTCCAAAAGTCTCTAGTCTTTTTGTTTTTTTGCGCGCCCAAGTCTTCAATGAGTATTGTCCCAAGTCTTTTTGTTTTTGTTTTTGTTTTTTTTTTTTTTTTGGTACTGTTGGACTTTAGAGTTCACGTTATTTGGGTGTAAAAAATACACCAAGTATTCATCATCTCACTAGATATTTTATTGGAACAATCCACCTTTAGGTCTCATGTTTAATAGCTCTTTAGCACATACGCGGAGAGTACAATACACAATGACTATTCACACTATATCTATCAAAGCTTTGCAAATTGGGAACTCGATCAGAGGATGGCCATTGGTTGCAGTACTTCTAGTGCTAGCTTGATCATCCAATTGATTTGTATCACACAAAATCTTGGTCAAAGGGTGTGAGCAAATGCCAAGTTGGGCTAAGTGACCGTAGAATTCCGTGGTGTCAGCTGCAAGAAATGATCAGCATCCATTAACTTTTGGGTTTTGCACATTAATTTGATTTTTCTGATAGAATTTTTAGAAAAATGTATTATGCAAATCAAATGATTAAAACTCATCTAATCAACATAATTTTTTGGCAAAATTGTTACTATTTTAAGCCCATTTAGACGTGATTTTTATTTTATCTTTTGCCACCCACTAGTTGAACTTTCGTGGGAGAGAGAGGAGAGGTAAGAGGTGAGAGTGAGCGAGTTCACGCCCAGTAAAATTTTAGAACAAAAAAGGGAAAGATAAAAAAAAAGGAAAACAAGAATCATCTTTCTCAAAAGGAAAACAAGATGGTCATTTTTGGTGGGTGCTTGGGTGGTCACGACATTGGTGTCTTCTTTTGAACACATCCATTTACTTGACTTTATCAAATGCAATTAATACCGCAATCCTTACCTTTCAAGATGGTCATATTTGGAAGGTGCCAGGATGGCATAAACATGAATGATGCCCACATATTTTCAAGATTGATCTACGATCTTTCAATGAAAATCTAATGAAACTTGGAATTGTGTAAAAGCTTGACAAATTGGGAATACATCTCTATTCTTGTTGGGTCCTACTTGAGGCTTGGATCACTTGACCCAATCCAAAAATCAAACATTCAATGTGTATTCAATGTGATAACGAAGCTAGTATACGTGAATGGGAAGGGATATGTTTACATTTAGTATAAAACTTTCTCAATATCTTAACATTTTGCTAATTTAATTATTAGATTAGATATTATACTCATGCACCTCATGCATGCCAAATTTTAATTTAATCAGATATCAAAAAGCATTTAATCCATATGTAAACTTCCATTTATTTTGTAAATAAAATTATAATTTAGGGGCAATTTACAAATGAGCTAATTTCTAATCTTCGATTATCTTGAAATTCGGCATGCATGATGTATAATAATATTGGGCTTTGCTACATATCTCGAATATGAGATTTCCAATCAAATTCAAAGTTGGAACCCACTTTCAGCTGATATTTTTAATTTTCGTCTCAATATAGGTTTCGTCCTTCTTAGCTAATTTTGCTTCTTTTGTGTGCTGAATTGTAACAATTATAAGCCACCAATACCGGCTTTTCTTTATTGTTTATTTTTCTTACTCATTTTTTCTATTGTGTTCTTTTTTCTTTCTTTTAATAATACTTCAAGCCTATGAGGTTTAGACGCTTTATTTCTCAGTGGTTTTAGAAATGTTTCTAATTTAAGAATCAAATAAATTCGTCAACAAGATTAGGAATTGAGATTTAGGGGACTGTTGTGCTAATTGGGTCATTTTAATGGCATATGTCAAATTTGGCTAAGTCACCATAAAAATTTGCCACATTAGCAACAAAGAATGATCACGATTATTCACTAATCAATGTGTTTCATCAAGTAAATCCAGTGTACAAAATCAGCTGGATTAATAATTTGGAGCATTTTATTTTGATAGTAATGGAAAACAGTAGTACGCAATCGGGAAAAATAGGCTGCTAATAGGGACCGACAAGGGTCTCTGCCACATGCTGTGTGAAAAAAAAAAAAAAAAAAAAAAAACGAAAAGAAAAGAAAAGAAAAGAAGACAGAGAATCTGCATTTGGACAATGTAATATTGCCATATCCAATACATTTTGTAGACCGACTTCATAAAATGCGATGATCCAATCCTCACGTATCGAGATGCTCAAATTCAAAATGATCAAATTTAATGGTTGGTGATGAATCATGATTAATGTCTGTGTATTTTAATTTTTAGGCCAAGGGTATTTTGAGGCATAGTGCAAGATATAAGTGGACAAACCAGAGTGAGAAATTCCAGCCCATGGATGGATAGTATTCCATGGTATCCATTGGAAATTAATGTATAACCTCTTCTAGTCTTCTATGCATTTAGGTGCGAAGTTGTTTTCATAACCTTGGAATTGCTTTAACGAATAGAAAGGGCCTAGGCTAAGAAAATAAAATCTTTCTTCCGAAAGTCCTTTTCTTTAGCCGACTCTTTGTATGACTAGTTTTGCGGGACATTAAGGTCCAATTTATTTCGGCGTAAAAAACTACTCGAAGTATTCTTAATTTTAATTAGCGATGCATTATTTGATTAAAATTTTTATTTATCACTCGTTAAACCAATTAAGTTCATTGGGTGCTCTATTATTATTATTGTTATTTATTTTTATTTATTGGAAAAAAAACACACATGCTAGGAGGGTGGGGGTTAAGGCCTACCAGATTTATTATTCAAACAATAAACATGCATTACATATGCAAATGACCTAGATGAAGATTATCATAGAATACAATGAAGCATAAGTCGCTTTGCTTGCAAACAAATCTATTGATTTTTTGAGTTATTTCTTCGCTAAACAGAGGAAAATTTATATAGTTTCAATCATAGTTATCTTAGTGTAATGATAACTTTTAGTCGTTATGGATAAGATGACACAATGTTTAATTAGTTCACTCAACAACAAAATGGAAAGAACAATCCACCTTAATTTATTGATTAAACTTTTTTATTAGAACAATCCACTTTCAGGTCTCATGCTTAATAGCTCATTAGCACAAACGCAGAGAGCCCAATACACTGAATATTCACTCCCTTTTCAACTTTTCTGCTACATATATATATATATCCACAACTTTGATCATATGCCAGATATCCCGTACGATCACGGTCGTCCATGAGCGACGTGTGAAATGTCATGCACCATCGCGTGTCATCCATGGACGGCCCGCGTGATGTGTAGAAATATATAGAATATGTTATGATTATTATGCAATAATATTATATATTATATCAACTTAATTTGTATGTAGATGTATTGTTAAATTAGGATTTGATACTATAAAATTATAAAATTATTATTATTATAATTTTTTTGAAGATTCATAAATCAAACCGGTTTAATTAATATATAGGAGTAGTAATTTTTGGTATTCAATATTACCGTACCTTATTTGTATTTTTTTCCATTCCTAAAATTCTTGAGTTTCCTATTTAATTTGTCTAAGTGTCAGGTCAATATTTATGGATTTCCTATTTAAATTAATTTCTTGAACCAATGTGAAAGTGCCATGTCAATTAAAAAGTAGGGTCACAAATCACAATTAATGAGAAAAGAGAATGAATAAGAGGAGAGAATGAGGGAAGGAAGGCCAAAGAGAAACATACGATATAAGCAAACTGGATTTTACATAATAATATAGACACAGATGTCAAAGCATGGTTAATTAACATGTTAGGGGATGGCCATTGCTTGCAGTGCTACAAAATCTTAGTCAAAGGTTGTGAGCAAAGTCAGGTTTGGCTAATTAACCATAGAATTTCTCTGCCTCAGCTGCTAGAAATTATCAGCATCCATTAATTACTGGGTTTCACAAATTATTATTATTATTATTATTATTATTATTATTATTATTTCCTTATAGAATGTATTTTCCTTTTAAAAATGCTTTGAGAAAATCAAATATGAGTTAAAACGAGTAAGGCTATTGCCACCACATAAAGTACTCAGAGCCCCCCATTAGTTTATATTTTTTGAGGTTTTATGAAAAATATAAAAGGTTTTTACGAAAACTAACAACATTGTTCACTAGAAAACATTATTCTGAACAACTTTGTAGAAAATTTTTTTTCCAAAATCTATCATTTAAGTAGACTTTTTGGCCATTTACAATCTCTATTTCATTTTTCATGAAAAATTACAAAAAAGTCTACTTAAATGATAGATTTTGAAAAAACTCTCTTCTACAAAGTTGTCCGGAATGATGTTTGCTAGTAGACTATGTGATTAGTTTTCATTAAATTTTTTTTTTTTATATTTTTCATAAAACCTTAAAAATGTAAATTAAATGGGGGGTTTAGAGTATTTTATGTGGTGACAATAGCCTGCCCGTTAAAACTCATCCCGTTAACCTAATCATTTGACTAACCTTTTTTTTATATTTAAAAAGCCATTTAAATTTTTGTATTCTGTTTTTATCTTTTGCCACCTACTAGTCCCAAACTGAAACCCATTAATTTGATTTCAATTGGGGAAAGTTCCTCCCCCATGCCTTGACTGACTTCATAGATTCTTTGCCCACTTTATAGCTTCACATCAAATCATGAGACAGCAACTATTGCAAATGAATTGGTAGCACTTATCCTTCATAGAGTCTGCGCAGTAATTTTGATTACGATTTTTCCTAGAAGTGATAAAAGTCCATCATCAGTCATGTCAAAACAGGAAAAAAGGAAGGAAAACAAATCTTCATTTTCCATGGATACAAGGGCTTAGTCTTTGGAAAACCATAAAATTCTCGAGCATGGGGAAATTTAACACTGCTGGGCTTCTTTTAGTTGTGTTGTTGTTCATCGGAGCCGCGCAGTTATGCTTGTCCGGGAATTCGAGTTTCCATTGCATCGAAGGAGAGAGACAAGCTCTTCTCAAGTTCAAATGAAGTCTCGAAGACCCTTCACACTGGCTCTCTTCTTGAAAAGGCGCAGATTGTTGCAAATGGAAAGGGGTAAGCTGCAGGGTAGAAATATCATCAAGAAAAGCCAAGTGCCGTAGACTAGCTATTCCAAAAAAGTCTGGAGTCTTTTGTTTTCTTTTTTGCACCCCCAAGTCTTTGTAGTTTGTACCACTAGTATTGGAGGACTTTGGAGTCCAATTTATTTGGGCGTCAAAAATACAAGAAGTATTTGCGCATTAATTTGATTTAGCATTCATTAACTGATGGGTTTCATGCATTAATTTGATTTTTTTGATAGAATTTTTAGAAAAATGTATTATGCAAATCAAATGATTAAAACTCATCTCATCAACCTAAGTTTTTGGCAAAAATTGTTACTATTTTAAAACCCATCTAAATGTGAATTTGTTTCCATTTTTTGCGACCCACTAGTCCCAAGGAAATATTCCGTGCTCCTGGAGAGTTGCCATCAAGACAAGTAACATTATTTTTGCCAAAGAATGAGGCTTATAAAAAAAAATTAAAAAAATTAAAAATAAAAATTAAAAAAAAAAAAAAAAAAAAAAAGATAAAGAGATATTCTTTCAGGGTAGAAATATCAACAAAACAAGTCAAGAGCCGTTGACGTTGGGAAGTGGATTTGGTGCATTTAGTCACTTTAAATGCACCGTGAAATTATTGTGTGATGAGCGACATGTGGAGAGAGTTGAGATTGGAGACAACCATTTCATGCCCAACCAATCTTAGCCTCAAAACTCAACTCTCTCCACGTGTCGCTCATTGTACGGTAAATTTACGGTGCATTTAAAGTAACTAAATGCACCAAATCTATATACTGTCGGGGGTAGCTATTTGATCCAAAGGTGATCCAGTCCTTTAAAAGGTCCTTTTCTTTAGCCAAGTCTTGTAGTGGTGCCATTAGTATTGTACTTGAAGGTCCAATTATTTGATTAAACTTTGACGGGTGTTATTGATCTTTAACTTTTATTCCTAATTTTTTTTTCTTAATTTCCAGCCACCCTAATCCAGGAGATAAACATGGATTTGTAGGTTTAAACTTTAAAATCTAGATAATGCATTGATTAGTTACAAATAGTTACGGTGTGTTAAAGACAATTAATTAATTTATGGTTTCTTTTGTACGTTTGTGAAATACAAAGTATTATTTTTGTAACTTTAATTAGCAAAAGACTAAGGGAGAGATCAAACTAAGTTTTCCCTTTCTATAATAATACAGATGTGTACTATTAAAAAAATAATAATACATAGTAATATAGATGTAGCAATTCTCAGATCAACACAAGAATGATGGTTGTTAAATGCGTGCCACATAATAGCAACATAAAAGAAATTAAGGATAGAAATTAAAGATCAATAGCATTTTCCTTTAAGCCTTTTGTTTTCATGGATCCATTACTTGCTAAACCAGGTTTATTGGATTAATCCACCTTAGTCTCACGCTTAAGAGCTCAGTTGCACAATCACAGAGAGTAAAATACAGAGTAACTCCACCAGCAAATTTTCATTAAGACAAATCTCTGTCAAAGCATTGTAAAATGGAATGTTAGGTGAGGGCCGGCATTGATCATTCAATTGACGTGTGCCACACAAATTTTCAGCCAAGCACAGGTCAAGTTTGGCCAACTTCTTTTCATTTAAAAGCCCATAGGACTCTGCCATATCAGCTGCAAAAATGATCAAAATCCACTGAGTAATGGGTTTCCTCAAGTCAACAGGATTAATAAATTCACGCATCAACTTGATTTTTCTTACAGAACGTTTAGAAAATTGTACATGTTTCCATTTAAAAGCCCATTTAAAATCAATTCTGTGTAATTTTCTGGACTAAAAAGTCTTCCTAGAAGTGACACAGCAGATGCATGGTCCTGGTCGATAAATATCCATCACCCTTCATAGTTTTCCAGAACCCCCCATAAAAAAAAGGAAAAAACGGTGGTCTGCTGTTCTTGAACATGGGGAAATTTAACACTGCTGGGCTTCTTCTAGTTGCTTTGCTGTTCATTGAAACCGCACAGTTCTGCTTGTGCGGGAATTCAAGCTTCGGTTGCATAGAAGAAGAGAGACAAGCCCTTCTCAAGTTCAAACGAAGTCTCAGAGACCCTGCTCTTAGGCTCTCTTCCTGGGAAGGCATAGATTGTTGCAAATGGGAAGGAGTAAGCCGCAGTACAAGTACTGGACATGTTGTCAAGCTTGACCTCCGAAGAAGGGAAACAGTGACAGACGACTTGGATCTCTCAAATTACTCCAACGTATCTGACGGCTTGCTAATGGCTCGGGAGATAAACTCTTGTTTGCTGGAGTGAGCTACTTGAATTACTTGGACTTCAGTGGGAACGATTTCGAAGGAACCCCAATTCCAAAGTTCTTGGGTTTGATGGAACGTTTAAGGTATCTCAATCTCTCTCATGCCAACTTTAGCGGGATGGTTCCCCCTCAGCTCGGAAATCTCACCAACTTGCGTGTCCTTGATCTTAATAATTTGTATGGAGCACCAACTATTCAGAATCTTGAATGGGTCTCTCGTCTATGGTCCTTGCAATACCTTGACATGAGCGGTGTTGGCCTTGGTGGGGCTCGTAATGTGATGCAGGTACTCAACATGCTCCCTTCTTTACTAGTATTACGCTTGGCATTTTGCAAACTCAACAGCATGCATCTTTCTCATGCTTACGCTAATTCCACGTTTCTTTCTACTCTTGAATACCTAGATTTTGGGAGTAATTTATTCCAAGGCCCATTTCCACATTTCCTTCAAAACATGACTTCTCTAAGAGTCCTTGATATGTCACGGAACTCTTTTAATTCTTCAATTCCACTCTGGCTGGGTAATTTTCAGAGTCTTGTACATCTCGATCTTGCATTCAATAATTTCAATAGCATTCAAGGCGGGTTATCAATCACTCATCTTTCTCAGGCTTCCAGTAATTCCACGTTTCTTTCTTCTGTTGAATACCTAAATCTTGGGGGTAATTCATTCCAAGGCCGATTTCCACATGTTCTTCAAAACATGACTTCTCTAAGAGTCCTTGATCTTTCATTGAACTCTTTCAATTCTTCAATTCCACTCTGGCTGGGTAATTTTCAGAGCCTTGTACATCTCAATCTTGCACATAATGATTTCAATAGCATTGATGGTGGGTTATCAAAGATCCTATGGAATCTTTGTTATTTGAAATCATTAGATTTGTCTTCCAATTACCTACTTTACGGAGAGTTATTAGAAAGTCAAAGAAATATATCCGGATGCATTGAATATGATTTGGAGGAACTAAGTTTAGATAGTAGTGAATTTAGTGGTCGTTTGCCGGATTGGTTAGGGCAGTTTACAAAATTAAAACGTCTTAATCTTAGGAGTTATCTGTTCTCTGGTCCGATTCCGACTTCACTAGGGAAATTGTCGGCTCTAAAAGAATTATATCTTTCTGATAATTTTTTGAATGGGACCATTTCGAAAACATTGGGGGAATTGTCTAGTTTGAGAGAATTAGATCTTTCTGATAATCAGTTGAGTGGGACCATTCCAAATTCTCTGGGAAAACTTTTAAACCTCGAGAGATTAGACATCTCTTCAAATTCCTTAGAAGGTAAACTCTCTGAAGTTCACTTTGCAAACCTCTCAAGGTTGGAACGGTTGGATATTAGTTCTAATTATCGATCTTTTGAATGTCAAGGCGAAATCTGACTGGCTACCTCCTTTTCAACTCCATGACATCACTATGAGTTCTTGCAAGATTAATGGGACTATTCCGCAATGGCTAGCTTCAAACGCAAAAGGGACTCAACATTCTAGATCTCTCCAATGCTAGCATCTCAGGACCTATCCCCAAATGGTTTCAGGATTTGGCCGTCTCCTACTTGGATCTCTCTCACAACCAAATCAGTGGATGGTTTCCTAATCTCCCTCATGTAGGGTATGTATGTCTCTCTAATAACTTGTTCTCAGGGCCCCTTCCACAAAACATTGGTCATATGATGCCTGCATTGAATGGTTTACATCTCGATCAAAACCTTATAAATGGTACAATACCAAGCTCATTGTGCAAAATAGAAACCTTGTCGTCACTAGACCTCTCAAACAACCGCTTATCTGGGAGCATTCCTAATTGTCGTTGGAGGAATTTGTGGTGGCTAAATCTCTCAAATAACAGGTTATTAGGGAAAATTCCAGTTTGTTTCGGACCTTTGGTGTTTCTAGATCTCTCAAACAACCGGTTAATTGGGAACATTCCTAATTGTTGGAGGGATAGTCCTCATTTAGATGAAATTAATCTATCATCCAACATGCTAACAGGGCCTATTCCTAGCTCTTTTGGGCATCTTTCTCATCTGGAATGGTTGCACCTAAACAACAATAGTCTTAACGGAGAGCTTCCTTCAGCCTTGAGAAATTGCACAGAATTGATTGTTTTGGATCTTGGCGAAAATAAATTCTCTGGAAATATACCTAAATGGATTGGAGAGAAGCTTGGGTCTTTGCATATTCTGAGGCTACGAAATAATACATACAACGGTAGTATTCCTCCACAAATATGCAATCTCTTGGATCTGAAAATCTTGGACCTTGCGTATAACAATCTTATGGGAACCATCCCTCGTTGTTTTGGCAATTTCGATGGCATGGCTCATGAAGAAGATTTCTCTTCCATCGATGGCAGATCGAGGGGAAATTGGGATGAGCAAAAAGTCGTGGAGGTCATGAAAGGTAGAGAGCTTGAATATGAAAAAATAACCCGGTTGGTAGTCAACATGGACCTTTCAAGTAATAACTTGGTTGGCATGATCCCTGAGGAGCTCACAATCCTTTCTATATTGATTGGTTTGAATCTGTCACATAATCATTTAACAGGAAACATCCCAAAGAACATAGGGAACTTGAGGTCAATGGAATCTCTTGACTTCTCTAGCAATCATCTTTCAGGTTTGATTCCACAGAGCATGTCAGCTTTAACCTCGCTTAGCCACCTGAACTTGTTTTACAACAACCTCTCCGGACCAATTCCGACAGGAAATCAGCTCCAAACTCTTAACGACCCTTCCATTTATGCTGGCAACCTTGAACTTTGTGGAGCTCCGCTGCCAAAATGCCCACATGAAGCTCTAACACCTATCAGTCATGAAGCAAATGACAAGGAAGGTGTGTCCGAAAAGGTGTGGTTTTACATCGTTGTAATGCTAGGCTTCATGACTGGGTTATGGGGAACCTTGGGGGTTCTAATATTCAAGAAAAGTTGGAGATATGCTTATTTCAGGTTTGTCGATGAAACCAGAGACTGGATAATTGTGGCAATAGCAGTGAAGGTCGCTAGGCTGAAGAAAAAGATGGGCAGAAACCACCGCGTCAAGTGAAGAACACCAATGACTTGGTATATGGGTAACAATTTACAACTATAAGCTCTCACTTTCTTTTGAAGTTTTACATTAGAAAAAACTTTTGATTGACAAAACAACTCTTAAAATTTCTGTTTTCTTTTTCCTTTTCTCTTACTTTTTTTTTTTCATTTTGTTTTATAATTAATCAATCGTTTTACTATCTTACAGTACTTGAGGTTTTGATAATCACGGATAATTTCATTTCTCATATATAATATATTATGATGTTTGGGGCCGACCAATCCATATTTACACAAAAAGTTTGGTCCATTGGCCCATTGGCCCATTGTATGTATGTATCTTGAAGCACATGCAATTTTGATTTATGCACCATATGATGAATATTTGGAATTTTGGGAAACACATGAAATTGTATTTGGCTTTCAATGTTATGATTAAATTGTGGAAATTATGTTGGTTAGGCATTTCACAATTTTTTAGAAAAACATTGCCATGGGAAGTATTTGGAAATTGTTGGATTTATAATTTCATGATTTTATTAATAGTGCTTCATGTTTTGCAATTGGGGCTAATTTTGACAATTTAAATTTTAAATGAGCAAACATGGTTCTGAGATGGAAAATTATGGACTTTTAATGTATGAAACTACACTTTTGAATTCTATGGTTTTGGGGCTAGAGGAAAGCTAAATGGATATTTATGAACTTGGTTTTTAGATTACCTAAATTGATAGTGGAAGGTCGTCGAGCTCGAGTTATTGTGTGTTTCCCTTCATGGTCTTGGGGTAAATGTGCCTTCCTGAATTTCTTGGATGGGTGATCCTATTTCTACGCTTGGAGCCTATCTATTAGGGAGATTCATTAATTGAGATTGGCAAGAATAGAAAGCCAACCTCACATATCATATGTGGCATTCAAGTGAATGAATGAATAAATTGGAAAGGGTTTTGAAAATGGCTATGGCTTTATGAAATGAGAATTTGCCTTAGTCCTTGAACTTGTTTTGGTGTGAGTTGACTATAATTTGAAAATCAAGTATTTTATTAAATTGTTCTTTCTTCGAAACTTTGGTGTACTTTTATATACAAAAATGTTTCTTATGAGTGATGGCTCATCCTTCTCTTTTTCCAGGTTCTACAAAGGATATGACGCCCTCCAAGTGATGCCGATGATGGCTTCTTGAGATATTTGTTAATGTGATGAATGTTGTTAGTGTGTTAAAACTATTGATAATTTGCATTTGAGATTATGTATGTAATAGGAAAATATGAATGTTTGTGTGTATTGTAACCATGTGGAACATGATCCCAATTATGGTACCCTTGTATTGAAACCATTTTGGACGGATTTGGATTTGCTCAAGTTTGGAGCAAAAACTTGAGCCTCCAGTTGACCGTAGATGGACGCCACGTGGAGAAACACGGATCCAACGGCTGGGAGGGAAATGGTTGCGTTTGGGGCGTTTTGCCTAACGCCGTTAGCTGGTTGGGGAAAACGGCACCGTTTTTCATTTGCAAAAACACAGCCGAAAGCAAAAAGGGGGGAGGGATATTTCAGATCTGGTTTTTGAGTTTTTGGCTCCTCTCTCTCTCTCTCTCTCTCTCTCTCTTCCCGCTCCTCCTCTCCGCTCCTCCTTTCCATCCCGACGGATATGGTGAAGAGCTCCTCCTCCCCCCGCCGGCAACCTCCTCCTCTTCTCCAACAATCGCCGGCATTCAGTCCCCCGAAGCCCCCGACGGTGAGTAAGGGTTTTCAATTTTTTTTTTTCTTTCTTTGCTGCCAGTTGGGGTTTTGAAGCCCAAATGGACGCATCCCAGGTTGTTAATTTTATTTATTTATTTTTTTTTTTTTCCAGTTGGGGTTTTGAATTTGTGCAACCTCCTGCCTCCCAACCCTTAGAAGCTACCGACATGAAACCATGGTCAGACGACCCACTCTCGTAGCAATGGTGAACCCACCGCAGCATGAACAACCCTTCATTTTCAATGCCATAAAACCCCAACTTTAACTCCATAAATTGCCCTTGCCAGTTGGGGTTTTTTAGCTACCAATTGGTGAGTTAATCGTATGAATTTAATTTAATTTAATTTAATTTTTATTTTTTATTTTTTTTTTGCTGCTGCCAGTTGGGGTTTTGAATTTGTGCAGGGGAACTTGTAACTTGGGCTTATAAGAATTTTTAGGTTTTGTTGATACGCCTTGGTATAGATCTGTGAGATTGAAGTGGATGGTTGATTAAGGCAGTGTTTGTAAAACAATAATAAAATGGAGAAACAAATGTTGGATTTACTTTCAAGTTTAATGATGGATACATGCTAGAAGTTTTACCTTTTTTCTTCAATACATACCTTTAATTCATCAACCAAAAAAAAACAAAAAAAATAGGGGTGACACGAATGGAGGACAAGATGAGGGACAATAGTCCTAAATGGTTGATTCACATCACATGTGGAACAATCAATGAAGAATGCATTAATATGAAGGACTGATTTGGTTCAAGTCAAAGACACCAAATGTGTAAGAAGGCGGCAAAAAAGGATTCATGTGGGGATATGACTTTAGATATAGTTGAATGCTGGAAAAGGATTCATGTGGCCAACTCCAAGTGGTCGGTATAAAGGCATTGTTGGGTTGAGCTTATAATTTGTGGCATAATATTGTCAATATTCAGAAAAGTGATTTGAATATTTATTTTTTTATGATCTTTGAACGGTAGATCATTTTTTCATAGCCTTTGTCAAGGATGGGTGTTTAGGTTGGTGATTTAGGGCTACTTCCTTTGTATCTCTGAGGAGCATAAAAGAAAAAGAGCAGTGCTACTCATTCAAAAATATGTTTTTACTTTTACAAATTCAAACCAAATCAAAAAACAATTTAAGGTTCAACTATTCCCTTGAAATCTTATCATTAAGCACTAGACTATAAATCTTCTGCTCTCAAAATTCTCATGATTTATTTAATGATATTGTTTCGAAAAACAACAAGGCTAATTATTCAGCTATAAAGACTGTCAGTATCCAGTGTATCCATCAACGACCTCTAAATGTTACAAAAACAAACATAAGAACAAAAAATTATGGGGGAAAAAAAAAAAAAAAAAAAAAAGAAAAAACCTTAAAATTAGGATTGTTACAAAATCTCTACATAACCCGCAATATGAAACATTAAAACACAGGGGAGGCTGTTGTGGTGTGAGTGGAGGAAGATGTGGCTGGGGAGCTAGAACGAACGCCTCCTTCACTATGGCTACCCCTTTGTTCAGAATGGGTCTGCTTGGATTGCTTCTGTTGTTGCCTTTGTGTTACAGATGTTGATGCCTGTGGGAAGGATGGTGGTGGTGCAGCTACTGGTGCGTAAATTCCATTGGCACCAGCAGCTCCAGTTGCTTCCCCTGATGCTGTTTTTGCTGCCATCGCCGCATATTCGGGTGGTTGTACCCATATACCTCCTACTACTACAAACTGGGGTGCTTGTGGGTTACCATTGTTGTGGATTGTGGGACTTGGTCTTTTTGTGTGCAACCGGTATTTCTGAAACAAATTGAAGCAAATAGAGAATTAGGCCATGCTCAATTTCACCACATTATTCGAGAAATTACTTTAAAATACTCCCAATGATCACGTTTGGAGGACAAGAAAATTGGTATTGAATTTTCCATAATCATACACGATAAAAGAAAACGCCGCCTAAGATTCCATATTAGGAATTAGGATAAAGGCTTTGTAGTGGTAAGTGGAACTGCTGGTAAAGATTACATGCTAAAAGTGATATCTTAGGCCAAACCCCTATATCTAATCAAATGCTGATTCCCCTTTTGCCAACATTAGATGAATTTCTATGATGCTAATCACAACTCGGATAAAAAACACAAGCTTTTGCTTTGGCAAAACAGTTTTGCTTGAATCAAATTAACCATATATACACAAATTGTATAATATTATCCACCATATATACACAAATTGTAATGAAAACCTCATCATATATACACAAATTGTATACACTACAGGAAAAAGCATCTATCGCAACGGTAAAAGTCGTTGCGATAACCTCAAAGTCGTTGCAATAAATACCTATTGCAACGACAACACTACCGTTGCGATCCGTTGCAAAAACCTCCGTGGTAATAGGTTATTGCAACAACAAATATCGTTGCAATACCAATTTCGTTGCAATACACCTCCATTTAATGCAACGGTTTTATTGTTGCAATCAATTTTTGTTTCGTTGCGAAAAAGTATTGCAACAATATTATTGTGGCAATATACCTAAAAATAACAATATTTTTAATTAAAAATATTCTTTATCGCAACGACTTCAGCGTTGCAATAAGGTATTGCAACAATTCTTGTCGTGGCAATAACTTATTACTACAACCTTTCCCGTTGCAAGAAAGAATTATTTTAATTAAAAATATTATTTATCGCAACGACTTCGACGTTGCAATAAGGTATTGCAACAATTCTTGTCGTGGCAATAACTTATTGCTACGCTCATTCCCGTTGCACGAAAGAATTATTTTAATTAAAAATATTATTTATCGCAACGACTTCGGCGTTGCAATAAGGTATTGCAACAATCCTTCCCGTGGCAATAACTTATTGCTACGACCTTTCCCGTTGCAAGAAAGAATTATTTTAATTAAAAATATTATTTATCGCAACGACTTTGGCGTTGCAATAAGGTATTGCAACAATTCTTCTCGTGGCAATAACTTATTGCTACGCTCGTTCCCGTTGCAAGAAAGAATTATTTTAAGTAAAAATATTCTTTATCGCAACGACTTCGGTGTTGCAATATGTTATTGCAACAATCCTTCCCGTGGCAATAACTTATTGCTACGACCTTTTCCGTTACAAGAAAGAATTATTTTAATTAAAAATATTATTTATCGCAACGACTTTGGCGTTGCAATAAGGTATTGCTACAATCGTTCCCGTGGCAATAACTTATTGCTACGACCTTTCCCGTTGCAAGAAAGAATTATTTTAATTAAAAATATTATTTATCACAACGACAAAGTCGTTGCAATAACTTATCTATATATATATTTAAATAGAAATCTGTCTTTTTCATGGTGACTTATACCTGTACCCTATTTAAGGTAATGAAACCATCCAAAATATGATATCTCAATCCCAAACTTATCCAAATTAATTCAAACCCAAACTTTGAATATTCATTTAACTAATGAAGCCATCCAAAATATCAACCTTCCAAAATGTCATTACAAATTGAAAATAAATCAACAAAGATATTAAAGCATCCATATCACTATATTAAAAGTTTCAAGCTTTAACCTTTTCCAAAATATCATTACAAATTAAAGTTTCAAGCTTCAACCTTCCAAAATGTCATTACAAATTTTGAAGTAAATCAACAAAGATACTAAAAGCATCCAAAATGCAAAAATTCCAGCTGATTAGCAATCATTTACTCCAAAGATACTAAAGCATCCAAAATGCAAGAAATTCCAGCTAATTAACAACAATCTACTCCTGTAAAACATTGCAAAGAAACAAAGAAAATTAGAAAGTGACAGAGAGAGACTAACTAAAAGAGAATCAAATATTCAGACAATGGTATTTCCTCAATGAATTACATATGGCAATTGCTATTAATTTAAGATTCAGATCCAGACCCATTTTATATTGCACTTGGAAAAATGACAATATCTCCAATTTTATTTTATTTTTTATATTTCACCACTCATACATCATACGGATTGTCTAGTTAGGTCAATGAGTCAACCTATTCGAAACCTATAAATTGGATAAATTCTTCCTTTGTGAATAAGTTATGTTTTATAAGATTTAAAAGTGTACTAGGATTTAAGAAGAACCAAAGAAAAACTATTAGAAGTTTATGGAAAGCATTTAAGTGATAAGACTAGGAACTAGAAAGCATCTTGAATGATCATCATCCCTTCTACAATGAAAGAAGCTTCTACTACTATCAATAATGTGGTTCAGGGTACTAGAAATATGATCATAACTTTCCAAGCCTATGTAAAAAGGAAACGATCAATCAATATATTACAAGGTCTTAGCTAGACATAGTTATCAAAAGTGGGCTTCATTCATGTCTTCATAATCTATTAAATGCATGACAATTCTAAAATACATATGCAAGTAGGAAAAAAAAAACTAATTCAGTGACTTAAAAAGTTCAAGTAGCAGCTCAAGAGGTAAATTACAATAACAAAGAAAAGAGCACAAAAACCCACAAGTTATAGAATAGAAGAAGAATATCAAAATACACAGAATTTCTTTTCCCAAAAAAAAAAAAAAAAGAGGACATACCATATTTCTCAATACTGTCAAAGAGCTTCACTATATCATTTTTTTAATGTACCAATCTGCCAAAGATAAGAAAATATAAGACAAAATATAGAACCCTTCACAAAAATAATTGATGCAAGCATATTTAAAGTAAGAAAAACCAGTATAACCATAGACAAATTATAGAGGATAGAGAGTAGATGACACCACTCTCGATCCTTGAAACAATCCCCATTTCCAAATGTTCAATGTCTACCCCAAACTTGAAACCTGAAACAATACCTTGTTTCTGTGCTCCCCGGGTGTTCCCTTCTCTCCCTCACCTCTCCACAAATCTCCTATGAAACCCTCACAAACTCATCTTTCTTGTAAGCCTCAACTAATAGCTTATACCTAGCTTATACTATTTTTAGCTTATATATATTGATCAGCATAGAGACATGAGACTAGATATTGATAACATGTCATACGAGGTTTGTTATGATTTTTGATAGTGTTATGGTTTAATTTGCATTTAATTTTTTGAAAATATTTTTCTTATGTTCTCCCATTATATTTTTCTTCTTGGCTTCTAGTTTTTATGATGTGTATCTCAATTTTGTTTGAAAAATTTATTACTAACATTGAGATTTCAGTTGAAAACTTAATAATATAAACAATGAAGCAGGGCCTGTTTGGTTGTCTTGTGGAGATTGGATCACTCCATTGTATTTTACATAGCATTAAAGGTACAAATCCATCATCTTGAATGGGGCCACGAGTAAAAGAAATTTGGATCCATCAGCTTCATTAATGTTATAAGACTAAGCTAGGTTTCATATAATGTTGCTCAGATTTTTTAGTGTCATTAAAGATTATGGATTCCATTCCCTTAGATTCCCTATTCAGAACAAAGGATTTGTTAACCAAATTATAAGTAGAACATGATTAAACAATTCAATTTTTGTGGGACGTTCAAACAGGCCTTTATTGATAAGTTTAGAGCTAACATTGTTTTATCCTGTAAACTGTGATATTTAGCTGTTCTTACCTTACCTTACTCTATTTTAATGCTACATGACAGGAATTATTAGCTCTAGAGGAGAGGATGGGTAACGTGAGCACAGCTCTAACTGAAGAAACGGTGGCGAAATGCCTTAAGAGGAGCATCTATGAAACTACACCTCCAAAAGTAGGAACCATGGGCTTTGGTAGAGAAGATAATGATGTCAAATGCAATATTTGCGAAGTCTTCCTATGATCACTTTTAAGTTTTTCCCTATGATTTGTTTTGTAATGTCCTCGATTTTCCTGTGGAATCAAAGTCCCTGCCTGTGCTGTTGAAGGAATTGACACAAGGGCGTACAACACTAACTGAACACTAAGGACCACCGACCTCATCTGATAAAAGACCAGATTAGTGTTTAAAAATCATTTCAAATCTTTTTCAATATTTCTTTATTTATAAAAATGGTTTTGAAAAAGATTTTTTTTTTTTTTTGCTTATGAGGTTTTTCAGGCAAGGGATCGATCCATGGCCTAGGAGGATCGATCCGTGGTATTTTAGAAATGGCAATTTTGCTTCTGCCTTGGTGGATCGATCCATGGCCTATGGGGATCGATCCATGATATTTTAAAAATGCAAATTTTGCTTCTGCCTAGGTGGATCGATCCATGACCTAGGTGGATCGATCCATACTGCTCTAGAAATGTAAATTTTGGTTCTGTCAACCCGGATCGATCCAGCATGAACTCAGATCGATCCGGGCTCGTAAAAAACAGTTTTTAAATTTTGGTTCTAGCGTTATGGATATGTTGGAAAATAAATCTATAAAAAGAAAAATTGGAAAAAATACTTGATAATATATAACATATACTTAAGTTCAGCAACACTAATCCTTTATTGGCTACAGGATTTATGTTCATGAAATTGTAACTAAAGGCTTTATATTGACTATCTATCTCCTATAACCTCCTCCACCTCCGAGCTTGTGACTTCCAGTGTCAAAAAATACAACACTTAATGCAATGCAAGGAAGAATTACAACTAAAGCCCACTTTTAGATATATTATGACAAGCAGCATAAACAAAACACGATTCTAAATAAGAAATAATCTCATCCAACCTACTTCACTAATGTGGCATAAAATACATCCATTGCAGCATCATACTGAATATAAGAAGTTATTCTAGAATCACACTGCAACTGACAGAAAAGTATATAAAATGCATTTCTAATTGGAAAACAAACATGTGATATCCTCAAACTTTATCATGATTGTTTCATAGAGGCTAATAACCATGTGATTAGTAGTGATTCTCCATTAGAAACACAATAAATGTAATGTGCAACTAACGTCTTCAACCACATCAGTAGCTCAATTATCACAAGTCATCATTTCCCCATGCAAAAGTTATAAGTACCAAAGCAACATAACACACACAAAAAGGAGCAAAGCACTAGCCTCCATAAAAGAATGAGGATGGGGTGTTTTGGGTCCCATGTGAAATGAGAATAAACTAACTGAGGTTTAATTCAAATGCACGATCCACCAAATGGACAAGAATCACAACTGCTAATCAAACACTAAATCATAAATTCCAAGACTAAATATTCCAAACCAAAAGTTCCCCTATTGTGTAATCCTCATCAATCATCCTGCTTGTAGGATTAGAAATATCAATGAAAATTCTTCTCATGTGTGCCACTCCACCACTATGGTCTTATTTCCACAAATAATCCAATATTGTCTTAAACCATCGAGTTAGGGGCTGCGCTAGCTAGGGATGGGAGGGGCCTATGATCCAGGACAAACTTGGACCTAGAACAAGTACAGGTCCAAAATCTACCCAATTCAAAATTGGACAACCAGAACAAGATCACCTTTGATCAAATCTTATTTTTCATCAATCTGTTTTAAAAATATACATTATCATCATCTATATAAAATTTTGTATATAGCTTGTTAAATATATCACATACCCCGTATTAAATATATTTTTATTACATAGTGCAGACAAAACCAGACCTGAAAACCAAAATTCCATTAAGGTGTGAGCCTAGTTTAAACCAAAGCGGACATGGATGGTCAAGCAAGCAAAGAAATGCTAACCAAAGGGGTGACTGCTATTTCTTAAGTCAACTATCACTTATTTTAGGAATGTAGAACCATATTCTCACCTAGAGAAATATATTCCTCCAGTGCTGTCATGATTTCATGAATGACTGATGTGGCAAAGTGCATTCCTAGTGCTGTCATGATTTCATGAATGACTGATGTGGCAAAGTGCAAATAAAGTGCCACTGAAGTCAGCAAAGAAATAACATAGACTTAGACCAACTGGTTACAATCTAAAACCAATTCATTACTTCATTATAAAATATGTCTTGACATGGATATGCCTGCCAGACTTTACTTTGAACAGGACTGGACCAAAAACTAGATTTCCCAAATGGGCCCATCAATTCTCAGGGTTATATGTGGTCTGTATAAAAATGTCAAATCTCACATAGCAGGATAAATGTAATTTAAATTAATTTATGCAACAAAGAAGTTACATAATTGCAACCAGAAAATCTGATTCTTAATATTGCTTAAAGGGTAAGACAATCCCAAAACAATGTTAGGATATCCATAAAAAGAAATTTTTATTGAATACGGGGAAAAATGTACATTGAGATGCTTACCAATTTTTGACTCTGATGCAGATGATAGAAAAACTGTCGCATCTGGTTCTTGAGATGGAAAACTGACCATGTCATATAGCTTTCCTGCCATAATGAGTAATATTGATCCACAAATAGAATTTTGCTAAAGAATACATATACTACAATGGGTAAAGTCATATTGTTCACAAGATCAAAAACCCTACCTCCACCCTACAAATGACAAGTAAAAATGAAGTAACGATATACTGCACCCGAATATGAATTTTTGAAGAAAAGAAAATGAAATAAAGATCTAAAACAAGTGAGAGAGAATCATCCTTGGGTTCATCACACAAGTAAAGAAAACGAAGTAAAGATATACTGCACCCGAATATGAATTTTCAGGCCCTTGGGTTCATCACACAAGTGAGAGAGAATCATCCTTCCCTGTCAAACCAAGCCTTCCCTCAGCAACTAACAATTTGACTATCAACCACAGTAGTGTTCAATGAAGATTTTAAGTTTTGCACTACAATTGTAACCATAACACACACAAAAAGAAGGAAAACAGACCCTGAAGCCTAAAAAACAAGTGTAACTATCACCAATACATATGGCTGGTGAGAATAGATAGTTTTGAGAGAGAAGCCTAAAAAACAAGTGTAACTATCACCAATCCAAATGTGAGAGTACAAAAAGGTAGAAAAAAGAGGACCAGCAGTCCTCCTACAGCAGTGAAAAACAGCAAAAAAAGCACAAAAAAAGGCAAAGTTTGCTATTATAGCTAGCTACCTAGCTGTACACAGCCTTCCAGTCAGCTTTTACTAAGAATAAAGGAATGGAGACAAATTCCTTCGAAGAATTAGTCCAAAAAGAAGCAAAGAAGTGCACTTTACCCCACGCTTCAGCCCATTAAGAGTCCTTGTCCTCGAAGATCCTCCTCTTTCTTTCAGTCTAGAGAGTCCAGAAGACTACCAAAACAGCACACTTCCACAGAGCAATGCAAGAAAACAACACACTTCCCAAAACTTGGTAGCAAAAAGGCTCCTTATACAGCCCGGAACCACCCATGACTCCCCAGCAAGACTGAATAACTGTTGCCACATTGTAGAAGCCACAGGGCAATGCAAGAAAAAATGGTAAGACAAATAATGTGCATGTGAAAAAAAGAAACTACATGTACACATGAGATTAGTTGGAAGCGAAGTCTCGAACACTCATTGTAAACAAAAGAAAGAAAAATAATGCATAAAACATGTATTCTAAAAAGAAAATCTCAAGAAATGCAGAAGCGGCCAAAAATAGATAGGTAAACATGAAGATTAGTTAATTCCTTTTCATATTCTCTGATGCAGGTGCATCCCATTTACCAGAAGCATTTTGACTGGAAATTTTTCCAAGTGAATTTATCCTGAGTGAACAGTACCATATACAAAAAAAAAAAAATGAAGTCTGTGCAATAATTTGGTCAATCTAAAGTACTCACTAAAGGAGTAAAGGGTTAGAGGGGAAGTTAAGACATTATAAGATTTTCATTAGAATTTCATCCAAAAAGTAATTAATCCCTACTCACCATGTTCCTAAGAAACAAGGGTTTTTTTTTTTTTTTTTTTTTTTTTTTTTTTGCCACAGGCCATTCCCAAATCCTTAATATATTCAAACCCATGCTCACAAGCCACAACAAATCCATAATTTGGAATTTAGACATTGAGAAGGCAACTTTTCCTCAGAATTGCAGTGAGTTGTGACACATTTCATGGGTAGAACTATGGTGCAATTGTGTGCTGCATAAATTGGTCATGACACAAACCAAGAGAGAGAGAGAGAGAGAGAGAGAGAGAGAGAGAGAGAGAGTAGTGAAATCATTGAGAAGCAACAAGGTGGCTTCCTAGAGAAGCAACCAGGTAGCATCTTGGAGAAGCATCTAGCCTAGCTATGGAAATTTCCACCACTAGTAAATAAACTTAACAAAATTTCAAAATTCTTGGAGCATCCTAAGTATAACTTGATTCATAAATAAGTCCTACTACTAATTATATATCATAGACATTATTTAAATTAATCAATCCTAGTCCTATTTTGGATTATGATCATTCCAATGCAAAAAAAATTCCAAATTGACCCACTTTGACATTTTCTTGTGAGCATGCTCTCCCTCACAGTGGAGAAAACTCTACCTCAAGTTCTGTAGTGCTGAAATATCACTCTTCGAGCTTCGAATTTGCATCTTTGTAGGGCATTTCTAATCCTCCAGGAGGGTCTTGCCTTCAGCTCATGCCTTTAGCTCATGCCATTATATTTTTAAAAAATATATATCAAAAGGCAATTAGAATACTTCCTAACCTTATACATTTTAACAAACAACTATATTGAACTCAGGATAATTTCACCAACATATTTTTTTCATTTTTATATAGAATATAATTTTACAGACAATATTTCTTGAAGGAACTCGATCATACCATCATTTTATTATTATTATATGAAGGTTTTCACTTGCCTAAGTGCAGCACCGCAGCATTTGCACATTTCCCAAACAAAAACTATGTGGCTATGTTTAATCACATGTTTGGTTACTGAATGGACAACCTACCTCTATAGAAGTGTCCTTCAATAAAATTCTAAATATTTGTTTAGCAACCATTATTATTTTTGTTGGAAATAAAAAATGAAATCCTGGAAGTTTGAAAGATTTGGCATTCTAAGCTGAAACAGCTGAGAATCAATTGAATGTTTAAAATGATAGAAGTTCCTACATGTCTTGAAATCAACTATTGAAACAGGAATTTATTAAATCTTACAAACTTGGCCTCTAGTTCATGTGAAGTTTCTGCAGATTAAAAGAAGAAACTTAGACTATCAAAAAGAAGGAACCTTTTATTCTCCAATAACAAATGTCTTTTTGTTTTGTTTTGTTTTTTTTATTTTTATTTTCCGAGAAACAAGCTATTATTATTACTTTCCTTTGCAGTCAGCAGTAACCTAACCAGACACAATTAAGATTACTTCTACGTATATAAGTAGAAACCAAGAAGTAAAAGAGAATCACAACAAAATAACCAGTCTATTAACAAGCATCATTAAACTCATTAGCAAATATAATGTTAGTGCTGAACAACTCTTTATAATTGGAAAGAACAGTTTATAATTTGAGGCAAGGATTGCAATTTATCCAAAAATACATGGCACGCCATTTGGACTCTTAGACAGCAACAATGTTCAAGTCAGTTTATGGAGAGCATCTGAGGAATACTATTACACCTTTACGGCATGACAAATCATCAATTTTTCCTTAATATCCTTATTATTAGTTTTCTTGGTTTTTTTTACATTGAGAATCTTCTACGACTATGGATATGACACATTAAACTAAATAATCCTTTTATAAGATATATTAAACTAAACAATCTATATGCATTTCCAAAATTCCATCCAATTACCTACTTGAGTAACCCAATCAATACTTAATGAAAGATAGAACCATTACCTCTAATATATGTCAACCTTTGGATTAGGCCCAATGAACTCATAAGAATAAGATGGGCCAGGCAGAAAATAGGCCTCAACTCCAGTCTCAAACACGGGTTCACTATGGCGCAAGCCCAACCCCTTCTCACTTAGAGTTGCCTTTGTAATAACTTTAATAATTGCATCATGCAAAACCTGAACATACATGGAGAATCCATCCTATGACGCAAAGCGCCTCATAATACCATTAATTTTCATTAAAATAAATAAGTAAATATCTTCAAGTGATGTTCACTACATTACAAAGCCATCAATTTCACTTTTCAACAACACATTCCAAGATCAAATCCCTTATTTAGAACAATGGTGTGATGAAAGAGACGTGTGTGTGTGTGTGTGTGTGTGTGTGCGCGCGCGTGTGTGTGTGTGTGTGAATGTGCAATCATAGCTTCACGATAAGCTAAGTAAGATAAAGTTGCTCGAGTTCTCACAATACATAATAACCATAAAAAGAATGTACCCATTTGGAGGACTTGGTGTCAAGATAAGTACTGGTATCATAGCCATTGCATTTCATAGGGCTACAAGCCTTTTAAACTTGTGGTCAATGGGATGAGCACAATTTTTTTTTTCTTTAGGCTAAAAAGTAAGATGTATTGAACCTGTGAAAAGGCCGAAGCCCTATACATGCAAGGTATAAAAAAGAAAAGAAAAAATTACAATGCAAGTGAATGTCAGTAAAAAAACAAATGGTTAAAGGACTCCCAGTTACCAAAGTACACCAATCCTGTTAAACAAAAAGGATTCCCAACTAAATTTGAATTCAACTCTACAATGAACATTTTTTCTTTTTTGACAATTGATAGAACCTACCCTTTGTCTACTAAAGGAAATGTGTCATCTTGTTGTCTTAAAACTCTTTGGATTGTGCTATTTTTCTCTTGTTCAATAGCTCAATTTTTTCCTGTTTTGAATTTTTTATTGTGGTGCTAAGTGGCTAATCTAAATGGATAGATATTTGGATTAAATGCTTGACCATTAACAATTTGGTTAGAAGGATTTTTATGATACCAATGGCATGGTAGCTTAGTGGCATTTGTCACAAATGACAGCAAGGTAGTAGTTTATTTTTATTTTTTTGATTGGCAGCAAGGTAGTATATAGAGCATTGAGAATTATTAAATTTTTTACTTATGTAATGCTACATTGAATGCTTTCTCTTAAGCACTGAGAATGTGTTTCTAATAGTAATACAAGATTAAGTAAATTAATATATATTTTTTAGTACCTACGCTTTGCTTTAGGACCAGGAATTCTCATTCAAACCACCGAGTAAAACATGCGTGTTAAAGTATTCAAGTTTCCTGACTTAAGAAAAGTTATTTATAAAAGAATAAAAAATAAAATAAAATAAAAAAACCATCAGCAGAACAACTTACACTCAAGGTACCCAATAATATCCATGATCAATTCATCGCGAAACATTTCTCAAAGATCTGTTGACTATTGAGTAAAACTGCAAGTAACCAAACACAAAAATCACTAAGCACAGCAATTTAATATTTAACTAAGTGGCATAAATTGAGGATATAGAACAAAAAGTAGTTAAAAAAGTACTGACTGATCCCTCTTACTATTTTGAATATCATGTGAAGGCCATCTATGTTTTCCAAGTCTTCACAGATTCTAAATAGGTCCATCAGCTTTTGGAAAAAATCTTGCCACATGAAGATAAAAAATTCATTCAGAAGATCTGAAACATATTACTCACAATCAGAACAAGGAAAATAGAGATAATTTAGTAACAGCAATGAGTTGGAACAGCCATCAGGCTTAACTCAAAAAATCAAACAACCACATGAACTTAAGCCAAACCGGGCCTTATAAGTCTTATTGCATTACCAAAGCTTCCAAAGCTTGAGCAAGTGGATTACCCAACACATGGCCACGGTTAGTGGTTAGTGTTTGTTGACAAGAGAACTTTATTAGCATCTCATATTATACAGTTTCTTTAATATTCATACCATACACAATTGATTTCTCTGAAATGGATAATGGGTAAATAATTTAGTAACAATATTAAACAACAGATACAATGAATGACATGTTATACATGGCAAATATTTTGAGCAACCATATGGGCACCTTGCCAAGTCATCACATGAGCTCAGCCAAGCTTTCTGATAAGCTATGGTCACCACATATTTGACTGTTGAAATAGCAGCTTCTAGTCAATTAATTTTTAAAAAGATTACTGGACTAGTACCAATTCGAGGAAATGAAAGAGATTGAAAAATTGATGCGAATAATTTTAATTCGTATTCAATCCTTTTGCACCTGAAAATTCATACTATCGACTCCTTAATCATTTCCCAAAAAACCCCCATTCTAGATTAGATTAATTATGGACGTTCATCTCAAACATATGCTATGCATATTTGATTCATGTTGCTTTGTTTTCACAACACGGTGCGCTAAAACATCTAATGTACCCAAAAAAAAAAAAAAATCAAAAAACAAATAAATCATCTATATGTTTTCCTTCATAAAACGTACCTGTTTGTTTCAGTTGCTGCTGCTACCTTGACTTCCCGTGCTCGAGAACCTTCTCTTCCACCACTCCTTATCCACACCCTTTCCAGATCCCTCAACCCCCGGCGGCGGCAGCAGCCTGGGAGAAACTTTCGAGCACGAATTCATCACCAAATTCGTCTTTTTAATCTTGCTCTTTGATCCAAACGAAAATGGAAAAACCATCTTGAGAAACAGACCTCCATTATTATCCAAGCTTTCACTTCTCATCATCCGCCCCTTCTTCTCACCCTTCTTCTACTCCTTCCCACAGATCTAACAAAAGAAATAACAAATCTAACAAATTGCAGAAAAAATCCCAGAAGAATCTCCCAAAATGTAGAACAAATCCCACAGAAATATAGGAACAAAGTTCAGAAATTTCACAAATCGCAGATGATAAACATAAGGAAAACAAAAATCAGAAAAATAAACCAATTATAGTCTTCAAACTCACAATATCAAGCTATAAAGACACCAAAAAACATTAGGTTAAGAGGAAAAAACCTGAGTATTTCTCCAAATTGAAAGCCCTAATTTCTCGTTCAAGCCCTAGATGTCGACTTCTTGATTCTCCACGATAGACCAGTCACAAACGGGTGAGAGACCATCCACGCAGAGGAAGAGATGAGGAGGAAGCAGCCAAAACCCTAGGTGTGGGTGGGGAAGACCTAGGTGCGTGTAAATGCCTTCAGTTGAAGAGAGAAGAGAAGAATATAAGTTGGGAAAACCAAAAGAATAAAAAAGAGACAAAAAAATCGAAGAGGGAAAAGAAGAAAAATGACCGCTAAATTTTCGCGGTCTCACCCCGCCCAATGTAGGATAGAAAAAATAAAATATAAAATATATTAGATATATATATATATATATATATATATATATATATATATATATATACCCCTCACCCCGCCCAATGTAGCATAGAAAAAAAATTTTAAAATATATATATATATATATATGTACCCCTCACCCCGCCCAATGTAGGATAGAAGAAAATATATATATATATATATATATATATATACCCCTCACCCCACCCAATGTAGGATAGAAAAAAAAATTTAAAATATATCTATATATATATATATATATATATACAGAGGTGATCCCATCAGCACGTGCTGATGTAAGTTACATCAGCACTATGCATTGGGGGTTGTACCCCTTGCATTGATTCAATACACCTCACATCTCACTAATGCACAAGGTACAACTCCCAATGCAGGTTTTGATATAAGTTATATCAGCACGTGCTTACCTGATCATCATCCTATATATATATATATATATATCTACCCCTCACCCCGCCCAATGTAGGATAGAAAAAATAAAATATATATATATATATATATCTTCTATACTATTATATAAAGCTAATTCCCTTTGTGATTAAACTGCACCTGAAAATACTAAAATACCCTTATAAGTTAATAAAGCTAAGAGATGATTTAATAATTTTAACAACTTTGAAAAACCTACCACAACATGTTTCCCCTTAATTCTCTCCCATACACGCACATGCGGTTTAAAAACTTGAAAACTAACATAGCAGTTTCACTGATGGAGTGGAAATTTGAAAAGATGTGTTGCACACGCATCGTGTGTGCTCGATTACTAGTATAGATATATATAGATATATATAGATATATATACGGTTATGTTCCCATCAGTACGTGTTGATATGAGATATATCAGCACTATACATTGGGGTTGTACCCTTTGCATTGGTCCAGTGTACCTCATATCCCACTAATGCACAAGGTACCCCTCACCCCTCCTAATGTATGAATAGGGATGGCAACAGGGTAGAGCAGGATCGGTTTTTTAATGCCCTGTACTCGAATTGATATGTGAATTTTTATCCCGTCCCTGCCCCAAAACCATTCGGGATATTGCTTCTTTTAACCGTCCCGCCCCAATAAACACTTTAAATCCCCCCCCCCCCGAACTACACTGCCCCCCGTCAATGAATTTCATTGTGGTCCTAACTGGCAAGCTCCTTCCTTCAAGGATGGCAATAGAGGGTTTATTTTATTATTTTTTATTTCAGCAAATCAAAAGTGATTATGTACTTTAGTGATTTGTTTGTATATGTTTTGTTGACCAGAAAATATTACTTTAAAAGATAGATTATAGATTAGGGATATTGTAAATATAATAGACTAAGGGTGCGTTTGGTACGTGGGAATAGACGTGTAGGAATGGGAATCCCATTCTCATTCCAGTTGATTCCTATGTTTGGTTAACTAATTGACATGGGGATTAAATATGGGAATGGAGTTTATGTGGGAATGAATTACCCAAGTTTGTGGGAATCTCAAACCCACATTAAATGTGGGTTTCTAATTACCATACCCAAGGAATAGGTTTCAAAATAGAAAAATTTCCCAAATACCCACGATCATTCCCGCGAAAGGAGTATCCATCCAGTACGTTCAGTTTTTTTCCTTTTTGATTAAAAAAATAAATGTTGGCAAAAAGACACTTTACCTTTGCTTTCTTCAATAAAATTCCTATTATTGTATAAAGAAATGGCTAGATTCCCGGCCCCCTCTTCCCGTCAAGTTTAAAGTATAGAAAATAATATTATAAAAATAATTATAACAATAGAAATAAATAATAATGAAAATTGGTATTGCATGAGTTGGGCTTTTTTTTTAATTATTATTTTAGAAGTTGATTGTGCTTTAGAATCAAAAAACAATAAAAATTGGAAGTTAAATCAACATCAATTAAGTATTGTAGGAAGGGGGATTTTTTTGGAAAATTAAATTAAATATGATTCCATTCCTATATTAAATTGGTTTCACCAAACACTGGAATGGGAATGAAAATTTGATTCCCACATAAAATTTGGTGCATCCAAACGCTGGTAAGATAATGGGTATGGGTATACTAAGAATGGGAATCTAACTCCTAGGAATGTTATGCCCATTCCCATTAATCCATTCCCGCAAGCCAAACACACCCTAAAAGATAATTAAATATATAATAGACTAAAAGATAATTAAATTGAATATATATATATATATATAGATATAGATATATATATCATATTAGCTAAGTGGAGTGGGTATACAAGGCGGGGAAACATCATACCATCACTGTCCCAAAATCATCTCAGTTTTTAAAATTAAATACCAAATTTGCACTATCCCCGTTCAATTAAGTTATAAATCGCACCTATAGGGCCAGGGCCGTGCGGGCCCCAATGGGTTGGGCCTAAATTGCCATCCATAGGTATGAATTTTTTAAATTAAAAAAAAAAACACTATTGCAACAAATCGCTTGGCACACGCTATTGCAACAAAAGTAATCGATGCAATACCTTATTGCAACAACAATTTTTGATGCAATAGGTCATAGCATGAGTCACCCTCCATCTGGTGAGAGTATGTAGGCCCTTTTAAGTGACTATTGAATCACCCATATACGTGACCCTATTGCAACAATAGTTGTTGATGCAATATCCTATTGCAACAACTATTCCCGATGCAATATTATATTGCAACGTTAATTATTGATGCGATACAGTCTACTCTATTGCAACAAAATTGTTCGATGCAATATGTTATTGCAACAAACATACTCGATGCAATATGTTATTGCAACAACAGTTATTGATGCAATAGCACATGGCGCCACTCACCTTCCATTAGGCGAGAGAATGTGGACCACTTTAAGTGTCTATTGCAACGACAACAATTTTATCGTTACAATACGCAGGATATTACCACTATATCCTTCGTTATTGCAATAACTTTTCTGGTAGTAGAGTGTTTTTCTTGCAACGATTGCAACAATAGTAACCGATGCAATATTCTATTGCAACAATAGTTCTTGATGCAATATCCTATTGCAACAAAAGTATTTGATGCAATCTCCTATTGCGACAACAATTATTGATGCAATAGCTAATGGCACCAATTACCAACCGTATGCTGGGGGAGTGGGTGCCTCATTTTTTTATTTCAACAAACCAAAAGTGGTTATGTACTTTAATGATTTGTTTGTATATGCTTTGCTGACCATAAAATATATATTACTTTAAAAGATAGGTTATAGGTTAGGGCTATTATAAATATAATAGACTAAAAGATATTTATATCATATTAGCTAAGTGGGGCGGGGAAAGATCAAACCAGTACTACCCCAAAACCGTTTTGGTTTTTAAAATTAAATACCAAATTTGCACCATCCCCGTTCAATTAAGCTACAAACCACACCTATAGGGCTAGGGCCGTGCGGGCCTCGATGGGTTGGGCTAAAATTGCCATCCCCATGTACGGATTTTAAAAAAAAAAAAAAAAAAAAAAAGACGCTATTGCAACAAATTGCTTGTGGGAATAAAGGTCCACTCTATTGCAACAACAGGAACCGATGCAATACCCTATTGCAATAACAATTCTCGATGCAATATTGTATTGCATATAGTTGTGCTCTATTGCCACCAAATTAGTCGATGTAATAAGCTATTGCAACAAACCTACACAATGCAATATGTTATTGCAACAATACTTATTGTAGCAATAGCCCATGGCGCCGACCTTTCATTTTTGCGGGAGATGGTGGGATAATTTAAGTGTCTATTGCAACGAGAATTGCCGATGCAATATCATATTGCAACCTCCAGTTGTTGCAATAGGTTATTGCAACAAACTTGTTCGATGCAATATGTTATTGCAACACCGGTTTTTGATGCAATAGCACATGTTGTGAGTACACCTACACCTGGGACCCTATTGCAACAATATTGCTTGATGCAATAGCCTATTGCAACAAACATACTCGATGCAAGGACTTTATTGCAACAATAATTATTGATGCAATACAGTCATGCTTTATTGCAACAAAGGAACTCGATGCAATATGTTATTGCAACAAACGTACTCGATGCAATATGTTATTGCAACAATACCTATTGATGCAATAGCACATGGTGCCAACCTCCTCCCATTTGGTGGGAGAATGTGGCCTCTTTTAAGTGTTTATTGCAACGACAAAAATTTTATTGTTGCAATACGTAGGATATTACCACTATATCCTGCGTTGTTGCAATAACTTTCGTTGCAATAGAGTGTTTTTGTTGTAGTGATAATATTATCCACCATCTCAGTTAATTCAGATATAACATAACCCAGTTTACATAACCCAGTTAATTTCAGATTAACATAACCCAGTAAAATGATCTACCGTTCAAAGATCATAAAAAAATAAATATTCAAATCACTTTTCTGAATATTGACAATATTATGCCACAAATTATAAGCTCAACCCAACAATGCCTTTATACCGACCACTTGGAGTTGGCCACATGAATCCTTTTCCAGCATTCAACTATATCTAAAGTCATATCCCCACATGAATCCTTTTTTGCCGCCTTCTTACACATTTGGTGTCTTTGACTTGAACCAAATCAGTCCGTTATATTAATGCATTCTTCATTGATTGTTCCACATGTGATGTGAATCAACCATTTAGGACTATTGTCCCTCATCTTGTCCTCCATTCGTGTCACCCCTATTTTTTTTGTTTTTTTTTGGTTGATGAATTAAAGGTATGTATTGAAGAAAAAAGGTAAAACTTCTAGCATGTATCCATCATTAAACTTGAAAGTAAATCCAACATTTGTTTCTCCATTTTATTATTGTTTTACAAACACTGCCTTAATCAACCATCCACTTCAATCTCACAGATCTATACCAAGGCGTATCAACAAAACCTAAAAATTCTTATAAGCCCAAGTTACAAGTTCCCTTGCACAAATTCAAAACCCCAATTAGCAGCAGCCAAAAAAAAATAAAAAATAAAAAATAAATTAAATTAAATTAAATTCATACGATTAACTCACCAACTAGTAGCTAAAAAACCCCAACTGGCAGGGGCAATTTATGGAGTTAAAGTTGGGGTTTTATGGCATTGAAAATGAAGGGTTGTTCATGCTGCGGTGGGTTCACCATTGCTACGAGAGTGGGTCGTCTGACCATGGTTTCATGTCGGTAGCTTCTAAGGGTTGGGAGGCAGGAGGTTGCACAAATTCAAAACCCCAACTGGAAAAAAAAAAAAAAAAATAAAATAAATAAAATTAACAACCTGGGATGCGTCCATTTGGGCTTCAAAACCCCAACTGGCAGCAAAGAAAGAAAAAAAAAATTGAAAACCCTTACTCATCGTCGGGGGCTTTGGGGGACTGAATGCCGGCGATTGTTGGAGATGAGGAGGAGGTTGCCGGCGGGGGGAGGAGGAGCTCTTCACCACATCCGTCGGGATGGAAAGGAGGAGTGGAGAGGAGGAGCGGGAAGAGAGAGAGAGAGAGAGGAGCCAAAAACTCAAAAACCAGATCTGAAATATCCCTCCCCCCTTTTTGCTTTCGGCTGTGTTTTTGCAAGTGAAAAACGGTGCCGTTTTCCCCAACCAGCTAACGGCGTTAGGCAAAACGCCCCAAACGCAACCATTTCCCTCCCAGCAGTTGGATCCGTGTTTTTCCACGTGGCGTCCCTCTACGGTCAACTGAAGGCTCAAGTTTTTGCCCAAACTTGAGCAAATCCAAATCCATTTTGGACTATGCTAAACTCTTTTTATTTCCATATTTTATTTTTTCGGATACAAGGCTACCATTTAATGAAGGGCAAAAAGTCTGAGCATTTTTGTAGCTCGCTTTCCCGCAAAAATCCTCACCTCATCGTCGACCAGCTCACGTTCCTCGCCACAGCTGTCTCCGGTAGTACCATCGGCGGTCATTGGACAGCCTCACTGGAAGCCATCGCAGATTGGTGTAGCAATCCCTCAATCGGTACAAATTCCTCTCTCTCTCTCGCTCTCTGAGTCACTTTCTTACCTATTTTGGTTCGATTTCTTCTACTTCTGTTCCGACACACACACGCAGATACATTTGATTTTTAGGGTTTTTTTATTCGATTTTTAGGGTTTTTGTTGTTTGGCTATGATTTTTTGTGTGTGTATATACACATATATATTTCTCTAGGTTTCTTTGCTTGTGTTGAGGAGTCGGGCCGTGGAGAAGTGGCTTTTCTTCTATTTGGAAGTGGTTTTCTGAGGTGTTGTTCAGATCGATTGGGTAAGGTCTGGCAGATTGTCTGTTCTTCTTTTCTGTTTTTTCTCTTCAGATTTATCTTGGTTATTAGCATTTGGGTTGCGGTTTAATGTTCTCTTTGCTGTGTTTTTGCTCTCATAAACTAAATTTAGCAGTACTATGGTCTCAGTTTTTTGATTTCTGTTGTTGGAGATCAATTTTGTGAATTCTTCCAAAGAGCTTTTCTCATAAAGGGTCTCTTCTGATTTGTTTTCTTAAGCATTGTAGTTTCCTTCAAGGGTCTGTTCGTTTGCTAAGAGTTTTAATTCTGAGATTTAAGGTTATTGTTGTTCGGATTTCAAAAATACTTCTCTCCTTGACTGATTATTTGTAATCAAAGAAAATCTAATCTTGCCAAAATCATCTCTCTTCTTGTCAATTTAAGCTGTTCAAAACCGAAAATGACTTCTTCTTTTTCCTGGGATGAAGAAAACCCAAAACCACATATTTTAACCAATTCAGTTGATTTTGTAAATGAAAAAATAAAAAAATATTCCCTGACTGTTTACGTCCAATTTTAGTCTAATCACTTGATGATAATTGTGCCCAAAAAATAATTATTTTTTTGGGTAAAGAAAAATATTGAGTATAAACATTAGCAAGCTCGTAAAGTTAACGAAGTTAGAATTTTCGATTGGTGTTGATAATCCTGCATTTCATGGGAATTGAGGTATTCAAGGGTATTTCGGTTCCTGTTAAATCTTGTCAAATGAAGAGCCGAATTTCTATCAGTTCCTAATAGCTTAAAATTTCCCACCTGAAATTCATAGGTAACGAACAGGCCCTTAGGGAATAATCTGTTCTTATTCATTTCAAGAAAGTAATCGCAAACTACGGTATGGAGTAATTCTCTGTAACATTCTGTTTTCACTCAAAGCATTTTTTACTCCTTTTTTTGGACACTAATATTAGTTGATTGATACTGCAACCCAGGTAGCCCAGTTGGTTGGGTTGGGTTTGGGACGAACCGTAATCTCAGACGTCCTAGGTTTGATTCCCGCTGGAAGCGCTCGCATCTTACCTGGTGTACAGATCAGTTTGGGGCGGTTTGTACACCCGGGGTTTTACCTGGCAGGGTCGGGTCTGCACGACTCGGTCTTGTCGGGGTTCCCTCGTCATAAAAAATATATATATATATTAGTTGATTGATGATATATAAATTTCTCATGTTTTTATTTGCCCCTTCTTTTTTTTTTTAATGTTTTTTTCAATATTTATCATGACATTTATCTAACCCTGCATATCATATTCATGCTTAGACGCCCTGTTGAAGAATGACTATGTGGATACAAGGTGGTTCTTCTTTTTTTTAAACCTTCAGAAGATGTTGGGTAAATCGTTTTGTATCATTATGATTTATGATATAGACTGTTTCCTGACATAATCTATATGTTTTTTTTTTATTTTTATCAGCAACAAAGGAATGTATTATTAATAATTTAATAGATGACAATACAAAGAAATAGGAAAAGAAAAGGGAGGGAGGACCAGGGGTCCGCCCGAACAAAAGCCAACAACAGGGACCACTAATCATGAAACAGTAGCAATAACAAAACAGAAACTATGCAAACTAGCTCATCGCAGTCCTCCAATCGAGTTTCAATAGGAGGAAAGGCATGGTGGCAAAGACCTTGGATGACTTTGCCCAAAAAGAGGCCAGAAAATGGACCTTATCCCACAAATCAGAGAAGGAGCTTTCTTTATCCTAAAAAATCCTCCCATTCCTTTCAAGCTAGACAACCCAGAAAACAGCCATAAAGGCGCACTTCCAGAGGGTTCTCGCCTTCTTAGCCCTCCCCATTCATTCTTGATAAGGGTAATTGGCACCTTAACACACATTCATTCTTGAATTGTCCTTATGGACAATTTAGGAATACATACTTCTCAACTATTTGGTTCTGATATATTGGATACATTTATAGATCGTTCGGTACATTCTCCAGATGTTCTCTGGGTACAAGTTTAGAGTGGGAAGTACAATGTACTTTGCTCTCTAAATTATGTACTTAGAGAACTCTAGTGAAATGCTGCTGATTTTTCTCTAAATGTTTACAACATACAATCACCTAATAGTTAACAAGTATGCGTAATTGGTTTGGGGGTTGAGTTTTTTGGTTGGGCTCTTTTTTATGAGCTTCTTTTTATTCTCTTGTATATGTCTCATGTATGAGGGTCTAATCCCTTCATTTCTTTTCTAATACAATCATTTACCTCATCAAAAGAAAAAAAAAAAAAAAAAAGTTAACAAGTATGCATTTCTTAAATGGGATAGGACCACCAACCTTTATGAGTAAACAGTTTCATTTTTTACATCACTACTATTTATTTGTCATGATGTTATAATCGCAGTTACCATAACACCACTTGTGTACTTAGGTGAGTGCCTAGACATGACATGTCTTTTGACAACTATGTTTCCTGATTAATTTCTTTTACTTTTCTTTTTCCTTCTTGGAACTATTATTTGTTTTTTGTTCATAGACATTTTGTTGGCAAGTTGAATTCAGTGTGGAAATGAATGCCGCTGATGAAGAGAGTTATAAACCTCCACCAGAATTTCAGGAGGATGTGAAGGAACCCCTTGTTGAACTCAGTTTGACGGATTCAACAGAGCTTTGGCTAATTCTGTGGCCTATTAATCACGTAAGATTTCCTTTCAGCCTTTAGGCTCCTGTTGTTTCCATCAAATCTCGGGGATGAACAATACAATACAAGGTTCATTACAAACTGTAATAATGATGAAGTTGTGATTTTCTTACACTAGATAAAAAAGTGATGGAAATGATTTTATTTTATAGAAAACTTTCGTGGAGGCCCAACTGATGTTCAAATGGCTCGTGTTGATAAATTCCTAGTTTTCAGTCACCTCAACTTAGTATGAACTTGTTTGATTAGGCAACCTAACTGAAGAGACTAAAATAAAAGTAAACATCCGAAAATGCCTTCCATGGCAACAAATGGAATCTTTCTTCCTTTCTTTTTTCTCTCTTTTTTGGTGGTGGTAGGCCTCTTTTGAGGGGTCATCTGGTGAGTGTAAATTTCCATCTATAATGTGTATGGAAAGTTTTCATTTTGACACCCATTTTTCCATGTTTACCATGCAAACCTAATCTCTAAAAGTAGCTTGATCTGAATGTGAATTTACCCATTGGTATATGCATTCTTTAGCAAAATTCTATATTGTGATTTGTGGATCAATATTACTCATTATGGCAGGAAAGCTATATGACATGGTCAGTTTTCCATCTCAAGAACCAGATGCGACAGTTTTTCTATCATCTGCATCAGAGTCAAAAATTGGTAAGCAGAAACAATGTATATTTTTCCCTGTGTTCAATAAAAATTTCCTAACATTGTTTTGGGATTGTATTACACCTCATGCAAGATTAAGAATCAGCTTTTCTGGTTGCAATTATGTAACTTCTTTGTTGCATAAATTAATCTAATATACATTTATCCTGCCATGTGAGATTTGACTTGTTTATACGGACCATATATAACCCACCTATTTGTCCCCAAGAAAGCTTTTTTGCAACTTGGTGCTAATGTCTTGCATGTCTTCTCTTTCTATCTGTTGTTGAGCACATTTGTTTACATGACAGTGCAACTTTGTTCAATTCACCCTAAGAATTGATGGGCCCATTAGGGAAATCTGGTTTTTTTGTCCAATCCGGTTCAAACTCTAGTCTGATAGGCATATCCATGTCAAGACATATTTTATAATGAAGTAATGAACCAGTTTTAGATTGTAACCCGTTGGTCTAAAGCTGCATTTATTCCCTCTTTTCCTTCTGAAGTTATTTGGTTCTGTTATATTATATATGTACACACACACGCACACGCCCACGCCCACGCCCGCGGCCCACCCACCCACCCACACACACACAGCTTTGGTTGGCATATTCAATTTTAAAATTATAATCGTTCTCATGACTTCAAAGTAAAATTAAGAAGTTTATGATTGGACAAAAACTTCAGTTCATCAACAAATCACAACCTTATTTAGGTCTAAGTTAAAGCAAATATGTAGAAAATTTGAAAGAGAAGTCATGAAAGCCTAGAAAATCAACAAAATTTGTAGGAAAACATGTTAGTCTGGAGTGCCTATGACAAATGTGAAGTTCTTGTGCAAAAGTGGGCATGTCAGTCATTGCTGTTTAATTTTAAAAATGCCATGTTCTAGGGTGAAAAGTCCGCAAAGCGTTGGATTTTTGTAGTGTTGCCTACATAATACATACAACGGTTTACATTTGAGAAAATTTACCTTTTGGCCTTCAAGTTTGTCATTCTCTAGGTACTTTCAAGTTTCAACACTCCATATGCAACTGTTCCAACGACAAACACGATAACTGTCGGGGAGAAAAGGGTAAAAAAGGTCCTTTATAGTTACAATAAAGGTATAGGCAACATGAAGTCATGCTGGAGAAGTTCCACTATAGCCGGATATGCTGGAGAAGTTCCCAACAAATATTTTCACCAACACTTTTTTTTACCTTAATAGAAGGCAAATCTTGGAAATCTTGAAGTCATTTTTGGCTGAATTTCTTATAAACCTACCTGTCGAGTGTAAATAGTACATAGACTTTATGATAATCAAAATTAAGAAATTAAAAAAAAAAAATAGAAATAATTCCACTCTTTTTAGCGGCATCCACACCTTTCATCACAATTTTTTAGAATAACATTGCCATGGGAAGTACTTGGAGATTGGACTTATAATTTCAAGCTTTTATTAATAAAGCTTTATGTTTTGCAAATGGGGCTAATTTTGAGAATTTAAATATTAAATGGCCAAACATGGTTTTCAGATGGAAAATTATAGATTTCTAATGTCTGAGACTACACTTTTGAATATTATGGTTTTGTGGCAAGAGGCAAGCCAAATGGATATATATTTATGTACTTGGATTTTAGAATACCTAAAATGATAGTGGAACGTCATCGAACTTGAGTTACTGTGTGTTTTGTTGGTATTGTCTTGAATCACAATTTTAATTCATTTTAGTTGGGTATTTTTGATCCAACTCGTTCATTTATGTTATAAACTTATAACCCAGGCCACATAAATAAGGCTTGTATTTTAGGGTTTCATCCTTATACAAAGAGAGTCAACTTGGGAGCTGTCGTTGGGTGTAATTTAAATTTGTTCTTTTATTGCGCCTCCACTCAATGTGTTTCCCCTTCCAAGTCTTGGGGTAAATGTGTCTTCCCCGAATTTCTACCATGGGTGATCCTATTTCTACACTCAAATCTTAATTGCTAGGGAGATTTCAATAATGGAGACTGGCTGAATAGAAAGTCAACCCCACATGGCCACATATGATATATATGTGGCATTCAAGTGAGTAAATGAATAAATTGGAAAGGGTTTTGAAAATTGCTATGGATCTATTAAATGAGAATTAGTCTTAGACCTTAAACTTGTTTTGCTGTGAGTTAACTGTAATTGAAAATCAAGTATTCTATATATTTTTTACGAACAATTTATCCCATTCTTCTGTTAGGAAGCCGGTAGTCATAATATTGGTGAGAAATGGGAAGTTACAATCCATAAGCAACACGAATTACAACTTCAAAATTCAAGACATTTTTTCCCTTTTCAATATCGAACCTACTCTGCATTTCAAGGAGTCATGCGGGAGAAGTACTATACACTTGCGGTGTAATCAGATTTCATATTTTAAAGGGTGTCCAAATCTATACACTTGCGGTGTAGTTGGAAGTGACCCAAAGAATAATGAGTAGCACTTTGGAAGTATTTTATGTGTGAGAGAGAGAGAGAGCAGAGAGAGAGCAGAGTATTTTGTAAATGTTTGATGTCCAAACATTTATTTTCACTACCTCATTTTTTTCCTAAATAGCTAGAAGGCCAATCTTGAATAATATAAGAAATCTTGCTTTGCTGAAGTTGCTTTCAAACCTACCTGTTGAGAGTAAATAGCACATAAAATTATTTTGACATAGAGTTCCAACTTCCAAGCAAAATTTTGAAAGAGTTGGGTCTTTGGTTTATTTACGGAGTATTATTTATAATTTATAATTTATAATTATTTTGGCTGAGGGGTGTTTGTTATTTATAGCAATATTTAGGTGGAGAAGAGTTCATGTACATATCCCAATTTCTAAAACCAAAACAATTTCTTGAGGTTGCCCCAGAACCATACATATTCTTTCAAGCTGAATTTTGGCATTTTTGTTTTTAAAATTTTGATAAATCACTGCCTAACCTGTCTTACCAATCGTGTCCCACCCCAGAAAAAAAAAAAAAAAAAAGCAGATTAATCAGAATGGCCTTGTCAAGATCATGGTTGAACATGAATAACAGTGCAAGGAGATAATATTGTCGATCAAATCCAACCCAATATTTACACTAAACACTTGCATGGCCGAAAATGAATTACTAGCTTGTATTGATATTGAGGTGCTGCTTTAATTTAGACACATTTATTGACTAACTTCATAAAATGCAATGCCCCAATCCTCATAGGTAAACAGTAGGCTATAGGATTCAATATGACCATACTCGGTGGTTGAACCTGGAGAATTACCATCAAGACATATTTAAAAACCTATTTAAAAGTGATTCAATATGACAAACTAGTTCTCTTCTTCTTCTTCCTTTTTTTTTTTTTTTTTTTTTTTTTTGGGTTAAGCAAGTAAATATATTAAGAAAAAGGGAAAAGATTCTTTAACCGAAATTGGTTAGATGTCCCGTTAGCCGAATGGTAAAATTTAAAATTGAACTAGATGAGGATGATGTCAGCGTGATGAAGATTTGCCCATTGAATACAGCAACTCCTTCTGACTAAAGCTGTTCATGCATAATGAAGGGGCAGCTCCTTGGGCAGTGCACACCACTTTGTGTACTTAACAAGCTTCCTTTTTCTTTGTAATTTCTCTCTCCCCTCTTTCTCTCCAAATACAAGCCCAAAAACCCAAACCCTTGTTTTTTCATTGGCGGCGACTGTGGTTTTCGTGTTTTGTCCTCGCCAAGAAGAGTAGAAAACTTAATAGGAAGAGTTGAGTTCTGATCTTCCCACCAATGGCAACTGTCTAAATGTAACCTCATCTGTCAAAAAACAAAAGGGGGTTAAAGGCCAGGATACAAGCTTCTTGAAGAAGCTCAACCTCATCTCTCTACTATCATTTCTTTATTCCCTCTATTTTCTTTTTCTTTTTTTTTATATCTTCTTTTCTCTCTCTCTTCATATTGGTTTTAGTTGAATTTAAGCTTTTTTTCTCTTGTTCTCTTTCTCTCCATTTAGATCGGCTTGAAACTCAACTAGTAGCAGCTAGGTTTTTTGTGAAGTTAACTAGGTTTTTTGTAAACTTAATCAGGTTTTTTTTGTAAACTTAGCTAGATTTTTGTAAACTTAGCTAGGTTTTTTGTAAACTTAGCTAGATTTTTGTTAAACTTAGCTAGATTTTTGTAAACTTAACTAGATTTTTCATAAACTTAGCTAGATTTATATAAACTTAGCTTATAAACCTAACTAGATTTTCATTAAAAGAAAACTAGGTTTTTCTAGTTAAAAACCCAAAAAATGAGTTTCTCTGTTGTCTTCTTCTTATTCTTCATGCTCCTTTTTTTTTTTCTTTTGCTAATTGGATCAAACTAGTTTTTCTCACAAAAATATGTGGTTGTATCTCCTACTTTGTGGAGGAAGATGTGGAGGGAGAGGGACTGGTTTTCTGGAAAGAGAAGGGGAGAGAGAGGGACTGGGGTAGCAAGTATAGGTTTGACGGAGTTAAGGAAGGGGTGATTTTTGTATTAAGTCGTTTTACGGTCGGCTTACGGACTTCGGTCCGTATAGCATGACTCTAAGAAAAAACCAAAAAACAATAGAAGTCACAAAAACAAAAACTTGTTCTATTTAAAAACCTATTCAAAAGTGATTTTGTTTCTATATGGTGCCACCCACTAGTTCCAAATTGAAACCCATTAAATTGAGATCCCCACACCTTGACTGACTGGCTTCATAGAGTTTTTGCCCACTTCTCACAGCTACATATAGCTTTCTATCAAATCATGAGACATCAACTATTGCAATGAACTGATGGCCTTTTTATTTATAGAGTCTGCCTAATCGAGTCTTCCCTCATTTTCCGTGTGTAGAATTGCAAACTTGTCACTTGTTGAAACAAGAAAAGCCCAGAAGTCTTCCAAGTCTGTGTACCACTACTATTGCGAGACTTCTGGTCCAGTTTATTTTCACGTTGAGAATATTGATTGCCTATTTTTTTTATTTTAAAAACACGCATTCCAATTTTGCTCTTAAGTTTACGAAACATTGAAAAAAAAAAAAACCCTCCTTTTAAAGGTATTTTAGGAAATGAAATAAAAAGAATCATTGACTTTTGAAATGTGACAATAATTTTGAAATATTTTAAAATGAAAAGGAGGCCAATAATATAGGAACGGGGGATAATTATTTTTAATCTTAATTCTAGGGGTGCATTACATGACCTAACGTTTTTATTGGATCAATCCATTTTTAGGTCTCACGCTTACTAGCTCATTAGAACAAACGATTTGTGTCCTAGCATTGAGATGTTTAGAAAAACGATTAGTGTCTAAGCATTCTTAATCTTATTCTAGGGATGGGCCACAGATTGTTGTGCTTTCCTCATCATTCACTTGATTTGTGTTGCACAAAATCTTAGTCAAAGGGTCCATTTTGTTACAATGCGCTTAGATTTCGTCCTCACTTGTATGCTAGTTCATAAGAGCTAGACATGAGTTCTATGTAATGGAACAAGCAATATTTCTATTTGATGCCAACCAATTGACCACAATTGAGACCAAAGAATTCCAAGAACTCCCACTTTATTTGCAAACAAATCTGTTGATATTTTGAGTTATTTCTTCCTAAATAAAGGGAAATATTTATAGTTTTAATCATAATTGTCTCAGTCTAATGATAACTTTTAATCCTTATAAAAGTTCTACTCAACCAAAAAAATGGAAAGAAAAAGGAAAATGAAAAACAAGAATCATCTTTCTCAAAATTGTTCCAAACAATGTGGAAACTCTTATTGGTTCAAATGGAGGTGTCTGTGCTAAGACTCGGCTTGTGAATGGAGACCAACTAGGGGTCTCTCTTTCATGTTGTGTGACAGTGTGATACAATCTAGCTTGTAACAAAAAATCTGCATTATTGGAGCAATGTAATCTTGACACATCCAACACCTTCACAACAATGGTGTCTTCTTTTGAACACATCCATTTATTTGACTTTATCAAATGCAATTAATACCGCAATCCTTACCTTTCAAGATGGTCATATATGGTGGGTGCCTGGATGGTCATGAACATGAATGATGCCCACATATTTTCGAGACTGATCTACGATCTTTCAAGCTAGGGAAATTTAATGAAACTTGGAATTATGTTAAGGCTTGACAAATTGGGAATGCATCTCTATTCTTGTTGGGTCCTACTTAAGGCTTGGATCACTTGACCCAATCCAAAAATCAAACAATTATTCAATGTGTATTCAATGTAATAACAAAGTATACGTGGATGGGAAGGGATATGTTTACATTTAGTATAAAAATTTTTACTCTTAATACTTCTCAATATCTTAACATTTTGCTAATTTAATTGTTAGATTAGATATTATACTCATGCACCTCATGCATGCCGAATTTTAAGTTAATCAGATATCGAAAAGCATTTAATCCGTACGTAAACTTACATTTATTTTATAAATAAAATTATAATTTAGGGGTAATTTATAAATGAGCTAATTTCTAATCTCTGATTATCTTGAAATTTGGCATGCATGATGTATAATAATATTGGGCTTTGCTGCATATCTTGAATTCAAGATTTTCAATCAAACTTAAAAGTGGAACCCACTTTCAGCTGATATTTTTAGTTTTTGCCTCAATATAGGTTTCGCCCTTCTTAGCTAGTTTTGCGTTTTTTGTGAGCTAGATTGTAACAATTATGATTTACTGAAGGTTTTAAAAAGTTGGACATAAAATTTTAGCTAGTCATCAAGGCATTGTAAACGATTGATTGCTCGATAGACTCATAAAATTTCCATGGTATGCAATGTAATGCCCCGTATTTACGCAAATTTATTTATTTAATTAATTATATATTTAACGCGTTACGGTTAATTTAATTTATTAGTTGATTTTACTATTCACATAACTATTGGGATTAGATTTAACCATGGATTAGATAACTGTGTACCCAAACACTAGTATTGGAAGTAAACCTAAATAGGTTAGGATTAAGTTGTGCCCTATATAAGATCTTATAAGGGAAGTTATTATTTTTTTTGGCTTGGGAACTATTGGGAGAATAGAGGACTGGCGGCTGGGATTGTTTTGGCTTCGTCTCCTTCGTTTACCTGATAGCCAAGTGAGTGAATACATATATATATTTATATAAAACGTTTTGATATGTGTGCTGAAACTTAAAGTGAAAGGGGAAAAAGTGATTTCCTGAAATTGCAGACTTTGGAAAACGTGAAAAGATTATATATATATATATATATATATACACCGTAATTTCCACTATTATGTATTATACAGAGGTGATCCCATCAGCACGTGTTGATGTAAGTTACATCAGCACTATGCATTGGGGGTTGTACCCCTTGCATTGATTCAATTCCCCTCACATCTCACTAATGCACAAGGTACAACTCCCAATGCAGGTTTTGATATAAGTTATATCAGCACGTGCTTACCTGATCATCATCCATGTATTATATATATATATATATATATAATCTGACACTGTTCATCACTGTTCATAAAGCTTTTTTTACTGTACATCTACTTTTTTCATGTCACATTGACAGTCAGTTTGTAGCAAGTTGACTGTCAACTTTTCAGCTTTTGTTGTGATGAATCATATCACGTTGACAGTCAAGTTGTAGCAAGTTAACTGTCAACTTTTCTAATTGAAAGGACAACCGTACTCACTAGGGGTGTTAATGGTTTTGGTTAAAACCGAGAACCAAACCGAACCAAACCGAACCGAGCGGTTTGGTTTGGTTTTTTTGTCATTAGGTTTGGTTATGGTTTTAATTTTAGAAAACCGAATTCAATTGGTTTGGTTTTGGTTTTCAATTTTAAAAAACCAAACCAAACCGAAAAACCGAAAAAAACCGAAATATATATAATATATATATATTTATAATTTATAATTATATATATATATATATAAACTTAAAGTTTGTAAATTCCCAATTCTAATAAGGGTAAAATAGGTAATGGGCTTGTTTTTGTTGATTTTAAGTTTCTTATTGTTTTCCCTTTTTTCAGATTGGCATGTATTAAACTAGTTATTAATGTTGTGTGTGATATTGACATGTTGATATATGTCAATATGTTTCTATTTTGATACAATGTTTGTTTTTTTTAGTTGCTAATGTGATGCTTTTATTAAAAATGTTTTTATTTGGAGTTTGGCATGTCATTTTTTTCATTTTCAATTATTTGTTGTTACTTAATAGGTTAAAACCGAAACCGAACCGAATCAAACCGAAATATAATGGTTTGGTTTGGTTTGGTTTTTTTTTTAGTATGGTTTGGTTTTGGTTTGGGAGGAATAAAACCGAAGTATAATGGTTTGGTTTGAAATCCCCCCTAAAACCGAATCAAACCGAACCATTAACACCCCTAGTACTCACTCATCAGGTTTTGGGAAGGATACTTTATTATGTTGATAGTCAGTTTTTAGCAAGTTGACTATCAACTTGGATTTAGGAAGATTACTTTATCACGTTGATAGTCTGTTTGTAGTAAGTTGACTATCAACTTTTAATACATACACACAGATATATATATATATACACACAAGCTATACGTATTATAAGCACATAACTATTACAGGGAAGAAGGGTTTATAGGGCCATTAGAATTAGAAATTGAACTGTTAGCGTGTCACGTAATTAGAATGAACTATTAATATAAATATAAATTATTGATAAAAGATATTATTGATTTTAGGTTCTGAATAGCATTGGAGTGATTAGGAGTTCAATCGCTTGAATTGTTGAAGGTTTGGCTTGAGGTAAGGGAACTTGCACAATGTATCGCCCTCTTTGATTAAATAAAAATAAATCTGATTTTTATTCATCTTTTGTGAGCCAATGATTTATGGACAATTGTTTTCAAAATCGTTTCATTATCAAAGTGTTTATTCCTTATGTATTGTGAGTCAAGCAAAAATAGTCATTTATTGAAATTGTTTTACATATGTGTTTGGAATCTATTTTATTTGTGAAAGATATTTGCCAAATGTTTTTATTGTATAAGTGTGAACTCTGGTTAGATTATTGGTCCGTCCCAGCAGGGGATTTTAATACTGTTGGAAAATTGGTCCGTGCCAGCAGGGGATTCTAATACTGTTGGTCATCAGTACTGATGTAGTGTAAAGTCCCACGATGATGGGCGCCTATTGAATGTGAGTCTAGCCAGAGGAAGTACTTGTATGAACTAATGTTTTATTGATTTGTATTATCAATCAGTGATTCTAAAGTGATTTATCGAATGCATTGTCATCGAAAGTGTTTCAGTGTTATTGTTTATTGAATTGAAACCAAGAGAATTATTTCTAAAAGTTTATATGCCTACTGAATTGAAGGAAATGACTTATTGTGAAACTTTATCGTTTTGTTACTCGCGTGTTTTTAAATCAATCGTGCGAATATGCTTGACCTCTTCCCGTATATATTGTGTAAAATTTTCTTGCTGAGCTTTATGCTCACCCCTTATATTTTTCCCCACAGATGATTAGCTTGTTGTGAGTGGCTTCTGCGTGCGAAGAGCTAGGGAGTCGATGGCTTGATCTTCTAGTTACACTAGAACTTTTATTTTAATATTTAGAAGAATTAGTTATTTTTATTTCAGTGGACGTTGTAGTAGATTATTGGAAGTGACAATTTATTTTGATGATTATGGATTTATTTGGTTATTTCAATTAATTGTTGAGCTTTTAGTTATATTGTGGTTGGAATTTATTGTGGATGGATTATTGGAGACAATATTATTACAGGTTGATATGGTCAGGGACGGACCCACGTTGGGGCCAAGGGGGGCCATGGCCCCCCCAGCCTTTTTGATTTTTCTTTGGTAATATATACATACAATCCACAGTAAGTCTGTGAGCCCCTTCTTCATGAAGGAGAGAGCCCTTTTTATTTTTCTTTGGTAATATATACATACAATCCACAGTAAGTCTGTGAGCCCCTTCTTCATGAAGGAGAGTTGGCGTCTAAGATGAAAAAGGGTTATATAGGAAAGGAAGGCGGTGGAAGGGGAAGGAGATTTGTGGGGCAGAGTGGTGGAGGTGAGGGAGATCGAGTGGCCGACGTTTGGGAAGGTGTTGGGAATGACGTGGATGATGAGTGGCAGCTTCACTGGGTTAAATATCGTTTTGCTCACTGTTTAATGCCGTTTTGGCTGAATTGTCCGACGGTGTTTTCGCCGAAAAATGTGTTATTTCTTTGGCTAAAAAGGGAATAATAATATGTGTGAAGTGCGGGGTGGGTCTATGGCAAGCGGTGATCCAACTAGGAGAGAATGAGAGATTTCAAATTATATGTGAGGGAGCAAATAAAATAAAATAAAATAAAAAGTGAGGGAGCAAGGTGTCCTACCACTTGTCCAAGGCATATTATAGCTAAAAGAACTATTAGTAACATGTTTGCATGTGTTAACATTTTATGTTAGAAGCATGTTGTTTCAGGATTATTTGTGGTTTTGTAAAATGATAGATTTGCACCTTCTAACTATTATTTCCATTAATGTATAGGGTGGGGATATTTCCACACTCTTCTATGGCTTAATAATCCCTTTTGGCGCAGTTAATTCACTCTTTTGCTTTAAGTAGATAAAAAGATGTGGATTAGCAAAAATCCATAAAAATATGTGGATTAATAAAAAATGATGTGAAAATAAGGTTGCCCAATATATATGTATGTATTGAACCGTCTATTGATTAGGAAAATAAAAAGTAGTTTTATCTGTATCTGAGAAATATTCAACTAAATAATTTAGCTAATTAGCAAATTAATTTTGGTTATCATTAATTTGATATTTAAATAGGAATATTTTTAATATAAGCTTTTGCACGTATATAGGAAAAGATAATAACAATAATTTTTGAATGACGAAATTTTTTATGCTTTGGCCCCCCTCAGGAAGAAATCCTGGTTCCGTCCCTGGATATGGTTAAGTGGGTTGGCCTATGTGGGGCGTAAACCTTTGTGAGTTGTGTCTATCATATCGCCAAATCCAGTCTTTTGGGTTTGGGGTGTGACATGCAATTCAAATTTGAACATGAGTTAAGAAACATAAAAGGCATCATATAATGTAAAATTCTGTCACTGCAATGCATCTGTATTTATCATTGTAACGATAAATTCGTGCACAAAACAACATAATAATCAATGAAAGAAAAAATCTGTGGTCCTGGAGAATTGCTATCAAGACATATAGCAATATTTTAGCAACACTATGAGGCTTAGGCCCATCAAAAAACCTGTGAGGCTTAGATGGCAGAGAGAAAGTAAAAGGATTAAATTAAACTGAGGGAGATTCTTCAGGGTAGAATATATCACAGAGAACAGCCAACAGAAATAGACCAACTATTCCAAAAGTCTGAAACTCATTTTTGTTTTTGTTTTTTTATTTTATTTTTGTTTTTAACCCAAGTCTTTGAATTGAACCATTAGTATATATTGCAGGACTTTAATTAGTGTCCAATTTATTTGGGCGTCAAAAAAATACCAAGAATTCTTAATCTTAATTTGCTGATTAAACTTCTTTCATTTTTTAGTAATTTTTTGAAACTTGCCCTATTTTATTTATTCTCTTCTCCCATTACACTTGCTATCAAAATCTTATTAGAATTTCAATAAAAAAGTCTTTGCACCATTATTACTTGGTAGTGGACAACCTTTGTCCAGTTCGCATGGACTCTAAGGCAGTGTTTGGTTCGGGGGTATGATTCCCGGGAAAGGGGTTTCATTCCCCTTTCCCCCGTTTGGCACGACCACATTCCCAGCAAAATGGCATTCCCGCTACCTTCAGATTCCCACCAAGGCTGGGTATCTGAATACCATGATGGAGGTGGGTTTAACTTAGGATGCCCGGGAATGGTTTTTACAATAAACCAATATGACAAGCGTGCCCTCCCTTATTACACACAACAAAAATGAAATTCCAGCCATGTCCCTTCCCAATCTCCCACAATGCGATCCACTTCTCGCCTCTTCTCACAAACGCAGCACCCAAAACTCAAAAGACCTCTGCATTTCCATGGAGGATGGCCTTCATCATTGGCGACGATGACGACAACCTTCATCACTAGAGACAACGGCGACAACGACGATCCCTACGATTTGCCTAGTGATGTTTTCAACAGTTTTTCAACTCCTTTGCCATGGCAGCATGTTCGCAACAGTGCCAATCTACTCGTCTGCGGTGGCGCTCCCCTCTCCTCTTCCAATTAATTCCATCTCCATACTCTCCTTCGACAATCCAATCTTCTCTACCCGTGTCTCTTTGCTCTTTATATCTTCTTTTATAGATCTAAGATTGGGTTTTTTGAAATCAATTTTTTTGGTTGGGAATGATGTGATGAAGAAGGTGTGGGGTTACTGGTTGCAGATAAACAAGGTGTTTGATGGGTGTGTATTGGGTGCAAATTTGATGAAGATGAAGAGAACGGTGGTGGTGGTGGCTCGGATCAGGTAGACCAGAGCATGGCCATCAGGTTTGATGAAGATGAAGATAAAGGTGTGGAGTTTTGGGTCTTCTTCTTCCTGGGTATAGAGAGAGACGGAGATGAAGAGAACGGTGGTGGTGGTGGGTTCTTTATTTATTTATTTTTTGCTCCATTGGTATAGTTGCTGTGCTGATTTAGTCAACTATATTATATAATAATCGACTAAATGACACAAATTAGGTTATTTCAGTGCCTTTTCACAGGATTTCCATCTTTTTCTTCTTTATTTTCAATTTTCTAACTCTATTTTACACCCACTCATCTACCATGATCAAGAGAACCAAGAAATTTTTCCAAGCATCTATGGCTGTATTAAAAGGTAGTTTCAATCTACTTTCTCTCATGTCAAAGGGTAATGTAGGAATTTCATCCAAATGGGAATCATGTTCCTGACCCAACCAAACATAGGAATTGGGAATGTTCAAAGGATTCCTACTACCCATTCCCAACTAACCAAACGTGGGGATGGTAATATTCATAACATTCCCATTCCCAAGTAATGTCCTATTCCCAGGACTCACATTCCCATTCCCCGAACCAAACGCACCCTAAGGTCTTTGGAGGTGTTGCTTGTACACATCGGGTTTGGAATTAATATTAGTATTCGTGGGTCACATTTGCTTCCATACGCTTTGTTCTGCCGACGCTATACTGCTTCCAAGTGAGTTACATCGAAATTGCCAAGAAAGGCCGCCTCCTTTTTTGGTCAACAAGAAAACAGGGAATTAGAACAGTGGAGTGTACGTCGATTGGGAGTTGGGCAGGTGGCAGGGCAGAGTGGTGGTGGGCCTCACACGGAAAGGAAGAGGTAGAAGAGGACAACATGGAATCCGTGCGTTTGTACTCAATTATTATTAGTATTATTTGTTTTACATTTTTGGACTCAGTTGTTAAAGTGTACAAGAAAATATTTGGTTTGATGCTAAAATAAATTGGGGGTAATTCCCCCTAAATAAATTCTTCCCTTTCCTCGTGAAAGGAATAAAGTTACACCAAGCACTTACCTGGAAACTCAGATGAAGAAGTTTGACCCTTTTTTATTCCTACTGGTTATTTTAGTCGGCAACTTAAAATTAATTAAATTACATTTTTAAAAAATAAATAAATAAAAAAGAGGTTTTCTTCCACTATTGTTGATCAGCTTTACTGAGCTTTCATTGTTGTTGGTCGAGAAGTTGCAGAATTTGTATATAACATAGTAACAGTTTACTATTTCGTCTTTTAATAAATTTTTATAGAGAATGGTAACAATTTATTATTTCGTGCTTTGAAAAATTTATATAGAAAATAATAACAATTTACTACTTTGTAATTTGAAAAATTTATATCGAAAGTAGCAGGGGCAGAGTCAGGATTTATCTCCAATGGGGGTACTATGCTATATGATTCTGTAAAGTGAGAATGGGGAACTAAAAGCCCTAGAAAGCATTACTTTTTAGCAATCATTTTTCGATTTAATACCAAAAAAAGGATATTGGTGTCAACTTATTACAAATTGAATGTAAATGTGCTTTAAAATGACTATTACTTTCCTCTTTTTGGCATTATGTTGAGAAATAGACATCAAATGGTAATATCTCTCCTAAAAAAAAACCTTGGTTGAACCAGTGGGGGCACGTACAAAGGCCCCCCTGGCTCAACCAGTGTTCGCCTTGTGTTGTCAATTTAAAGGCCTCTCATTTAGTCTTGTTGAAGATGTAATGAATTGATCTATCGTCTCTCCTTGATATCCATGGATCACTATTCATAGTCACGTATGTATGTCTCTCCAACCATTAAAGATTATTCAGAGAATTTGATCGGTAGCAATGAATTCGAAGGACAAGGATTTTTCTTGAGTTTTATAATTTCGTTTTTTAACCAGGTCACGACCTTATTTGCTTATTTTTAGTAGCTCTTAATTAATTAAGATCTAATTTGTAAAATTTGGATACTTTTAGGATACCATATCCGATAATTAAGGTCAATTTTAGAAAATTTCTAATCTTTAGTAGGGTTTTATGGAGCCTATAATTCAGCTTTAAAGTATAAAACCAAGAATATATTGTTCCAGTGACCGTAGCTAAGTAACCTCATATCGGACAAGAAATGTGGGTCATGCTTGCACTCACTTTTTCTATATGCTATCAATTTAAAGGCTGTCCTCACCCGTTTTGGCCTTGTTGAAGTTGTCATGACAATATCCTTCTAGTTTCTATTATTTCACATTCAAAGTTGTGAAATTCTTTCTAACCATGCATTCACGTAACTACTACGGATGTCGATCGCCTACCAGTCCTGACCTTTTTTTTCTTATCCTAGTTTTGCCTGATTTGTTTTGGCTATCTTGACTTTTAGAGGAAAACTTCGATCTATAAGTCATGGCAAGCCCCACGTGGCCAGGCCTTAGTACTCGATCAGTATAAAGATTTCAATCATTGGGGGGTTATATAGTGCATAAAATTAAGCATCCTCGTAATTGAATATTTATTGCGACACAACATTTTTTCCCAGGCGGCTAGGCAGAGTTGTCACTGCAGGTAGGGATGTGCAAAAAGCCGACCAATCCGCTCCATACCGCACCAACCTAGACGGTTTGAGAGGTTAGGCAACATGGTTTGGGTGGATTGAGCAATAAAATTGACGGTTTGGTTTGGTTGGTGAGTTAAACGTTACCAAACCGCTAATAAACCAAACCGACCCGCCTTTAACATCATATGTATAAAATTATAAAAATCGAATAAAGAAATCTTCTTATAGCAATTATTGATGGCCAAATAGATAACTTTAGGCCTTAGATTCCCCAGTCCCCAAACATGCACATCAACTCATTAAGATATGACACGATTCACATACCCAAGTCCCCATTCTAAAACATGGAATTGGGTTACATATTAGTGTATTTTGTTATTTCTTATTGCTACTTTGTTAGGTTGCTATATTTTGGGTCTTCGAGAAAGATTCAAAATTAATTTAACATTAACTATCTCCAATTTCATCTACATTGATTGGGTGTTTGTTCTCACAAAATCATAATTAATTTACTTCTTTGGTATTAAGATATTGTGAAAGTGTGTATCAAGCTTTACATAACCAATTAAAATGGTTAAATTTTTTGGATTTATTTACAACTCATCAATTAAGGCCTAATATATATTAGAAAATGCTCAATTAGTGGGTTGGTTGGTATTGGTTACCTACAAGAACTTTCGCCCTTGTGCTGTCAATTCTAAAGGCCCCTCGTTTAGATCTTGTTGAAGATGTAATGAATTTGTATAAGTCTCCTTGATTATACATGGATCAATCACAATTCACAGTCACAAAATGTCTATCTAACCATTGAGACTATTCAGAGAATTTGATAGCAATGAAGGATAATGATTTTTCTTGAGTCTTTTTTTAAGTTAGGGTCTTATTTGCTTATTTTTAGTTGTTCTTAATTAATAAAGATCTAAGTCGTAAAATTTGGGTCCTTTTAGGATACCAAATTCAATAATTAAGGTCAATTTTAGAAAATTTCTGATCATCATTTTTTTTTTTTTAATTTAAATTTTTTTAATTTTTCTGCCAACCAATAAGAGAACACACACTTACCCACGTGGAATCAAAACCAAAACTTCTGCAAACCTCACACCCCTAGTTACTAGTAGGGTTTAATGGAGCCTATAATTTGGCTTTGAATTTGTAAATTTTAGGTAATGAATTTATATGCCTTTAATACTATGTAAAATTCTTGGATTGTTTAATTTCGAATGGATCCAACACCCAAACAGACCCTAACTTAAGCTCTAGTTGGTGGTAGTGGTCGGGAATCTTTTTAGTATTTGTGGATTGGGAATGTTCAAAGAAAATGAAAAGGAAAAAGAAGACAAGGGATCAAAAAGAAGAGGAATATCCAAAACATTGTCTGGTTGTTGGCAAAAATATTTAGTGGCCGGCCTTGAAGAGGGAACGCTTTGAATGATACCCACCGAAGGTGGGTTCTTCATAGTGCCCATACAGACCACAAATGAAAGGAAAAAAAAATCCTTACAAACTGAAATAGATTTCTAACAAAACTGAGCTTAACTTTACACGAAATTCTTGAAATATTTCCATACGAATTAGGTTTGCGCTTTCTTTTCTTCAGCTTTAAGGCACTACCACTATGTGACCCAATCCATGGACTTGTGTTAGTATAACCATTCATTTTACAATCAAGGACAATGATTTTCTCAGAAACTTCGCTAGTGCACTTCCTTTATTCCGTCACATTAAACACATTTCAGCGCCCCCCCCCCCCCCCCCCCTCTTTTTTTTATTTTTATTTTTGGTCATTGGAAGAAAATGGTCCTTAGACTTACAACTACCTAAACTCTCATTTACATAGGCATCACCACTAAATCACAAGGGCCGGTCATTTCAGCTGTATACATCCTTTGGAGCTCCATTTTTACTACTGTAACAAATTGGGATTGGATGAAAAGAGGTAAAGGAAAAGGGAAAGGAGAATAGGAAAAAGCTAAGGCTGCATTTGGTTTGGGTGAATGAAATGGAAAAATAATAGAATAAGAATGAGAATGAAATGAAATATTTGTAAAAGTTCAATATTTAAGACCAAAAAGATAATTTTCATTTGAAAGAAAGAATAATGTATTTTTTATTTGCAAAAATCAGTTATTTGAGACTAGAAAGTAATTTTTATTTGATAGAAAATTAAAATTCAAGTACAATACAATATTAAACAAGAAATAAAAATATAAGTCGTCGCTTTTATATATCCTTATGTGGAACAAGAGAAATATTGGATGACGAGCACAAAGTTTCGCTTTGCATGTGTCTCAACTTGAAGGCTGTCATCACTCGTTTCGCCGTGTTCAAGTTGTCATGCATGACTTGATCTCAGTCTCTTCACTATTATCCATATATCACAATTCAAAGTCACAAAAATCTTCTAAGCATATTGAGGTTGGATTAGACAATTTGATGCCATAACTAATTTCTCCACACGGCTGTGCCTTTGCACTTGACCGCCACTGCTTAGTTAATACAATTTCTCCACCTACCATCCTCATTTTCTTTCCTCCCACATTTTCCATCATTCCTACTTAGTACTGATGAAACTGACCCAAAGCCTCCTCTTAGTCACAAACGTCTCACAAACCGATGTTGATAGATCATAATGGAAGGCCCAGTAGAAATGCCTGGCCCTTTTTTCTTCACTTTTTCTCGTAGCTAGTCACTATAGAAAGGCTGTCCTGACCTCACCCGTTTAGCCTTGTTGAAGTTGTCATGAAATTCTTTCTAACCATGCATTAATGTGATTACTATGCGTGTCGCCGGCCTACCATTCCTAGCCCTTTCTTTCTTGTCCTAGTTTTGTTTGATTTGTTTTAGCCGCTTGATTTCAAAGGAGGACTCCATAAATATGAAAATTTCAATCAGTGTGGGGACACTTTGTGCATAAAACTTCCTCATAATTCAATATTGATTGTGACAACGAACATTTTTTTCCAGATGGCCAGAAAGACTTACTGGTAGCTAGCTTCATCAATGACCATGGCCCCAAGTGGGTCTCACGCGGTAAAAAATGGGTGGGTACCTGTAAGAACTTTCGCTTTCAGGGGCGGAGCAAGGATTTATCTCCAATGGGGAGCACTGTGTTGTGATTCTGTAAAGTGGGAATAGGGAATTAAAAGCCTTGAAAAGCTTTTTTTTGAAACAATTACTTCTTAGTAATCATTTTTGAATTTAATACCAAAAAAAGGATCTTTGTGTCAACTTATTACAAATTAAATGTAAATATGCTTTAAAATGACTACTCTTTTCCTCTTTTTGGCATTATGTTGAGAAATAGTCATCAAATGATAATATCTCTCCCAGGAAAAATAAAAAAAAATAAAAAGAAAACTTGGTTGAGCCTGTGGGGTCATGTGCCCCCAAAGGCCCCCACTTGGCTCCGCCAATGGAAAGTAGTAACAGTTTATTATCTTGTGCTTTGAAAAATGTATATAGAAAATAGTAATAGATTACTATTTTGTACTATAAAAATACACTCAACCATACTTGATTACGAGTTTTTAACATGGTAACATATTACCATTTCATGCTTTGATTACTAGATTTATCTTCAACCTCTCTCCTCCACAAACTCAAACCTATACTTGGCTAAACTTAGATCTGGAGTTGTAAACAAATTAGATCAGGTTGAGTCTACATTTTTATATTTTTAAAAAAAAATTGATACTTTCTTCAGTTGATCAGGATTTTAGATATACCAAACAGTCTCTGTGAGTTTTAGATTCCAATTCATTGCAGGACAGAAAGTAAAAAGGATAAAGAGAGATTCTCCAGGGTAGAATTATCACCAAGAAAAGCCAAGAGCCGTAGACTAGCTATTACAGAAGTCTTCCAGGATTTTTAGAAGTCTATTTGCCCACGTCTTTCGTACCATTACTAGGACTTTATGGTCCAATTAGTTTGGGCGTCGAGAATACATCGAGTATTATTCCTAATCTTAATTCTAGGGGTGCATTATCTGATTTAAGGTTTTTATTAATTGGATCGATCCACTTTTAGGTCTCATGATTAATATCTTATTAGCGCCAATGATTTGTGTCTAAGCATTGAGATGTTTAGAAAAATGATTTGTGTCTAAGCATTCTTAATGTTATTCTAGGGATGGGCCACAGATTATTGTGCTATCTTGATCATTCAATTGATTTGTGTTACACAAAATCTTAGTCAAAGGGTTTGAGCATGTACAAATCAACTTACGTTGGATAACCTTAGAATTTCGTTGTGTCAGCTACCATAAATGATCATGATACGTTAACAAAAGGAAATATACTTTTAAACATCTCTTAAAAGACCCAGAAGAACCCTTGATATAACTATGAAAACAAATTAGAAGTTCAAAACTAATGTTGTTGGGTCCCACTACTTCATTTCTGTTTTCCCACCACATCATGAGGGATTCTTTTAGAGGCTATTTAAGGGGGTCAAATAGGACCACCGTTTAACGAATGGGTTTCATCTAGTGTACAAAATCATAAGGATTATTAAATCAACACATCAATTTGATTAATAGATTCATCCATTAAGGGCCTATTTGGGCTCCCAATTCAAAATTAAACAATTAAACAATTTTTATATAGTATTGAAAGTATAAATTCATCACTTTGAATTAGATGTTTAAAATGTTAGAATTATCACTCTAGTTGAGGTCACTATTTTGAAATGTCATTATTTTGAATCCTCACTGTTTGTGATAATGATTATCATTTTTTTTAAAAAAATTTATCAATTCAAGGTGATTGATGAAAAACTTATTCTACTAAAAAAACCATTTAAATGTGATTTTGTTTCTATATGGTGCCATCCACAACTCCGAAATTGAATTGGTAACCCATTAATTTGATTTCAATTCGGGAAGTTGTGGGCAAAGGTCTTTAACTGACAACTTGTCACAAAACAACGGTCAACTTCATACAAAATGACTGTCAACTTCATTTGTTTGGTGTTAGCTTGGGAAGCACTTACCTAAGTGGAATTTTCCCTAGTTCCTTTCCCCACACATTGACTTTCTTCATCATACAGTCTTTGCCCATGCCACTTCACACGTCGAAAGACAGCTTTATATCAAATCACGAGACAACGCTATTGCAATGATAGCTTTTTTGTAATTGCCCGTTTTTCTCTCTTGACTCGAAGTCCTCCTAGAAGTGAAGGAGACGCACAATCCTCATTGGACACAGCTGCATAGCCTCTGGAAAACCATAAGTAACCCCGTTGCTTGCATTTGAGAAGTAGTTTGCAAGGATTTTGGGGTTCCCTTGAAGTGTTTGCTTTCACACATCCGGGCTGGAATTTATATTGGTAAGTCAGGTATCATTCTTGACTTTCATAGAGACAAAGAAGGGCATAAATCATACCTACGTACAGGGGCGGAACTAGGAATCTCCAAATACAAGGGCCAAGTTAATAATATTTTAAATAATAATAATTTTTATCTTCACAATACAAGTTTTATTATAAATTAAAATTGATAAATTTACTTCATTTTTTATTGTTTGGAATTTGGATCCCAATTCCCAAGTAAAATAACCTTTGGAAAAATTGGTAGATTTCATTTTATAAATTATTATGATGATTATTAATTTTTTTAATCTTTAATTTTTAATAGTTATGATGATTTTTAATTAAACATAGGTTTATAGTTTTTTCTTTAACTTAAATGACATGTGAATGTATCATGTGTCCAATAGCATAAAAATGAAAACAAGGTAAACAGAAAACACTTGCCTATCTGTAGCTATTTCGTCTAGATATTAGACAAGGGTTTTAACATCTTCCATCAAGACAATGATATAATGAGTGATAAATGAATAATCGAGCCATACAGCAAAACCCATTATAGTCGTCGTAAAAAACCATCGACCACGAAGGTTGTATCTGAACTCAAATCAAGATGAAGGCTCGCCATGAAACCGAGTCTCAATCCACACTCGTGAGCTTTTTCAAATCGATGATCCTATCCTACGCATCTGGGCTCAAATCAAGCTAATCCTTCTCCATTTTTTTACCTAACGCTTACAGCAACTTCTTCCTTAATACCTTCCTCACCGACCATGACATCTGTTCCATCACCATTACTGAACTTAGCACTAAGTGTTAATTTTTTTTCAAAATTTTGCAAGGGCATTGCGCTCACACCCACCCCCCCCGCCGGAGTAGTCCCCATGTAGTTCCGCCCCTATCTACCTGGGCAGTGGGCACTTATCCAAAATGCTGGTTTGTGTTACATGTACGGGTCATAAGACATTCTTGGCATTTTATTCTTTTTAATATCTTAGTCCTTTTTTTAAAAAAAAATAAAAATAATAAACTTCTTTCATTTTTTAGGAATTTTTTGAAACTTGCCCTATTTTATTTATTCTCTTCTCCAATTGCACTTCCTATCAAAATCTTATTAGAATTTCAATAATAAGATTAATTTTGTCATGTAAAATACCCCCTGCACGAAAAAAGATTAATTTTCCAAGGAAAAATTAGCTAAAAAATAAGTATTTTAGGAAAATAACATATATTTTTGGTTTGACTTTTAAAAGTAGTCAAATATTTTGGGACATTCGAAAATAGCAGGGTGATCAAATAATATGACATGGAGTGACCGAGTGAGTATCAAAAGTTCAAAACCATAGTTCTCCATGGACACAGCTGTAAAATCCTTTTTTTGGGGGGGGGGGGGGGGGGGGGGGGGGGGGGGCGTGTGGTTGAAGAGTCGTATGCTTTTAGGAACTAGTTGTTCTTGAAAACAGGAAGAGAATATTTGCGTCAGAATCCTTGCTGCAAATTAAATAGTGAACAACCATAGCTTTTATCAAGTAAATCAAGTGTAAAAATTTAGGCGGATTAATAACTCTTTTTTTTTTTTTTTCCTAGCATTTGTTTTTTTTTTTTTTTTTCCCCCATAAAATTTTAAGCAGTTTTCAAAAAACATGTATCTAGATTTATATTTTGTGTCATTTCCTATTCTTTACCGCTCTGCAAATAAAAATTGTCCCAATTTTTTTTTTTTTTTTTTTTTTGCATGATTTTCTCACATCTCTTAAATGGGGTGAGACCATGATTAGAGTAAGTCTTATGTGTAACTGTAATACAGCTATGTGGTATCACTGGGGTGTTCATGGTTCGATTTTAGAGGGAATTTCAAACCAAACCAACATACTTCAATTTGGTACTTATCAAACCAAACCAAACCAAACTGAAAAATATCGGTTTGGTTGGGTTTTCTCCTATCAAGTCGCATCAAATCTTGAATGATTAGATACATTTAACAAAATAAGAAAAATGACAATCCAAATTAAAAAAAAAAAATGGATTTAATAATATCATTAAACATTGTCGACTAAAACAAATATTAAACATTGTATCAAAATGGAAACACATTAACATATGTCAATCCAAATAATAGGAAATTTACATATTGAAATTTAATATATAATTTAATAATATAATTATATCTTTTTTTTTTCTTTTTTCTTTTTTTTCAGTTTGGTTTGGTTTTTTTAACATGCAAATCAAAACCAAACCAAATGGAAAAACACCCAAACCAAATCGACTAGTTAGATTCGATTCGGTTATGTTCTCGGTTTTAACCTAAACTATGAACACCCCTAGGTATCACGAGTCAATGTGTATGGAGTAAAGTGGGAATGTCGGGTTAAAAAATACCCTGACATTTTTACTTTGCTCTACTATCATTTGACTCGTAATATCATATTAACAGGCGTACCACAGTTACGTATAAGTTTTTCTCTCAAGATTAATGTCAAAATCTTTTTATGTATTTTTTTTTTTTTTTCCAAAAGTCTTCGCATTGTTGGTAGTGGACGACCTTTTGCATGTCCTTTGGGGTCCTTGGAAGTCTTGCTTTCACACATGGGGCTTGGAATTAATATTGGTAAATGGTAAGTCACGAGCAAGGAATCTCTCCATTACAATGATCGGTCAAGTGAAATTTGTATCGTTTTTACCATGTGAATTCTATATGTTCTAATGGGTCTCATGTGGCGTGAATGATCTAAATTTAACTGTACATCTAGTAAATGGAAAAGATCTCTTCCCCATAGGTTATCATTCTTGGCATATTTCTTGGTATTCCAGTATTGGTGTATTGGAGATATGACAGTATATTATTCACATTCCAAAATGCTGGCTTGAGTTACATAATTGCATGTATGGGATATATATCTTTCTTGGAATTTTATATTGGATAAATTACAAGAAATCCTATGAATTAATATTTGGTCTTTTTTTCACGTAATCTCCTAAAGAAAAAATAATTACAATGTAACCTTGACACATCTAACACGGTCATGACATTGGTGTGTTCTTTTGAACACATGAATTGACATGACTTTAGAAAATTTAATACCGCAATCCTCACGTTTCAAGATGACTCATATTTGGTGGGTGCCTCATTTTTATTCTCAGTCTTTTTGTGTTTTCTTTTGAAAGTCTTTCCCTAGTTTGCGTGAACTTTGGGGTTCCCTTGGAAGTGTTGCTTTCACACATCCAGGCTGGAATTTATATTGGTGAGTCACATATCATTCTTGGAATTCTAGCATTGGCAGAGGCAAAAGAAAAAAAATGGCATGAATCATATCTACCTGGGCAGTGGGCACTAATCCAAAATGCTGGCTTGTGTTAAATGTATGGATATGACATTCTTGGCATTTTATTTTTAATATTCAAGTCCTTTTTTAATTTTAAAAAAATAAAATTTTATGAACTTTCATTTGTTAGGAATTTTTTGAAACTTTCCTTTATATATATATATATATATTCTCTTCTCTAATTACACTTCCTATCAAAATCTTATTAGAATTTCAATAATAAAAGTTGAGTAAGCCATTTAATTTATCTACATGCACAAAGTTTGTTCGCAATCTCTTTTTGTTTTTTGTTATGTAGAAATAATTGTTCAATCCAACTTATCTGCATACACACAGTCATAGGCTTTAATGGGGCACCCTCACAATATGTTATAAAATATTGCAAGAATGATTTAGAAAAGGGTAACGCTCACACACTCACGTTTGAGTGCTTGATCAGGCATAAATTTCACAAGGAATTTTATTCAAATTTGATATTTTCTCACATCTCTAATCTCCTAAATGGGGTGAGATCATGATTAATGCCGGAATGTGTGTATGCGTGTGTTGCTTTTTTTTTTTTTTTTTTCTTTTCAAAGTCTTTGCACCAATATTACTTGGTAGTGGACGACCTTTGTCCAGTTTGCGTGGACTCTGGGCTCCTTGGAAGTGTTGCTTGTACACATTGAATTGGGTCTGGAATTAATATTGGTATTGGTAGGTCACATATCATTCTTGGAATTCCAGTATTGGCATATTGGAGATCTGACGTTTATTTTTGACATTCCTAAATGATGGCTTGTGTTTCATATTTACATGTATGGATCATATATCTTTCTTGGAATTTTATCTTCGAAAAATTGCAAGAAACCTTCTTAATATTTCGTCCCTCTTTCACGTAACCTCTTAAAAAAATAATTAGCAATTAGCACCACAATTAATTGTTATTAATCAAATGAGATGAAAAATGTAATATAACCACCATTAATTCTACAAAAGACAATTAATGGTAGCATTAATTACAAAATGTGTAAACTACCTAAGGGTTACATTGCATTCATTTGTTATTTAGGAAGGTTATATGAAAAATAGCTAAACATTATGGGGTTTCTTGTGATTTACCACTTTATTTTTAATGTTTAAATCCTCTCCCTTTCACTTCCATATCAAAATCTTAATACTATTTCAATAATAGAAATTGAGTGCACAATTTAATTTATCTACATACACATAGCTTGCCGTAGACATTTTGTTGGGCCACCCTCACAATTCACTTCTAGTAATGACCTTAGAATGCTTTTCTACCTTCTTTAAAAATAAAAATAAAAATAAAAAATCACTTAATTTCAGACGAACTTGTTCTGTTTTAAAACCAATATTCAGTGATTCAAATTATCAGACACTAGTCCTATCAATTTGATTTCAACTGGGGAAGTTTCCTCCCAACAACTTCATTTTATATAATTAATCCTCCACCACCTCAAAAAAATTTGGAATCTTATCTCCCAAAAAGGGATTTTCTTTTAGTCCAACACATTCATGAGATAGCGACTATTGCAATGAATGGTTAGGAGTATATACTTGTTCAATGTGTATATACGTGTTTCGTCAGACATAATATATTTGCTTTGTTGGTTTTGTTCATCTCATTGGACAATTGGTAGTATAATATGGCCTTGTGATAACGAAGTATACATAGATGGGAAGGGATATGTTTAACATATGTCTGTTGTAAAACTTTTTAATATCTTAACATTTTGCAAAACCAATTGTTAGAAATTGAGTACACAATTTAATTTATCTACATACACACAGCGCGCCATAGACATTTTGTTGGGCCACCCTCACTATTCACTTCTAGTAATCGACTTAGAATGCTTTTCTACCTTCTTTAAAACATAAAAACAAAACAAAAAAAGAAAAAACACTTAATTTTAGACGAACTTGTTCTGTTTTAAAACCAATATTCAGTGATTCAAATTATCAGACACTAGTCCCAAATTGTCAAATTTATACCCATTAATTTGATTTCAACTGGGGAAGTTTCCTCCCAACACCTTCATTTTATATAATTAATCCTCTACCACCTCAAAAAGATTTGAAATCTTATCTCTCAAAAAGCAATTTTCTTTTAGTCCAACACGTTCACGAGACAACGACTATTGCAATGAATTGTTAGGAGTAGCCTTTTTCTTCATTTTTCATACAATCAGTCTTTTTAGTTATTTTGACTACCAGTCTTCCTAGAAGTCACATGGCACGGTCCTAGCTCAAAAAAATCCTCCATCCTTAAATTACCAGAACCAGAAAAACAAAAGAAAACAAAACAATCATTCTCCATGTCTTTGGACAACCATTATTTTCTCTTGCTCACCTTTGAGAAGTAGTTGTTGTGGAAAGAAATGGGGAAATTTTATGCTGCTCGGCCTCTTTTAGTAGTTGTTTTATTGCTCGTTGAAACTGCGCACTTCTGCTTGTGCGGGAATTCAAGCTTGGATTGCATAGAAGGAGAGAGACAAGCTCTTCTCAAGTTCAAACAGAGTCTCAACGACCCTTCACATAGGCTCTCTTCTTGGAAAGGCACCGATTGTTGCAAATGGAAAGGAGTAAGCTGCAGTACCAGTACTGGACATGTCGTCAAGCTAGACCTCCGAATGACAAATGCCACAGGTGATTATTGGGACTGGGACTTCTCCAAGCAGTTAATGGCCCAGGAGGTAAACTCTGGTTTGCTGGAGTTGAGATACTTGAATTACTTGGATTTAAGTTGCAACAATTTTCAAGGAACCCCAATTCCAAAGTTCTTGGGTTTGATGGAATGGCTAAGGTATCTCAATCTCTCTAATGCCAACTTTGGTGGAATGGTTCCCCCTCAGCTCGGAAACCTCACCAACTTGCGTGTTCTTGATCTTCATCATGATTTTCGTTCTAGTTTGACTATTCTGAATCTAGAATGGGTTTCTCGTCTATCGGCATTGCAACACCTTGACATGAGTGGCGTAGACCTTAGTGGGGCTCCTAAAGTGATGCAGGTACTCAACATGAACCCTTTTTTACTAGTGTTACGCTTGGCATGGTGTGGACTCGATAACACTCATCTTTCTCAGGCTTTCACTAATTCCACGTTTCTTTCTTCTGTTGAATACCAAGGCCGATTTCCATATGTTTTTCAAAACATGACTTCTTTAAGAGTCTTTGATCTTTCAAAGAACTCTTTCAATTCTTCAATTCCACTCTGGCTGGGTAATTTTCGGAGCCTTGTACATCTCAATCTTGCATCCAATAGTTTTGATAGCATCGAAGGTGGGTCATCAATCACTCATCTTTCTCAGGCTTCCACTAATTCCATGTTTCTTTCTTCTGTTGAATTCCTAGATCTGAGTTCTAATTCATTCGAAGGCCCAATTCCACATGTTCTTCAAAACATGACCACTCTAAGAGTCCTTGATCTTTCAATGAACTCTTTCAATTCTTCAATTCCACTCTGGCTGGGTAATTTTCAGAGCCTTGTACATCTCAATCTTGCACGTAATAGCATCGATGGTGGGTTATCAAAGATCTTATGGAATCTTTGTTACTTGAAATCATTAGATTTGTCTGATAATTACCTACTTCACCGAGAGTTATTAGAAAGTCAAAGAAATATATCCGGATGCATTGAATATGATTTGGAGGAACTAAGTTTAGAACGTAGTGAATTTAGTGGTCGTTTGCCGGATTGGTTAGGGCAGTTTACAAAATTAAAATGTCTTAATCTTAGGAGTAATCTGTTCTCTGGTCCGATTCTGGCTTCACTGGGGAAATTGTCGGCTCTGAAAGAATTATATCTTTCTTATAATTTTTTGAATGGGACCATTCCAAAAGCATTGGGGGAATTGTCTAACTTAAGAGTTCTAGATCTTTCCAATAATCAGTTGAATGGGGCCATTCCAGATTCTCTTGGAAAACTTTTAAACCTTGAGACATTAGACATCTCTTCAAATTCCTTAGAAGGTAAACTCTCTGAAGTTCACTTTACAAACCTCTCACGGTTGGAATGGTTGGATATTAGTTCTAATTATCATTTGAATTTCAAGGCGAAATCTGATTGGCTACCTCCTTTTCAACTCGATACCATCACTATGAGTTCTTGCAAGATTAATGGGACTATTCCGCAATGGCTTCAAACGCAAAAGGAAGTCACAGTTCTAGATCTCTCCAACGCTAGCATCTCAGGACCTATCCCCAAATGGTTTCAGGATTTGCCCCTCTCCTTCTTGGACGTCTCTCACAACCAAATCAGTGGACGGTTTCCTAATCTCCCTCATATAAAGAGAGTATTTCTTTCTAATAACTTGATCTCAGGACCCCTTCCACAAAATATTGGTCATATGATGCTTGCATTGGAAATTTTATATCTCGATCACAACCTCATAAATGGTACAATACCAAGCTCATTGTGCAAAATAGAAACTTTGGAGACTCTAGACCTCTCAAACAACAACTTATCTGGGAGCATTCCTAATTGTTGGAGGAATTTATTTACACTATATCTCTCAAACAACAGGTTATCAGGGAACATTCCTAGTTGTTTTGAATATTTGTCCGACATAGATCTCTCAAACAACCGGTTATTTGGGAACATTCCTAATTGTTGGAGGGATAGTCCTGCTGCAGGTTATATCGATCTATCATCCAACATGCTAACAGGGCCTATTCCAAGCTCTTTTGGGCATCTTTCTGGTTTGGAATGGTTGCACCTAAACAACAATAGTCTTAACGGAGAGCTTCCTTCAGCCTTGAGAAATTGCACAGAATTGACTCTTTTGGATCTTGGTGAAAATAAATTCTCTGGAAATATACCTAAATGGATTGGAGAGAAGCTTGGGTCTTTGGAAATTCTGAGGCTACGAAATAATATATACAACGGTAGTATTCCTCCACAAATATGCAATCTCTCTTATCTGAAAATCTTGGACCTTGCGGATAACAATCTTATGGGAACCATCCCTCGTTGTTTTGGCAATTTCAGTGGCATGGCTCAAGAAGAAGTCGATTTTGGCAATGCTCGTAGAGATGCATATTGGGAAGACCAGAAAGTCATGGAGGTCATGAAAGGTAGAGAGCTTGAATTTGAAAAGATAACCAAGTTTGTAGTCAACATGGACCTTTCAAGTAATAACCTAGTAGGGGTGATCCCCGAAGAGCTCACAATCCTTTCTAGATTGGGTGGTTTGAATCTGTCGCATAATCATTTAACAGGAAACATCCCAAAGAACATAGGGAACCTGACGTTATTGGAATCTCTGGACTTTTCTAGAAATCATCTTTCAGGTTTGATTCCACAGAGCATGTCAGCTTTAACTTCGCTTAGCCACCTGAACTTGTCTTACAACAACCTCTCCGGAAAAATTCCGACAGGAAATCAGCTCCAAACTCTTGATGACCCTTCCATTTATGCTGGCAACCTTGAACTTTGTGGAGCTCCACTGCTAAACAAATGCCCAGGAGATGAACCACATGAAGCTCTAACACCCATCGGACATGACGAAAATGACAAGGAAGGTGTGTCCGAAAAGGTGTGGTTTTACATCGTTGTAATGCTAGGCTTCATGACTGGGTTATGGGGAACCTTGGGGGTTCTACTATTCAAGAAGAGTTGGAGATATGCTTACTTCAGGATTGTCGATGAAACCAAAGACTGGATATTTGTGGCAATAGCAGTGAAGGTAGCTAGGCTGAAGAAAAAGATAGGCAGCAACCACAGCGACAAGTGAAGAACACCAATTACTTGGTATGTGGGTAACAATTTATGACTATAAACTCTCACTTTCTTTCGAAGTTTTACATTTGTTCATTTTTAAGTTATGATGAATTCCTAATTGAATAAATGGCAAAGGAGTGAATGTATCGTTTCTTTGCTAATTATATAATTAAGCATCCATAAAGGCACCAAGGTGCTGAATTCATTTCTCAGCACCTTGCTGAGTTTGAATTTTTTCGGTGGATGTTTTAATTTTGGATTTGGGAATATGCAAATCTTAACAAATTGCACAAATGCAAAAGAAATCCCACCAATTGTTCCTCCTAACAGTGAAGTGTAGATTTTGTTGTAAGAACGTGAGAAACTGAGAACATCTCCAGCCCCTACCCTTTTTTTTTTTTTTGTTAAACTCAGATTTGAGTAAAATTTTGGGGATCGGCGACGGTGCATTGGCGCCACTTGAGAGTGGGTCTTCTTGTGAGAACGATCTAAATTTTTCTCCTTGTATATTTATATATCAAAGTTGTGATGAATAAGTGGGCACATGTCGATTGTTTCGGCATTCAATTAAACGTCGACACGTGGAAAATCTCGTCATGTTTTTAAAAGAATGCGACCGGGCGGTTTATAGTTGGGTTTCCACTTTCCCAACTGCGGACTGCCCATGAACCCACTAAAATCTCAACATTTCAACCGCTATCCGCCCACCCTGATTCTTGAAACAGCCCTATTGAGAATGAACAACTTGCTTTTATTTGGTGACCTTGTTAATGATTCTATACTAAAATCTATTTGTTTCTATACTATGGAGTACTACTAAAACTGGGGATGTAGAAAATAAAAAATAAAATTGATAGACAAAACAATTCTTTAAATTTCTGTTTTCTTTTTTCTCCTTTATTTTTGAGTTATTCAAAGTTCTATTTTCTTTGTTTCTTTTTTTCATTTTGTTTCGTGATTAATCAATTGGTTTTTTATCTTACTTTGCTTGAGGTTTTGATAATCAAGGATAATTTCATTTCTCGTATGTGATATATTATGTTGTTTGTAGTTAAAATTCCTTTTGACCTTAGAGGTTGGGGCCAACCAATCCATATTTACACAAAAAGTTTGGCCCATTGGGACCCGTCAGGATTGGTCCAACCTAGCTCGTAAAAGTTGTTGTTTGGGGAATTTTGTAATTCTGATTTTATGCCAGCCTTACAAATTAAATTGCCCTTTTGTCCTTCATGAGACTACACTTTTGAATACTACGGTTTTGGGGCTAGAGGAAAGTTAAATGGATATTTATGAAATTGGTTTTTAGAATACCTAAGATGATAGTGGAAGGTCGTTGAGCTAGAGTTACTATGTGTTTCTCCTTCATGGTTTTGGGGTAAGTGTGCCTTCCTTGAATTTCTTGGATGGGTGATCCTATTTCTACGCTCAGAGCGCGCCTATCTATTAGGGAGATTCAATAATTGAGATTGACATGAATAGAAAGCCAACCTCACATATCATATGTGGCATTCAAGTGAATGAATGAATAAATTGGAAAGGGTTTTGAAAATGGTTATGGCTTTATGAAATGAGAATTTGCCTTAGTCCTTGAAGTTGTTTTGGTGTGAGTTGACTTTAATTTGAAAATCAAGTATTATATTAAATTGTTCTTTTTTCGAAACTTTGGTATACTATTATATACAAAAATGTTTCTTATGGGTGACGGCTCATCCTTCTCTTTTTTCCAGGTTCTATAAGGGACATGGTGCCCTTCAAGTGATGCTGATGGTGACTTTTTGAGATGCTTGTTAATGTGATGAATGTTGTTAGATATGGTTATCATATTGGGTTTTGGATTATATTAACTCCTTATTTTGGGCATGTAATATTAAACATAGACATAATTTGTATTTGAGATTATGGATGTAATAGGAAAATATGAATATTGTATGTATTGTACCCACGTGGAACATGATCCCAATTATGGTAACCCTTGCATTGGAGCCATTTTGGACTATGCTAAACTCTTTCTATTTCCATATTTTATTTTTTCGGATACAACTATACAAGGCTACCATTTAATGAAGGGCAAAAAGTCTGACCATTTTTGTAGCTCGCTTTCCCGCAAAAATCCTCACCTCATCGTCGACCAGCTCACGGTCCTCGCCACAGCTGTCTCCGTTAGTACTATCGGCGGTCATTGGACAGCCTCACTGGAAGCCATCGCAGATCGCTGTAGCAGTCCCTCAATCGGTACAAATTCCTCCCTCTCTCTCGCTCTCTGACTCACTTTCTCACCTATTTTGGTTCGATTTCTTCTACTTCTGTTCCGACACTCACACGCAGATACAATTGATTTTTAGGGTTTTTTTTAATTCGATTTTTAGGGTTTTTGTTGTTTGGCTATGATTTTCTGTGTATATACACATATATATTTGTCTAGGTTTCTTTGCTTGTGTTGTGGAGTCGGGTCGTGGAGAAGTGGCTTTTCTTCTATTTGGAAGTGGTTTTCTGAGGTGTTGTTCAGATCGATTTGGTAAGGTCTGGTAGATTTCTGCTCTTCTATTCTGTTTTTGCTCTGGAGGTTTATCTTGGTTTTTAGCATTTGGGTTGCGGTTTAATGTTCTCTTTGCTGTGTTTTTGCTCTCATAAACTAAATTGAGCAGTACTATGGTCTCAGTTTTTTGGTTTCTGTTGTTGGAGATCAATTTTGTGAATTCTTCCAAAGAGCTTTTCTCATAAAGGGTCTCTTCTGATTTGTTATCTTAAGCATTGTAGTTTCCTTCAAGGGCCTGTTCGTTTGCTAAGAGTTTTAATTCAGAGATTTAAGGTTATTGTTATTCGGATTTCAAAAAGACTTCTCTCTTTGACTGATTATTTGTAATAAAAGATAATCTAATCTTGCCAAAATCATCTCTGTTCTTGTCAATTTAAGCTGTTCAAAACCGAAAATCACTTCTTCTTTTTTCCTGGGATGAAGAAAACCAAAAATCACATATTTTAACCAATTCAGTTGATTTTTGTAAATGCAAAAAAAATTTCCTGACTGTTTATGTCCAATTTTAGTCTAATCACTTAATGATAATTGTGCCCAAAAAATAATTATTTTTTGTGTAAAGAAAAATATTGAGTTTAAACATTAGTTAACAAAGTTAGAATTTTCGATTGGTGTTGATAATCCTGCATTTCATGGGAATTGAGGTATTCATGGGTATTTTGGTTCCTGTTAAATCTCGTCAAATGAAGAGCCAAATTTCTATCAGTTCCTAATAGCTTAAAATTTCCCACCTTAAATTCATAGGTAACAAACAGGCCCTTAGGGAATAATCTGTTCTTATTTATTTCAAGAAAGCTATCACAAACTACAGTATGGAGTAATTCTCTGTAACATTCTGTTTTCACTCAAAGTATTTTTGACTCCTTTTTTTGGACACTAATATTAGTTGATTGATGATATATAAATATCACATGTTTTTATTTGCTTAAATTTTTTTTAATGTTTTTTTCAATATTTATCCTGACATTTATCTAACCTTGCATATCATATTCATGCTCCCTTAGATGCCCTGTTCAAGAATGACTATGTGGATACAAGGTGGTTCTTACTTCTTTGTTTTTTCAACCTTTAGATGATGGTAGGTAAATAGTTTTGTATAATTATGATATAGACTGTTTCTTGACATAATCTATCTGTTGATAAGGGTAATTGGCACCTTAACACACATTCATTCTTAAATTGTCCTTATGGACAGTTTAGGAATGCATACTTCCCAACTATTATCTAACCTTGCATATCATATTCATGCTCCCTTAGATGCCCTGTTCAAGAATGACTATGTGGATACAAGGTGGTTCTTACTTCTTTGTTTTTTCAACCTTTAGATGATGGTAGGTAAATCGTTTTGTATAATTATGATATAGACTATTTCTTGACATAATCTATCTGTTGATAAGGGTAATTGGCACCTTAACACACATTCATTCTTAAATTGTCCTTATGGACAGTTTAGGAATGCATACTTCTCAACTATTTGGTTTTGATATATTGGATACATTTATAGATCGTTCCGTACATTCTCCGGTTGTTCTCAGGGTACAAGTTTAGAGTGGGAAGTACAATGTACTTTTCTCTCTAAATTATGTACTTGGAGAACTATAGTGAAATGCTGCTGATTTTTCTCTAAATGTTTACAACATACAATCACCTAATAGTTAACAAGTATGCATTTCTTAAATGGGATAGGACCACCAACCTTTATGAGCACACATTTTGATTTTTTACATCAGTACTATTTATTTGTCATGATGTTATAATCGCAGTTAGCATAACACAACACTTGTGTACTTAGGTGAGTGCCTAGACATGACATGTCTTTTGACAACCATGTTTCCTTGTTAATTTCTTTTACTTTTCTTTTTCCTTGGAACTATTATTTGTTTTTTGTTCATAGACATTTCGTTGGCAAGATGAATTCAGTAGGGAAATGAATGCTGCTGTTGAAGAGGGTTATAAACCTCCACCAGAATTTCAGGAGGATGTGAAGGAACCACTTGTTGAACTCCGTTTGACGGATTCAACAGATCGAGCTTTGGCTAATTCAGTGGCCTATTAATCACGTAAGATTTCCTTTCAGCCTTTAGGCTTCTGTTGATTCCATCAAATCATGGGCATGAACAATACAATACAAGGTTCATTACAAACTGTAATAGTTATGATGATGTTGTGATTTTCTTGCACTAGAGAAAAGTGAAGGAAACGATTTTCTTTTATAGAAAAGTTTTGTGGTGGCCCAACTAATGTTCAAATGGCTTGTGTTGATAAATTCCTAGTTTTCAGTCACCTCAACTTAGTGTGAACTTGTTTGATGAGGCAGCCTAACCGAATAGACTAAAATAAAAGTAAACATCCAAAATGCCTTCCATGGCAACAAATGGAATCTTTCTTCTTTTCTTTTTTGTCTCTTTTTGATGGTGGTGGGCCTCTTCTTCTTCTTCTTCTTCTCTTTTTTTTCTTTTTTTCTTTTTTTTTGGTTTCTGTTGTTGGAGATCAATTTTGTGAATTCTTCCAAAGAGCTTTTCTCATAAAGGGTCTCTTCTGATTTGTTATCTTAAGCATTGTAGTTTCCTTCAAGGGCCTGTTCGTTTGCTAAGAGTTTTAATTCAGAAATTTAAGGTTATTGTTGTTCGGATGGTCCTAGGATTTCAAATGCACTTCTCTCTTTGACTGATTATTTGTAATAAAAGAAAATCTAATCTTGCCAAAATCATCTCAGGTCAATTTAAGCTGTTCAAAACCGAAAATCACTTCTTCTCTTTTCCTGGGACGAAGAAAACCAAAAATCACATATTTTAACCAGGTCACTTGATTTTTGGAAATGAAAAAAATGCCCTGACTGTTTACCAACCAATTTTAGTCTAATCACTTTATAATTATTGTGCCCAAAAATGCCCCGACTGTTTTCCAACCAATTTTAGTCTAATTATTTTTTGGGTATAGAAAAATGGATATTGAGTATAAACATTAGCAAGCTCATAAAATTAATGAAGTTAGAATTTGCGATTGGAGTTTATAATCCTGCATTTCATGGGAATTGAGGTATTCGTAGGTATTTTGGTTCCTGTTAATCTTGTCAAATGAAGAGCCAAATTTCTATCACTTCCTAATAGCTCAAAATTTCCCACCTTAAATTCATTGGTAACGAACAGGCCCTTAAGGAATAATCTGTTCTTATTCATTTCAAGAAGCAATCACAAACTAGGGTATGGAGTAATTCTCTGTAACATTCTGTTTTCACTCAAAGCATTTATGACTCCTTTTTTTGGACACTATATTGGTTGATTGATGTTATATACATTTCGCATGTTTTTATTTCCTTATGTTTTTTTTAAATTTTTTTTTCAATATTTATCATGACATTTATCTAACCTTGCATAGCATATTCTTGCTCCGTCAGATGCCCTGTTCAAGTGATGTTATATACATTTCACATGTTTTAATATCCTTATGTTTTTTTTTTTTTTTTTTTTTTTTTTTTTTAAATTTTCAATATTTATCATGACATTTATCTAACGTTGCATACCATATTCATGCTCCCTTAGATGCCCTGTTCAAGAATGATTATGTGGATACAAGGTGGTTCTTACATTTTTTTTTTTTTCAACATTATGATACACACTAATTCCTAACATAATCTATCTGTTGATAAGGGTAGTTGGCATCATTCTTGAATTGTCCATATGGACAGTTTAGGAATGCATACTTCTCAACTATTAGGTTTTGACATGTTGGATACATTTTTAGATCATTCGGTACATTCTTTAGATGTTCCTTGCTACCCAAGTTTAGAGTGGGAAGTGCAATGTACTTTACTCTCTGAATTATGTACTGGAGAACTATAGTGAAATGTTGCTGAATTTTCTATAAATGTTTACAACGTACAATCACCTAATAGTTAACAAGTACGCATTTCTTAAATGGGATAGGACCACCAACCTTTATGAGTACACATTTTCATTTTTTACATCACTACTATTTATTTTTAATGATGTTATAATTACAATTAGCATAATACAACACTTATGTACTTAGGCGAGTGCCTAGACAACACGTGTTTTGACAACTATGTTTCCTGATTAGTTTCTTTTACTTGTACTTTTCTTTTTCCTTCTTGGAACTATTATTTGTTTTTTGTTCATAGACATCTCGTTGGCAAGTTGAATTCAGTGGGGAAATGAATGCTGCTGATGAAGAGAGTTATAAACCTCTACCAGAATTTCAGGAGGATGTGAAGGAACCCCTTGTTGAACTCAGTTTGACGGATTCAACAGAGCTTTGGCTAATTCAGTGGCCTATTAATCATGTAAGATTTCCTTTCAGCCTTTAGGCTCCTGTTGTTTCTATCAAATCTCGGGGATGAACAATACAATACAAGGTTCATTACAAACTGTAATAGTTATGATGATGTTGTGATTTTCTTACACTAGATAAAAAAGTGATGGAAACGATTTTCTTTTATAGAAAACTTTCATGGCGGCCCAACTAATGTTCAAATGGCTCGTGTTGATAAATTCCTAGTTTTCAGTCACCTCAACTTAGTATGGACTTGTTTGATTAGGCAGCCTAACTGAAGAGACTAAAATAAAAGTAAACATCCGAAAATGCCTTACATGGCAACAAATGGAATCTTTCTTCCTTTCTTTTTTCTCTCCTTTTTGGTGGTGGTAGGCCTCTTCCTCTTTTTTTTTTTTTTTTTTTTTTTTTTTTTTGGGGGGGGGGGGGGGGGCTTAATTTAAGATTTTTAGCCTCATTGAGTTTATTATGTTACTTCATGTGTGTTGCAGCCTCCTGATTGTGATGGGCAAGAATTGTCACTCAAGCTTCATCATGATGGAAAGTTGGGCAGTTTTGAGGGCTCATCTGGTGAGTGTAAATTTCCATCTATGATGTGTATGGAAAATTTTCATTTTGACACCCATTTTTCCATGTTTACCATGCAAACCCAATCTCTAAAGTAGCTTGATCTGAATGTGAATTTATCCATTGGTATATGCATTCTTTAGCAAAATTCTATATTGTGATTTGTGGATCAATATTACTCATTATGGCAGGAAAGCTATATGACATGGTCAGTTTTCCATCTCAAGAACCAGATGCGACAGTTTTTCTATCATCTGCATCAGAGTAAAAAATTGGTAAGCAGAAACAATGTACATTTTTCCCTGTGTTCAATAAAAATTTCCTAACATTGTTTTGGGATTGTATTACCCCTTATGCAAGATTAAGAATCTGCTTTTCGGATTGCAATTATGTAACTTCTTTGTTGCATAAATTAATCTAATATACATTTATCCTGCCATGTGAGATTTGACTTGAATATACGGACCATATATAACCCACCTATTTGTCCCCAAGAAAGCTTTTTGGCAACTTGGTGCTAATGTCTTGCGTGTCTTCTCTTTCTATCTGTTGTTGAGCACATTTGTTTAGATGACAGTGCAACTTTGTTCAATTCACCCTGAGAATTGATGGGCCCATTTGGGAAATCTGGTTTTTGGTCCAATCCGGTTCAAACTCAAGTCTGATAGGCATATCCATGTGAAGACATTTTTTATAATGAAGTAATGAATTAGTTTTAGATTGTAACCCGTTGGTCTAAAGCTGCATTTTTTCCCTCTTTTCCTTCTGAAGTTGCTTGGTTCTGTTATCTATTATATATGTACACGCCCACGCCCACGCCCACACGGGCGGCCCACCCACCTACACACACACAGCTTTGGTTGGCATATTCAATTTTAAAATTATAATCGTTCTCATGACTTCAAAGTAAAATTAAGAAGTTTATGATTGGACAAAAACTTCAGTTCATCAACAAATCACAACCTTATTTAGGTCTAGAAAGTTGAAGCAAATATGTAGAAAATTTGAAAGAGAAGTCATGAAAGCCTAGAAAATCAACAAAATTTGTAGGAAAACATGTTGGTCAGGAGTGCCTATGACAAATGTGAAGTTCTTGTGCAAAAGTGGACATGTCAGTCATTGCTGTTTAATTTTAAAAATGCCATGTTCTAGGGTGAAAAGTCCGCAAAGCGTTAGATTTTTATAGTGTTACCTACATAATACATACAACGGTTTACATTTGAGAAAATTTACTTTTGGCCTTCAAGTTTGTCATTCTCTAGGTACTTTCAAGTTTAAACACTCCATATGCAACTGTTCCAACGACAAACACGATAACTGTCGGGGTGAAAAGGGTAAAAATGGTCCTTTATAGTTACAATAAAGGTATAGGCAACATGAAGTCATGCTGGAGAAGTTCTACTATGGCCGGATATACTGGAGAAGTTCCCAACAAATATTTTCACCAACACTTGGTCTTAGACCTTAAACTTGTTTTGCTGTGAGTTAACTGTAATTGAAAATCAAGTATTCTATATATATTTTACGAACAATTTATCCCATTCTGTTAGGAAGCCGGTAGTCATAATATTGGTGAGAAATGGGAAGTTACAATCCATAAGCAACACGAATTACAGCTTCAAAATTCAAGACATTTTTTCCCTTTTGCAATATCGAACCTACTCTGCATTTCAAGGAGTCATGCGGGAGAAGTACTATACACTTGCGGTGTAATCAGATTTCATATTTTAAAGGGTGTCCAAATCTATACACTTCGGTGTAGTTGGAAGTGACCCAAAGAATAATGAGAAGCACTTTGAAAGTATTTTATGTGTGTGTGTGAGAGAGAGAGAGAGAGCAGAGAGAGAGCAGAGTATTTTGTAAATGTTTGATGTCCAAACATTTATTTTCACTAGCTCATTTTTTCCTAAATAAAAGGCCAATCTTGAATCATATAAGAAGTCTTGCTTTGCTGAAGTTGCTTTCAAACCTACCTGCTGAGATAAATAGCATATAAAATTATTTTGACATAGAGTTCTAACTTCCAAGCAAAATTTTGAAAGAGTTGGGTCTGTGGTTTATTTACGGAGTATTATTTATAATTTATAATTATTTTGGCTGAGGGGTGTTTGTTATTTATAGCAATATTTAGGTGAAGAAGAGTTCATGTACCTATCCCAATTTCTAAAACCAAAACAATTTCATGAGGTTGCCCCAGAATCATACATATTGTTTCAAGCTCAATTTTGGCATTTTTGTTTTTAAAATTTTGATAATTCATTGCCTAACCTGTCTTACCAATCTGTCCCACCCAAGAAAAAAAAAGGCAGATTAATCAGAATGGCCCAGTTAAGATCATGGCCGAACGTGAATAACAATGCAAGGAGATAATATTGTCGATCAAATCCAACCCAATATTTACACTAAATACTTGTATGGCCAAAAATGAATTACACTTGTATTGACATTGAGGTGCTGCTTTAATTTAGACATATTTATTGACTAACTTTATAAAATGCAATGCCCCAATCCTCACAGGTAAACAATAGGTGTTGTAGGATTCAATATGACCATTCCCGGTGGTTGTCTTGGAGAATTGCCATCAAGACATTTAAAAACCTATTTAAAAATGATTCAATATGACAAACTTGTTGTCATTTTTTTTTTTTTTTTTTTTTTTTTTTTTTTTTTTTTTTTTGGGGTTAAGCAAGTAAATATATTAAGGAAAAACCAAAAAACAACAGAAGTCACAAAAACAAAAACTTGTTCTATTTAAAAACCTATTCAAAAGGGATTTTGTTTCTATATGGTGCCACCCACTAGTTCCAAATTGAAACCCGTTAAATTGAGATCCCCACACCTTGACTGCCTAGCTTCATAAAGTCTTTGCCCACTTATCACGGTTACATATAGCTTTCTATCAAATCATGAGACATCGACTATTGCAATGAATTGATGGCTTTTTTATTTATAGAGTCTGCCTAATCGAGTCTTCCCTCATTTTCCGTGTACAGGACTGCAAACTTGTTAGTGGTGTCTTCTTTTGAACACATCCATTTACTTGACTCTATCAAATGCAATTAACACCGCAATCCTCACGTTTGAAGATAACTGTATCCACGAACTTTAATGATGCCCACCTATTTTCCATACTGATCTACAATCTTTCAAGGAAAAATGGAACTTGCAATTGTATTGCATGAGGCTTGACAAATTGGGAATACATATCTATTTCTTGTTGGTTCCCACTTGAGGCTTGGATCACTTTGCCCAAATTCCCAATCCAAAAATCAAACAACTATTCAATGAGCCAACCCGACTGTTCCTTGGTCAACATTTGAGTGGTTTATATGGGCAACATTTTTCGTAGTCCTCTATTCAAATAGCCAAATAAGTAATTGAATAAAAGGCAGTATATATTGTAAAAATCCGTCACTAAAAATTAAACATAAAACTTGGGTCATCAATGAGCCAACCCGACTGTTCCTTGGTCCAGGCTAGGTTTGGTTTCGAGAAAATATTCATGCAACTCATCCCGGTCATTGCAATGCATGTGTTTTTATCATTGGAACAATAAATTGGTGCGCAAATTGTGATTTTAAATTTCCATCAAGACACGTAAGAATATTATAGAAAACCATGAGGCTTAGAAAGCAAGAGAGAAAGGAAGAGCAAAAATGGGAGATTCTTTAGAGTAGAAATATTACCAAGAAAAGCCAACTGCCGTAGACTAGCAATTCCAATTCGTGGACCAACAACTCAACAAGGGTAGATGTCACATACCATGTCAAAAATTTATTGGAAAGAAATTATGCATTTGCCATATCCAACACGTTTCGTGACATTGATGTGTCTTTTCAAATACGACATTTATTGACTGACTTCATAATATGCAATGCTCCAATCCTTACGGGAAAAGATAATGGAATTGATTGAAGATGACCATATTCGATGGATGGTCATGAATCATGCATGATTAATGCAGTGTATTTTTTGGACTAAGGATCTTTCAAGGTATAGTGCAAGTAATAACGTCAAGTGAGAAATTTCACACCATAAATATATGGGCAATATTCCATGGTATCCATTGGAAAATTCATATATAATCTGTGGTATGCATTTTGGTGCCAAGTTATTTTCATGACCTCTTTTTCTTTATTTTAGCAAAACTATGAGGCTTAGATAGTAGGAGAGAAAGTACAAAAAGGATAAAGGGAGATTCTTCAGGGTAAAAAAATATCACAAAGAAATGCCAAATGTCATCGTAGACTAGCTATTCCAAATGTCTCTAGTCTTTTTGTTTTTTTGTGCGCCCAAGTCTTCAATTAATGAGTATTGTCCCAAGTCTAATGGGAGATTCTTTAGAGTAGAAATATCACCAAGAAAAGCCAAATTCCGTAGACTAGAAAATTCCAATTCGTGGACCAACAGCTCAACAAGAGTAGATGTCACATACCATGTGAAAAAGTTCTGTGAAAGAAATTAAGCATTTGCCATAGCCAACACGTTTCGTGACATTGATGTGTTTTTTCAGACACGACATTTATTGACTGACTTCATAAATTAATGCAATGCCCCAATATATGACTACTGACTTAATGAGGAATGACTATTAAAACAATTTTTTATTTTCTTCATGAAAAATGAAAAACGAACGTACTTCAGAACTTCAAAGGCATTCCAAACATTTGAGTGGTTTATATGGGCAACATTTTTCGTAATCCTCTATTCAAATAGACAAATAAGTACTTGAATAAAAGGCAGCATATATTGTAAAAATCCGTCACTAAAAATTAAACATAAAACTTGGGTCATCAATGAACCAACCCGACTGTTCCTTGGTTCAGGCTAGGTTTGGTTTCGAGTAAATATTCATGCAACTCATCCCGGTCACTGCAATGCATGTGTATTTATCATTGTAAAGGAATTATGTGCATTCTTGAATTGGATGCCAATTTGTTCTTCTTTGACCTTTGTATGAAACTAGCTAATAGAAATGGGCATTAGGATTCAAATATTCTGTCGGTGATGGATTCCATGGTGTGCTAAATACCTCATTACAAAAAAAAAAAAAAAAAAAAAAAAAGAAAGATTTTCCTTCGAGAAAATTTCCATTCATATTCATCGATTTTCTTGGCGTGTATGGCTAAGGTAGTTCATTGTTGTTCTACACTATAAGCTTGATATGTAAAGCTCTCAGATTTTGATTTAGAGTAAATTATAAGAAACGCTTTTAATGTTTGGTCCTTTTTCAGGTAAAAAAACAAGGGACCTTTTAACTCAAATGAACTTATAATTCTCTTTAACTTGTTGCTTTCTAGTTTAGACATTGTGCTAATTTTAGCTACAATTGTGGTTAATTGGCCATCTAGAGGAACTGTCAGATATTTTGTTACACTAATGTCTCAGAGTTTAATTCCATCCGAGTATTAAGACAAAAATACAAACTTGATGTCCTGATAAGTGATTTGTATATATAGAAGGCTGGGATGAGTGGTCATACAATTGCTCATATGAGAGCCATCAAATATCCCTTTTACAATGATTTCCATCATGTCTGAGGAGACATTAATTTCCTTCATCATATTTCACGAATGAAGCATTTGATGGTTTTTGAAAAAGCTACAGAAATTACTCGCACAATACATTATATAAAATTTCATGCACATACACATAAGCATGTGTAAGCAAAGACTTCGTGGAGTCAATCAAGAATACAAACTTGATGTCCTCTTCAAATCAGTTTCACCTCATATTGTCAATACACAGAAGGATTTCAATTCCTGCTAATATGAAACACACACTGTATGGAATGCACAAAACTCACTATTAGAATTTCATTTCACTTGGTATATAGACTGTAATTTTGGTAAATTGAGTCTCTTATCATAGAAAGCCTTTGAATTTTCAATGTAATCAAGTAGCAATTGTTTTGGACTGTAGCCAAAGTAGAAAGCAGATAGGGAATTGAATTAAGGTGCATAAATTCTAGCTACCGTGCATGCATCATCTCACGTTCAACCATATGCATCACGATCACCTTTATGAAAGTTTCTTTGTTCAAGAGAGACGGCCCTTTCACCGTGGAATCCAAGGCAAATGTAGTGGGTCTAGTTGTAGGCCAAACTAATTATATTGTTCAATCATGACTAAATAATTTTTTAGTCATTTGACTTAAGACCATTATAAACTTATTATTTTAAAGAAAAAAAAAAAGAAAAGAAAGGAAAACTCCAATGATTTAACTTGGAAGAAGGAAAAAATAAAAATAAAAAATCAGCACAATGTTCTAAAGTCATCAAATCAATCTATTATTTCCCTTCACTAACCATCTCTCTTGTGTTGGAAAAATACCACATCCCACATCGACTAAATATCAAGTCTAACGTGTCTTCATATACTTATTTGGGTTTTCCACTTGTAAGCTTAGACTTTTAAATTGGAAACTGAACTTGGTATCGTTAACGCATGTCGTTCAAGTCTGTTCTATTGTACCTAGCCACATGTTTTTCCTTTAAAAGTGGAAAGGTTTTAGAAGGTCATAGGTTTAACTCTCTTTTAGTGTGTATATCTTATCTAGCCAAAAAAAAAAAAAAAAAAAAACCAACTCATCTATATTGCAAGAAACGGATGAATTGTAATGTACAAGATTTACCTGTGTCACTTGGTTATTACCTTCTGGTTGTATAGAATGATTTGGTTATTACTTGGATAGTTGAATGGAACCATTTGAACCATATCACTTGGTAGGTAGAGAGTAGAGACTGTAATTTTGGTAAATCGAGTCTCTTATCATAGGGCCTTTGAATTTTCAATGTAATCATGTACCAATTCTTTTGGACTGTAGCCAAAGTAGACAGCAAGATAGGAAAATAAGGTGCATTAATTCCAACTACCGTGCATTCATCATCTCACGTTCAGCTATCACCATTACCTTTATGAAAGTTTCTTCGTTCAAGAGAGAGGGGCCCTTTCACCGTGAAATCCATGGCAAATGTTGTGAGGTGTTTTTATTTATCTTTTATTGGACTCTAAGAGGTTAGGTTAGGGGGTTTTCATGAGAGCGGAGGGCCATAGGCCTATAGTCCAAACTTGCCTGTTAGAGGTCTAGTTGTAAGCCAAAGACTAATTATATTGTCCATTCATGACCAAATAATTTTTAAGTCATCTGACTTTAGACCATTATATATCAACACTTTTAAAAAATAAATAAATAAATAAAGCTTCATTTTTAAGTCCATGAAAAAACACGATTGTGCTCCCCAGATGTCAACATTTCAGCTCCTCGTCCTCGTAGAGATCACTACCTATGTAGGTATGGGGCATCTTACACGAGGCGTTAGAGGAATAGTCTGAGCTAAAACCTCGGCAAGGAGATAATATTGTCGATCAAATCCAACCCAATATTTACACTAAATACTTGTATGGCCAAAAATGAATTACACTTGTATTGACATTGAGGTGCTGCTTTAATTTAGACACATTTATTGACTGACTTCATAAAATGCAATGCCCCAATCCTCATGGGTAAACAGTAGGCTATATGATTCAATATGACCCTACTCGGTGGTTGGTCCCAGAGAATTACCATCAAGACATATTTAAAAACCTATTTAAAAGTGATTCAATATGACAAACTAGTTCTCTCTTCTTCTTCTTCTTCTTCTTCTTCTTCTTCTTCTTTTTTCTTTTTTTTTTTTTTTTTGGGTTAAGCAAGTAAATATATTAAGGAAAAACCAAAAACCAACAAAAGTCACAAAAACAAAAACTTGTTCTATTTAAAAACCTATTCAAAAGTGATTTTGTTTCTATATGGTGCCATCCACTAGTTCCAAATTGACACCCATTAAATTGAGATCCCCACACCTTAATTGACTGGCTTCATAGAGTCTTTGCCCACTTCTCACGACTACATATAGTTTTCTATCAAATCATGAGACATCGACTATTGCAATGAATTGATGGCTTTTTTATTTATAGAGTCTGCCTCATCGAATCTTCCCTCATTTTCCGTGTACAAAACTGCAAACTTGTTACTAGTTGAAACAAGAAAAGCCCATAAGTCTTCCAAGTCTGTGTATATACCACTACTATTGAGAGACTTATGGTCCAAAATTGTTCCAAGTTTGTGCACCACTACTGTTTCCCAAAATTGTTTCAAACAATGTGGAAACTCTTATTGTTCCAAATGGAGGTGTCTATGCTAAGACCCGGCTTGTGAATGGAGACCAACTAGGGGTCTCTCTTTCATGTCGTGTGATACAATCTTATAACAAAAAATCTGCATTGGAGTAATGTAATCTTGACTCATCCAACACCTTCACAACATTGGTGTTTTCTTTTGAACGCATCCATTGACTCGACTTTATCAAATGCAATTTATACCGCAATCCTCACGTTTGAAGATGACCGTATCCACGAACTTAAATGATGCCCACCTATTTTCCAGACTGATCTACGATCTTTCAAGGAAAAATGGAACTTGGAATTGTATTGAGGCTTGACAAATTGGGAACACATATCTATTTCTTGTTGGTTCCCACTTGAGGCTTGGATCACTTTGCCCAAATTCCCAATCCAAAAATCAAACAACTATTCAATGTGTACATACGTGTTTCGTTAGATGTAATATATTTGGTTTGTTGGTTTTGTTCAGCTCATTGGACAATGGGTAGTATAATGCGGCCCAACATCAGCCTGTCATAACAAATTAGTATACATAAATATAAGAAAGTTTATAAAATCTAGTAGAAAATTAATAATAAAATAATATTATTGTTTACTAAATGAATTATCAGTTCTTTTTTCTTTTCCCTAAGGGTAAGATGCCTAAGGGAGAAAATCACATGACTGAATCAATTGTGGGGGAATTACAAATTGGTCCGGCTATGGGCAAACAATCAAATATGACTACTAACTTCGTAATATATGACTACTGACTTAATTAGGAATGACTGTTAGATTATATTGATATGTAATTATTTGCCAGTAACTAGACCAATCTGTAACTCCCCCATCAACTATTGGTTTACTTATAGAGGGCCGGGCCATTCGTAGGAAAAAAAAATTGAATAACAAAAAATGAATAATAAAACAATAATACTGTTGAGTAAATCAATTATTGGTGCTTTTTTTCCTCCAAGGTAAGATGGGCAGAGGAGGAAATCATCTGACTGAATCAATTGAGTATTGGTTTACTTGCCTGTGGAGTTGAATGACAATTGGCCATTCGCAGAAGAATAAAAAGGGGAGAGAAGGCAATTGGCTTTACTTCCATTTAATTGTTACAGACACATGGTCAAAGGCGTTTTCAAAAAACAAAAAAATAAAAACAATTTTTATTTTCTTCATGAAAAATGAAAAACGAACGTACTTCAGAACTTCAAAGGCATTCCAAACATTTGAGTTGTTTATAGGGGCAACATTTTTCGTAGTCCTCTATTCAAATAGCCAAATAAGTACTTGAATAAAAGGCAGCATATATTGTAAAAATCCGTCACTAAAAATTAAACATAAAACTTGGGTCATCAATGAGCCAACCCGACTATTCCTTGGTCCAGGCTAGGTTTGGTTTCAAGAAAATATTCATGCAACTCATCCCAGTCACTGCAATGCATGTGTATTTATCATTGTAACAATAAATCGGTGCACAAATTGTGATTTTAAATTTCCATCAAGACACATAACAATATTATAGAAGAACCATGAGGCTCTTAGAAAGCAGGAGAGAAAGGAAGAGCAAAAATGGGAGATTCTTTAGAGTAGAAATATTACCAAGAAAAGCCAACTGCCGTAGACTAGCAATTCCAATTCGTGGACCAACAACTCAACAAGGGTAGATGTCACATACCATGTCAAAAATTTCTGTGAAAGAAATTATGCATCTGCCATATCCAACACGTTTCGTGACATTGATGTGTTTTTTCAAATACTACATTTATTGATTGACTTCATAAAATGCAATGCCCCAATCCTTACGGGTAGAGATAGTGGATTTGAAGATGACCATATTCGATGGTTGGTCATGAATCATGCATGATTAATGTGGTGTATCTTCTAAACTAAGGATCTTTCGGGATATAGTGCAAGTAATAACGTCAAGTGAGAAATTTCACACCATAAATATATGGGCAATATGCTATCGTTTCCATTGGAAAATTCATATATAATCTATCGTATGCATTTTGGTGCCAAGTTATTTTCATGACCTCTAGAAAATAAAGAAAATCCTTTTCTTTATTTTAGCAAAACTATGAGGCTTAGATAGCAGGAGAGAAAGTAAAAAAGGGATAAAGGGAGATTCTTCAGGGTAAAAAATATCACAAAGCAATGCCAAATGTCATCGTAGACTAGCTATTCCAAAAGTCTCTAGTCTTTTTGTTTTTTTGCGCGCCCAAGTCTTCAATGAGTATTGTCCCAAGTCTTTTTGTTTTGTTTTGTTTTGTTTTGTTTTTTTTTTTTTTTTTTTTTTTTAGTACTGCAGGACTTTAGAGTCCACTTTATTTGGGCGTAAAAAATACACCAAGTATTCATCATCTCACTAGAAATTTTATTGGAACAATCCACCTTTAGGTCTCATGTTTAATAGCTCTTTAGCACATACACAGAGAGTACAATACACAATGAATATTCACACTATATCTATCAAAGCTTTGTAAATTGGGAACTCGATCAGAGGATGGCCATTGGTTGCTGTGCTAGTGCTAGCTTGATCATCCAATTGATTTGTATCACACAAAATCTTGGTCAAAGGGTGTGAGCAAATGTCAAGTTTGGCTAAGTGACCATAGAATTCCGTGGCGTTAACTGCAAGAAATGATCAGCATCCATTAACTTTTGGGTTTTGCACATTAATTTGATTTTTCAGATAGAATTTATAGAAAAATGTATTATGCAAATCAAATGATTAAAACTCATCCAATCAACATAATTTTTTGGCAAAATTGTTATTATTTTAAGCCCATTTAAATGTGATTTTTATTCTACCTTTTGCCACCCACTAGTTGAACTTTCGTGGGAGAGAGAGGAGAGGTAAGAGGTGAGAATGAGCAAGTTCACGCCCAATAAAATTTTTGAACAAAAAAAAAAAAGGGAAAACAAGAATCATCTGTCTTAAAATTGTTCCAAACAATGTGGAAACTCTTATTGGTCCAAATGGAGGTGTCTATGCTAAGACCCAGCTTGCGAATGGAGACCAACTAGGGGTCTCTCGCTCTTTCATGTTGTGTGATACAATCTTGTAACAAAAAAATTTGCATTGGAGCAATGTAATCTTGACACATCCAACACCTTCACGACAGTGGTGTCTTCTTTTGAACAAATCCATTTACTTGAATTTATCAAATGCAATTAATACCACAATCCTTACCTTTCAAGATGGTCATATTTGGTGGGTGCCTGGATGGTCATGAACATGAATGATGCCCACATATTTTCGAGACTGATCTACGATCTTTCAAGGGAAATTTAATGAAACTTGGAATTGTGTCAAGGTTTGAAAAATTAGGAATACATCTCTATTCTTGTTGGGTCCTACAGTCCTACTTGGGGCTCGGATCACTTAACCCAATCCAAAAATCAAACAACTATTCAATGTGTATTTAATGTGATAACGAAGTATACATGGATGGGAAGGGATATGTTTACATTTAGTATAAAACTTTTTACTCTTAATACTTCTCAATATCTTAACATTTTGCTAATTTAATTGTTAGATTAGATATTATACTCATGAATGCCGAATTTTAAGTTAATAAGATATCAAAAACCACTTAATCCGTACGTAAACTTTCATTTATTTTATAAATAAAATTATAATTTAGGGGCAATTTATAAATGGGCTAATTTCTAATCTCTGATTATCTTGAAATTTGGCATGCATGATGTATAATAATATTGGGCTTTGCTACATATCTCGAATTTGAGACTTCCAATCAAATTCAAAGGTGGAACCCACTTTTAGTTGATATTTTTAGTTTTCGTCTCAATATAGGTTTCGTCCTTCTTAGCTAATTTTGCTTCTTTTGTGAGCTGAATTGTAACAATTATAAGCCACCAATACCGGCTTTTCTTTATTGTTTATTTTTCTTACTCATTTCTTCTATTGTATTCTTTTTTCTTTCTTTTAATAATACTTCAAGCCTATGAGGTTTTGACTCTTTATTTCTCAGTGGTTTTAGAAATGTTTCTAATTTAAGAATCAGATAAATTCATCAACAAGATTATGAATTGAGATTTAGGGAACTGTTGTGCTAATTGGGTCATTTTAATGGCATATGTCAAGTTTGGCTAAGTCACCATAAAAATTTGCCACATCAGCAACAAAGAATGATCATGAATATTCACTAATCAATGTGTTTCGATCATCAAGTAAATCCAGTGTACAAAATCAGCTGGATTAATAATTTGGAGCATTTGATTTTGTTTTAGATGGTAATGGAAAACAGTAGTATGCAATCGGGAAAAATAGGCTGCTGATAGGGACCGACAAGGGTCTCTGCCACATGCCGTGTGACCAAAAAAAAGAAAAAAATTGACCGAAAATCTGCATTTGGACAATGTAGTATTGCCGTATCCAATACATTTTGTAGACCGACTTCATAAAATGTGATGCCTTAATCCTCACGAATAGAGATGCTCAAATTGAAGATGACCAAATTTAATGGTTGGTGATGAATCATGATTAATGCCCGTGTATTTTAATTTTTTGGCCAAGGATATTTTGAGGCATAGTGCAAGATATAAGTGGACAAACCAGAGTGAGAAATTCCACCCCATGGATGGATAAGTATTCCATGGTATCCATTGGAAATTAATGTATAACCTCTTCTAGTCTTCTATGCATTTACGTGCCAAGTTGTTGATTGAGTCTTTTTTTTTACTAGTCCTTTTCTTTAGCTGACTCTTTGTATGACTACTTTTGCGGGACTTTAAGGTCCAATTTATTTGGGCGTAAAAAATACGCAAAGTATTCTTAATTTTAATTAGGGATGCATTATCTTATTGAACTTTTTTATTTATCAACCGTTAAACCAAGTTCATTGGGTGCCTTTTCTTTATTTATTTTATTTTTTATTAAAAAAACACACATGCTAGGAGGGTGGGGGTTAAGGCCTACCAGATTTATTATCCAAACAATAAACATTACATACGCAAATGACCCATATGAAGATTATCATAGAATACAATGAAATGTAAGTCGCTTTATTTGCAAACAAATCTATTGATTTTTTGAGTTATTTCTTCCTAAACAGAGAAAAATATATATACAGTTTCAATCATATTTGTCTTAGTGTAATGAATAATAAAATATCATTACTGTTGAGTAAATCAATTATTGGTGCCTTTAATTAATTTTTCTCCAAGGTAAGATGGGCAAAGGAGGAAGTCATCCTAGTCACTGCAACGTGTATTTATCATTGTAACAATAAATCGGTGCACAAATTGTGATTTTAGATTTTCATCAAGACATGTAACAACATTATAGAAAAACCATGAGGCTTAGAAAGCAGGAGAGAAAGCAAGAGCAATAATGGGATATTCTTTAGAGTAGAAATATCACCAAGAAAAGCCAACTGCCGTAGACTAGCAATTCCAATTCGTGGACCAACAACTCAACATTAAGGGTAGATGCCACATACCATGTGAACAAATTCTGTGAAAGAAATTATGCATTTGCCATATCCAACACGTTTTGTGACATTGATGTGTTTTTTTATACACAACATTTATTGACCGACTTCATAAAATGCAAAGCCCCAATCCTTACGGGTAGAGATAGTGGAATTGATCAAAGATGACCATATTCGATGGTTGGTCATGCATCATGCATGATTAATGCGGTGTATAAATTTGAGAGAGAAATTCCACAACATAAATATATGGGCAATATTCTATGGTATACATTGGAAAATTCATATATAATCTGTTGTATGCATTTTGGTGCCAAGTTATTTTCATATATAATCTTTTTCTTTATTTAAACTTATGGGTTTTGCGCACTAATTTGATTTTTCTGATAGAATTTTTAGAAAAATGTATTATGCAAATCGAATGATTAAAACTCATTTTATCAACATAATTTTTTGGAAAAATTGTTACTATTTTAAACCCATTTAAACGTGATTCTTTTTCTATCTTTTGCCACCCACTAGTTAAATTGTCGTGGGAGAGAAGAGAGGTAAGAGGAGAGTGAGCGAGTTCACGCCCAAAAGTCTAAAGTCTTTTTGTTTTTTTTTTTTTGCACCCCCAAGTCTTGGTAGTTTGTACCACTAGCTAGTATTGGAGGATTTTAGAGTCCACTTTATTTGGGCGTAAAAAATACACCAAGTATTCTTAATCTTATTTTAGTGACTAAACTTTTTATTGGAACAATCCACCTTTAGGTCTCATGCTTAATAGCTACTTCTTTAGCTATTAAGCATGACTAGTCCCAAATTGAAACCCGCTATATAATTTGATTTCATTTGGGGAAGTTTCCTTCCCCACACCTTGACTAGCCTCATAAAGTCTTTGCCCACTTTAAATCTAGCTTTATATCAAAATCATGACTAATGAGACATCAACTATTGCAATGAATTGATGGCTTTTTTCCTTCATAGAGTCTGCGTTGTTATTTTGACTACGATTCTTCCTTGAAGTGATAAAAATTAATTAATCCACCATCCGAAAACAAACCATCATTCTCCTTGACACAACTGCATAATCTTTGGAAAACCATAAAATTCTCGTTTTGCTTTTGAGAACTAGTCGTCGTTGAAAGAAATGGCATTTACAATTTTTGTTTCATTTTTATAGAAATTTTCATGAAAACGATCAAAAAGTCCACTTAAATGTGAAATTTTGGGAAAAATTTATTTTACAAAGTTTTTTAAAATAATATTTTCTAATAGACAGCATAGTCAGTTTTCGTGAAAACTTCTAATATTTTTCATAAAACCTTGAAATGTTAAAATAAGTACATGGGGTGCTTAAGAAATTTTGTGGTAGCAATAGCAATAGTTACTCCCTTTTGTTACTGATCGTGTCCCATCCCGAAGGAGAAAAAAAAAAAAAAGCAAGAAAGGCAGATTAATCCAGGTCTGGCCCTGATATCAGGCAAGTCATGCAACCGCCTAAGGCCCCCAATTTTTAACCAAAAATGAGGGCCCTAAATTACTTGTAACCCTTATAGTAGGTCCCAATTTTTAATAATATATGCAAGAAAATTTTGTGTGTACTAGGGAAAAAAATTGTCTAGTATAAATTTTGTTGTGAATGTAAATATGTATATATAGTATAGAGGGCCCCATTTTGAGAGTTCACCTAAGACCCAAAAAACTAATTAGGACCAGCCCCAGATTAATCAGAATCGTTCAATGAAGATTATGGCCGAACATGAATAACAATGCAACAAGATAACATTGTCAATCAAACCCAACCCAAATACCCAATATTTACACTAAGCACTTTGTATGGCCGAACATGAATAGCATTTGTATTGCCATATCCGTCAAGTTCATGTCATTGATTAATGTGCTATTTCAAACACATTTATTGACTAATTTCATAAAATGCAATGCCCCAATCCTCACGGGTAAACAATAGGCTATAGGATTCAATATAACTATACTTGGCGGTTGGTCCTGGAGAATTGCCATCAAGACATCTAACAATATTTTAGCAAAACTTTGAGGCTTTGATAGGAGAGAAAAAGTAAAAGGGATAGATTAGTCTTTGTACCACTATATATATATATATTGCAGGACTTTGTGTCCAATTTATTTGGGTATAAAAAATACACCAAGTATATATTCTTAATCTTGATTTTCTTATTAAAATTTTTATTGGAGCAATCCACCTTTAGGTCACATGCTTTAAGTAATACCTCATTAGCACTAACGCAGAGAGTACAATACACTATGAATATTCACATAAATCTGTTAGAAGTATGGTAAATTGAGATTTTAGGGAATACACATTCATTTGATTTGTATCGCAATAAATCTTGGTCAAAGGGTGTGAGCACTGGTCAATTTCTAAGTAACCATAGAATTACGCCGCCTCAACATCTGTTACCTTAAAAATCGCCAGGATTGATAAATTCACGCACTAGCCATTAACTTCAGAGCCCCACACCTTGACTGACTGGCTTCATAGAGTCTTCCCAGAAGTGAGACGCACACTCCCTCATTTTCCATGGACACAACTGCATAAGTGCATCATCCTTGCAGAGCCACAAAATTCTCGTGTTTACTTTTGAGAACAAGTCGTTTTTGAAAGCTATGGGGAAATTTTACGCTGATGGGCTTCTTCTAGTAGTTGTTTTGTTGCTCGTTGAAACTGCACAGTTCTGCTTGTGCGGGAATTCAAGCTTGGGTTGCATAGAAGGAGAGAGACAAGCTCTTATCAAGTTCAAACAGAGTCTCAACGACCCTTCCCATAGGCTCTCTTCTTGGAAAGGCACCGATTGCTGCAAATGGAAAGGAGTAAGCTGCAGTACGAGTACTGGACATGTCATCAAGCTCGACCTCCGAATGACAAACGCCACAAATGATTATCTAGACTGGGACTTATCCAAGCAATTAATGGCCCGGGAGGTAAACTCTGGTTTGCTGGAGTTGAGATACTTGAATTACTTGGATTTGAGTTGCAACAATTTTCAAGGAACCCCAATTCCAAAGTTCTTGGGGTTGATGGAACGGCTAAGGCATCTCAATCTCTCTAATGCCAACTTTGGTGGAATGGTTCCCCCTCAGCTCGGAAACCTCACCAACTTGCGTGTTCTTGATCTTAATCATCTTTTTGCATACCATGATGCCTATGGAAAAGTACCGACTATTCTGAATGTGGAATGGGTTTCTCATCTATCGGCATTGCAACACCTTGACATGAGCGGCATAGACCTTAGTGGTGCTCGTAATGTGATGCAGGTACTCAACATGCTCCCTTTTTTACTAGAGTTACGCTTGGCATCGTGTGGATTCAATAACACTCATCTTTCTCAGGCTTCCACTAATTCCACGTTTTTTTCTTCTGTTGAATACCTATATCTTGGGGATAATTCATTCTTTGGCCCATTTCCACTTGTTCTTCAAAACATAACTTCTATAAGAGTCCTTGATCTTTCATCTAACTCTTTCGATTCTTCAATTCCACTTTGGTTGGGTAATTTTCGGAGCCTTGTACATCTCAATCTAGCATTTAATACTTTCAATAGCATTGAAGGTGGGTTATCAATCACTCATATTTCTCAGGCTTCCGCTAATTCCACGTTTCTTTCTTCTATTGAATACCTAGATCTTGGGGGTAATTCATTCCAAGGCCGATTTCCACATGTTCTTCAAAACATGACTTCTCTAAGAGTCCTTGATCTTTCATTCAACTCTTTCAATTTTTCAATTCCACTCTGGCTAGGTAATTTTCGAAGCCTGGTAAATCTCAATCTTGCATCCAATGAGTTCAATAGCATCGAAGGTGGGTTATCGATGATCTTATGGAATTGTTGTAATTTGAAATCATTAGATTTGTCTTTCAATTCCCTACCTCACGGAGAGTTATTAGAAAATCAAAGAAATTTATCTAGATGCATTGAATATGATTTGGAGGAATTGATTTTGGTTGGTAATAAATTCAGTGGTCATTTGCCAGATCGGTTAGGGCAGCTTACGAAATTAAAATGGCTTTATCTTGGGGATAATTTGTTCTCTGGTCCGATTCCAAAAACAATTGGGGAATTGTCTGCCTTGAGAGAATTAGATCTTTCTTATAATCAATTGAATGGAACCATTCGGAAAGCATTGGGGGAATTGTCTGACTTAAGAAAATTATTGCTTTATAATAATCAGTTGAATGGGACCATTCCAGATTCTCTCGGAAAACTTTTAAACCTCGAGATATTTGACATCTCTTCAAATTCCTTAGAAGGTAAACTCTCTGAAGTTCACTTTACAAACCTCTCACAGTTGAAAGATCTGGGAATTGGTTCTAATTATCATTTGGATTTCAAGGTGAAATCTGACTGGCTACCTCCTTTTCAACTCAATTACTTCAGTATGAGTTCTTGCAAAATTGGGACTCCCCCACAATGGCTTCGAACGCAAAAGGGATTCACAATGCTAGATCTCTCCAATGTTAGCATCTCAGGACCTCTCCCCAAATGGTTTCAGGATTTGCACGTCTCCACCTTGGATCTCTCTCACAACAGAATCAGTGGACGGTTTCCATATCTCCCTCATCTAGAGGGAGTAATTCTCTCTAATAACTTGATCTCAGGGCCCCTTCCACAAAATATTGGTCATATGATGCCTGCTTTGCGAAATTTATATCTCGATCAGAACCTCATAAATGGTACAATACCAAGCTCATTGTGCAAAATAGAGACTTTATTGTATCTAGATCTCTCAAGCAATAACTTATCTGGGAGCATTCCTAATTGTTGGAGGCATTTGAGGAGGCTAGATCTCTCAAACAACATGTTTTCAGGCAAAATTCCTAATTTTGGGACGGATAGTTTTGATTTATATGATATTAATCTATCATCCAACATGCTAACAGGGCCTATTCCAAGCTCTTTTGGGCATCTTTCTCGTCTGGCATGGTTGCACCTAAACAACAATAGTCTTAACGGAGAGCTTCCTTCAGCCTTGAGAAATTTGACAGAATTGATAGTTTTGGATCTTGGCGAAAATAAATTCTCTGGAAATATACCTAAATGGATTGGAGAGAACCTTGGGTCTTTGCAAATTCTGAGGCTACGAAATAATATATACAACGGAAGTATTCCTCCGCAAATATGCCATCTCTTTGAACTGAAAATCCTAGACCTTGCATATAACAATCTTATGGGAACCATCCCCCGTTGTTTTGGCAATCTCAGTGGCATGGCTCAAAAACAAACAGATGACTTAAATTGGGAAGAATGGGATGTCCAGAACGTCATGGAAGTCGTGAAAGGAAGAGAGCTTCAATTTACAAAGATACTACCTAGGCGGCATGATCCCTGAAGAGTTAACAGTCCTCTCTAGGTTGCAAGGTTTGAATCTGTCGAATAATCATTTGATAGGAAACATCCCTAATAACATAGGGAACTTGACGTCTTTGGAATCTCTTGACTTCTCTAGAAATCAGCTTTTTGGTTTGATTCCACAGAGCATGTCAACTTTAACTTCGCTTAGCCACCTAAACTTGTCTTACAATAACTTCTCCGGACAAATTCCGACGGGCAATCAGCTCCAAACTCTTGATGACCCATCCATTTATGCTGGCAACCTCGAACTCTGTGGAGCTCCACTACCAAAGAAATGCCTGCCTCAAGCTCCGACAGTCAATGGCTATGAAGAAAAGGACAAAGAAGATGAGTCTGAAAAAGTATTGTTTTACATTGTTGTAATGCTAGGCTTCCTGAGTGGGTTATGGGGAGTTTTGGGGGTTTTACTATTCAAGAAGAATTGGAGATATGCTTATTTCCCGTTTGTTGAGGAAACCAAAGACCGGATATTTGTGGCAATAGCAGTGAAGGCAGCTAGGCTGAAGAAAAAGATGGTGAGGAATCAGACTATCATGTAAAAGAATATCAGTTACCAGGTATGTGTCTAGCAATTACTGTAAACGCTCTTTCCAACTTAACGTACTAGTTGTTTTACTTCTTACACTGAAGCCAATAATCCCGCTTTCTTTTGACGTTTAGGTTTGTTCATGATTAAGTTAGGGATGAATTCTTAATTGAATAAATGGCAAAGGAGTCATATTGTTGTGAATGTATTATTTCTTATGATAATTGTACAGCATCGAGCTTCCAAATATGGTTCCTAGGCACAATTAGGAGATAGAAAATATTTTTAAAAAAATTACAAAATGGTTCAAAATATTTTTAAGTAGATCGGATCCATTTAACTTAAGCATATCTGGCAGTCTAGCACTATGCCTGAATGGTTCAAAACTTGCTTGTCTTGTTTTAGGATCTGCCACACAAACATAGCAGGGGTAGGATGACTAATTCGCCTTCAACTCTTAATAAGAGTTTATCACTTCTATTACATGAAGAATAAGAGAGAGAGAGAGAGAGAGAGAGAGAGAGAGAGAGAGAGAGAGAGAGAGAGAGAGGTCTTTGAAGCCTTGGTGTACTACAGAAAAATGTGGTAAACTTTGGTGTACTATAGAAAAATGTTTCTAACTGAGTGATGGTTCATCCCTTTTCATTTTTTTTTTTTTTTTTTTTTTTTTTTTTTTTTTTTTTTCAGATTCTACAAGGGACGTGGTGTGGTCCAACTGATGATGATGGTTACCTGAGATGCTTGATCGTGTGATGAATCTTGCTCGTGCTGAATATGTTAGATATGGTTATCATGCATGTTAATTGGATTTCAGATTATGTACTACTGAACAGTGTTTTAATTTATATTTGAGATTATTATGGATGTGATATAAAAATATGAATGTGTGTTGGAATCGTGCAGAACACGATGTGTTGGTACCCATATGTTGGAACCATTTTCCATTTTGTAGTATGCAAACTCTTTATGGATTTTTTTTTTTTAAATTTTTTTTTCTTGTATTGGCAATGGTGAAAATGGAGTTCTCTGAACGAGAGACCGAGATGGTTGGGCATGATGTGAGAGAGTCAGGGATGCTTTGATAGAATTGGGATGCTTTGGTGAGATTGGGATGGTTAAAAACGGTGAGGACCAGTTTGGGATGCTCTGGGATGGTAAGTACTTACTTGAAGGGAATTTAATGCAATTAGTTAAGAGAGACAAATAGGAAAGTAGAAGTGAATCAAACTGAAAAGCATTGGTTTGAGCAAGTGAAAGCTCAACTATCATTCAATATATCAATTGGAAAAACCAACATGAATAAGTTCCCATGCCATGAGAAACCAAAACTGATATGTTGCAACATTGTGTAGCAATGATTTAGAAAAAGGTTAAACGCTCGGTATTCCTTAATCTGCAATCAAGATCACAGAAACGACACATGAAATGTTTGAAGGGGCAATTACTCACACTGGGATACCCCATAGCTCCAGTCAGGCAATTGGCTTGTAGAATTTCTTCTAAGGAACCACCAGAAAGCAACTATCACTAGCAACTTGAAACACTTTATCTTTAGTAATAAACTCGTAATACATCACATTTGATCCCACCAGAGTGAAGTGTTCATTAACGTTTAAAACTTGAAACCCCAGCCTACTATAGCTTCCATTCCATCAACTAACATAGCGCCTCAGTATGGCGACCCTAAATTAATTTAAAATCACAAAATAAATCAAATATATACACATTAAAAGCCCTAGTAAATTATAATCCAACATTAGAAAATTAAAACATTAGGAGCAAACTTGAGAATTTAAATTCAAGTTCTAAAGCAAGCCAATTCAACTGAATTTTTATATACTAAAAAATAAAATAAATTAACGAATGAAAATGATATGTTTCCAACATTTATTCTTATTTCCTGAAAACGTGTTTCGAAGAACTGTTTTTTAAGAATGGAACCAAACACACCCTATTAATTTCTTAAGCGCAAAAAAATATAATAAACAAATAAATTATATAAGACCACACCCTAATATACAGCAATACAAAAACAAATAAACTACAATTCGAAACCCACTTTCAACAATTCCAAATCATGCCAAGAAAACCCCCAGAAATTTCCACCCATTACGCATATATGCAATCAGATATACGATCATAACAAATCAAGGGACAAGTAATCATTACCCGACGCAGCAAGAGCAATACCCTCGACGAGAATAAGCCCGCCGAGTCCCAACCAAGTGAGCAGAAAAGCGCTCACGTTCCTACTCTGCTCCTTCGACTGACCCTCTCCTTGTTCGGACCCAAACCCAGGATTTTCAACCGGTGCACGCCGGTGGGTGATGGGTTGGGGTAAGTGGGGGAAGGGTCCTGTGAGCGGATAGAGAATTTGGGTTTGGTGTGGAAGTGAAGGAGAGGCGTGGGGATTGTAAGCGCCACGTTTAGTTGGTTGGTCATATGGTTTTGTCGGCATTTTTGGGTTTTGGATTTGGTATGGGGACTGATTTTTTGGGGGAAAATATCGGAATCTGTTTGGATTCCTGGAAAACCATACCCTACTCACATGTTAAGATTATCTTACATGTTGAGTTCATGATTTTAAAAAATAAATTATGATTTGGTTAAGAGTGCAAAAAACAAAGTCGACAACTCAATCTTCACACCTTCAAAAACTAATGCTAGGGAAAATGATAATATTCATGTGACTTGGGTACTCTACCATCATTTGATGATTTGAAGAAATTTATGAATGGAAATCAATGCAAATCAAGAGAAATCTGGACTTCAATTAATGAGACTTTAGCTGGAACGATATTGCAGAAACAATGTAGAGATCAGGTTGCCCCTGCTCTTTGTTTTGGTATTATATCCAGAAGGAGAGTGCATTATGAAGCTATCAAGTACGAGAAAGAACGAAATGCTGGATTTCTGTCTCCCTTTGGGTATTTAGCAGCCACTATTGCTGCAGCAGCTGACGCTGTATGCTCAATGAAGGTACTATGGATTTTTACTAGTGGCTGCTTTCCATTGGTGTTGTACAAATTGTGATTATGAATTTTGATTGTGTGACTAAGTGGAAGGGTCCCTTTTTTTTTTTCCGTAAGTCAACACATGTTTTCGTATTGAACTTACATTTGAGCTAATTTTTTATGGCAGTGCTATTGGCTTATGTCTTTAAAAAGTCAAATAAGTGATGAAGGACCTTATTCTATTCGGATATGGAGATCGAATGGCCATCTAATTCAGGTTCATAGTTGAAAACCGGTTCACAAATTTGGTGACTTATTTCTTTGTTGGAACCTTTATTTCTTTTGACATGGATAGTGTTTATAGCTGTTTGAAAGTAATGTGAAAACTGTAATGCTTATCCTTTGAAGGAAAGCCAAATAATATTGCGGATGGTCTCATCCCCCATGAATATTTGAGCAAGACACCCCCCTTTTAGAGTAGTTGCATCATAAATTATCATGGTTTCATGCATCATTGCTTGATGTAATGTGCATTTGTATTAATGGAAAAAAAAAATGACATTAAAGGTGCCCCTAATTGTTGATCTGATCGGACTATTGAAATCCTACATTCACTACACTTGCATATATGATAAATGACTTTGGAAAATAACTTTAGAGGAGAAAATAAGGATATTTGATAAAGGCATAAACGTTCTCCTACTCCCTAATGTGATGCCATTTGTGTTTCTAGACTAAATTTGATTTGTCAAACTCTTATAATTTATATTTAACCATGGATTTCAACCTCCTCCTCCTCCTCCCCCCCCCTCTTCCTCCCCCTTTTGTTTCTCTTTGTTTTCTTTAGCATAATAAGCTTGTGCACACTGAATACGAAAATCCTGTATTGTTTCCTTAAATTTTTCGTCTAATTAATGTTCGTGTTCAAAGAGATTTCATGCTTTCTAATTTGTTTTTTGGTCTTTGACCCAGTGTATCCCCAAAGTTGACAACCAAAGGACTAATCACTGTCGCGATGGGTGGGCAATGGTAAATTGCTGGCCTAGGGAGTTTTTTCCAGAGTGTTGGGACTCGAACTCGGGATCTTTCACCTCCACTCGAGACAACCACTTTGAGGGCAAGTGCCCAACTACTAGACCAACCTGCTAGTGCTGGGACTAATCACTTCGGGATCTTTCATGCTTTGTAATTTGGTTAATTGCTTGCTAAGCTTATGTTGCAGATTTCTGTAATCTACCTTTTCGTAAGCACTACTCTGTTTCCAGTATACAGTTGTTGGTCATGAAGGTCCTGCTATTCTTTTGGTGCATGGTTTTGGTGCTTTTTTGGAGCATTGCCGTGACAATATATATGGCATAGCTGATAGTGGAAATCGAGTTTGGGCCATCACACTTTTAGGGTTTGGAAAATCAGAAAAGCCAAACATTGTGTACACTGAGCTCATGTGGGCTGAATTGCTGAGAGATTTCATCAGTGAAGTTGTTGGCGAGCCTGTGCATCTTGTTGGGAACTCAATTGGTGGTATGTTCTGTGTTCTAACTTCAGTTGTATTTTGCATAAACCATATTGATGACCTCTCTCTCTCTCTCTCACACACACTTAATTTGTTAGTTATCGATAAAAGTCAATAGTTTGACGACTTACCTTCATTGATCAATGATTGTTTTTTGTTAGATATCTAATTCTCGATTCTTTATGTGTAGGCTACTTTGTTGCTATTGTAGCTGGTCTTTGGCCTCCTTTGGCTAAGTCTGTCGTCCTGATCAATAGCGCCGGCAATGTTATTCCAGGATATTCTTCTGTGCCATTCAATAAAGTAAGACAACCTTAACGATGTGGTTCATCCCAATGTTGCAAGTAAATAATGCTCTGTTATATGTGTTTCTTAACTGGTTTAATGTTGGCCATCCATTGCTTGGTCTACATTTTCATTTTTAAAGTGCTCATCTAAATATTTAATCCAATATGGATGTCGTCCAAAAGTTGTTTTGATATCTATTCCTTGCAACAGAATATTTGGAAACGTTAATTTGCATCGAAAAATTACATATGATTCTAGAATTTTAAATGAACCATTTGAGGTTTTGCGTTGTGTGGCACTTTATATATTCCTAACATGATTATTACTTAAATTGCAATATTTAAATTGCTTAAGTTTATTAGGTATAATTTTCTTAGAGAAAACTATTCGGGCTCAATCTTATTGATGGAAAAAAAAAAAAAAACAAAACCAGTCGCTCCATCTTATTGATGGAAAACAAAACCACTGACTAAATCTGTGTTGTTGGATGAGGCATAAATAATTTTATGCTACATATATATATTAATGAAATGTGTATGGATAGCCAGCCTATTTTCCCAGATATTTTACTCATAAAATAAAGTAAGAGATTATTTAGTAATTTGTTTATATTACCAATCTCCTTATGTTCCAAATGGTCTTATGGGACAACTCCTTTGCTCCATTTACAGTTCTACTTTCCAGAGTAGGTGAAGCAGCATCTGTGTTAACATTAGTTTACAAAGGACTTACGGCACAATGTTCATACATCATTGTCTAATTCAAATTCAAGAAAGTTTGAAAATAGTAATTCTGTTCAATTTTTTTATGTATGAATGCCCCCTGGAAGTTAGTAATTGAAATTGTTGCAGGAAAGAACTTCAGGAGCTGTACGGTTGGGTGCTCGACTCCTTTTGGCCTTCTTAAGATTGAGAATCAGGAACATAGTAAACAACTGTTACCCAACTGTAAGCATGCCTCTATTGCTACTACCAACTCCATTTGTTGTTTCCAGATATTGTGTAGTGCTTTATTTTCACTACATTTTGATTTGCAGAAAACAGAGAGAGCTGATGATTGGCTTATTAATGAATGATAAGAGCAGTATCCTCTTAGTAAATGAAAATATATTTATTGATGTCTTATATGTCAACCAATTAATCTTATCTGTTTCAACTCAGAACATGTCTAATTTAACAAATGCTTCACCTTAACAAACAACTAAGTCCTATGATCCTGGTGTGGTAGTGGTTCTGGAAAGCATCTTCAGCTTCAATCTCAAAATTCCTCTTAATTATCTGTTGGAAGGATATAAGGAAAGGGTTCTGATTATACAAGTAAACTCTTGACACGCAGAAGAAATCAACATCCTTGGTCTGTGAATGTCTTGCTTATGAGCCAGTCCTTTTTCTCCATAATCGGGGAATGAAAGATCCAATCTCCTATTCCCAGCCAAAACTGGCTACAGCTAGAGAGCATTGGGATGGGGTTGCAATCAGAGAATTGGATGCTGGTAATATATTTTTTCACATGCTTTTGTTTTACTGGAAAGTTTATGTTTCACCCTTACTTTTTTCTTTCTTTTTTGTTTTTTTTGATAAGGTAATAAATATTTATGTTTCACTTTTATTATTGATTGTTTAGGCCATTGCCCCCATGATGAGCAGCTAGAAGAAGTAAATTCCATCATACGTGAATGGATAACGACCATCGAGAATAAAAAGCTTTCAGTTGAGAGCTTTCTGTAGCTTCTTGTTTTGGAGCATACTCTGTCACAAAGGAAATAAGATTCATTGTTTTTTCTTCTTCTACCTCAATCTTTTATTTTTCTTTTTTGTTAGATCATCCATTTAATTCAAAGGATTAATGCACAATCAATGTAAATAAAATTTCTTGATTACATTCTGTAAAGATATTATTTTAAAATTTTAATATATCTGGTGCATCAATTCACCTATTACGTGTATTTCACAAGTAAAATTTTAAAATTTAGATATATTAAAATCGTCAATGCAATTGATTTTGCAGAAAATAAGTTATTTTCTCAAATGTTATGAATATGTACAAAATTGGAGCTTGAAGATTAGCATCTTCAAATATGAATTTTCTTTCCTCTTATTTTATTTTATTTTATTTTTTTGGTGAATATTCACTGAAACAAACCTAGCTTGATTTTCATTGAACATTGTGCGGTTCTCGAAGAAAAATAATAATAATAATAAAATAATAAAATAAAAATGAACCATTGTAGCCTCGAGAGTTGGATGGCTCATGGAGATGTCAAGGCTCTAATACATACGGTTAACGCCTAAGGTGATACGATATGCTTCTCTTTGCACTGGAAGTAGTTTACTTAGCATGCATATTATACCTATATAATGTGTACATTACATAATCTAGAAGAGAAGAGAAAAAAAAAAAATGAAGAATTTATTAGACGGGACTCAAGAGGAACCAATGGTTGATCTGAGAATGCACGAACACCAATCAGTGTAGGGAAGGTATGGGAGAGTGTCCATAACTATATAAGCAGCCACCATCCTTTGATATGAATTGCACGAGCTGCACATTTCACATTTATTTTATTTTATTTTATTTTATGTTACATATATGGATTTCCTCATTTGTATGTTGTGTGTGTATGTGTGTTTAGCAAAAAACAAAAAAATATCTTTAGAAGTGTAAAGTCCCACATCGACTAGCCAAGGTTTGTCTTAAGAGTTTATAAGGTTTCATCTCTCTTTCAAGAGCAAGGTCTTTTTGAAGATTGAGTGTGAGTTAACTTTACGAGTTCTTGGGCTTTCCTTTAATCTATATTACATATGTGGCTTTCTCATTTGTGTATTATGTGTGTGTTTCTTACGTGTGTTTAGCAAAAAAAAAAAAAAAAAAAAAAAAAAAAAAAAAAAACATCCGTGGAATTTATTATGTTCAAACTGTCTTGCAAATAAAAGATAAAAAATAATGAGACCCTATGTGCATAATTGTTGTTTTCTTAATTATTTATTTTTATATTGTGTGGGTAGGTGAGAAGAGGACTTTGAGGTGAGACGATGTGGTCCTCACTCCTCGCTCCTCACTCCTCAAGGACTTAGCATATATATTATAATAATAATTAGGAGCCAATTAGCCGTGGACTGTTTGACAAAGGACAGGAGCAAGAATCAAGCTCGACATGGAGTCCGGCCAGTTATCCTCCTGCGAAAACTTTTGATTAAAGCCTCTTGATCGATGTTCCGAGGATTGTCATGTAGTTTGGTGCAAGTTGTGAAGCTCTTGCAATTTCACAAAAATAATTACATCCAGCTCATATGATATTGAATTAATTAACATGATTTTATGCTATTATGTAGAGAGGGTTTTGACACAGGTGAGCTCCCATAAAAGCTCGATCAAAGCATTGTAAAATACTACACTTTAATGAATAAGATTCAATTCTTGGCCTTGAGCTTTAACACCCATTTTCTTACTTTTTAGATAGATAGAAGGGCCGTAACCAAGCAGGATATTAAGAAAGATGGTTGTTAAATATGGACCAAGGAAGTTGGGTTTGTCTTGTTTAGTACAATACGAGCCCTACCACCCTTGGGTTAGAGGGAAACCCCATCCACCCTGGGTGGTTAGCCCCGTTCACAAGATAGATAAAAGGGATGGGACCTACTATATTATAGGGACTAGCTAACTTGTTTGCTGATATGGCAAGATTATTATGTTTTTGAGGTCTAGATTGGACAAAACTGCCAAATATTCAAGTCCTAAATTTTTTTTAGGACTTGAACATTGAATGATTTTCGAACCTCTTGATAGAGGGTTGTTCAAGTATGGGATATTCCGGACAATCCCGTTCGATCACTGTCGTCCATAGATAACATGCACGCACACGCGTGTCGTTTATGAACGGCCGTGATCGTAAGGGATATCTGGGATATCCCGCACATGATCAAAGCTGTATATATAAATATTGTGTCACCTCAATATCTTGTGGGGAGAAGTTGCTGAATTTTTTATTCAATAACATTATAGAGGAATTATTAAATAATAAAAAAATAAAATAAAAAAGGAGGGCAAAGAGTGTTTCTATGAGAAGCCACACTAACGTAGAGAAGAGACAGAGCATCAATGTTCCTACCTTTTCTTTTTTCCCAAACTAGTTAGAATTTAAATAAGACTATTAATCTAATTTAATGGGCGATCCTAGTACTTTTGGAAATAATTTTTTTTTATTTTTTTTATTTTATAAATGGGAAATAAATTAAGAACGAAAATGATAAAATATGGGTACGCGCATGTGCGGCTAGTTGGTACAATATGAATTTTGCAAAAAGTTTGGACAAAAAATATCACAATTAATCACCATTTTTTGACTTTTTAAAAAATCATCTGATTTGAACATTTGTTTCTCAAAACATTCTAAAAAGTTTTCCACTGTCCGTAGGGTGAAGGAATTCAACTAAATTTCAACACTAAAGTCATAAAACAAAGCTGATTTTCAATTGTAATCATATTTAAGCTCCTATGTGGATTCACAATAGGGTTCCTTTTCTCCGGGCCAACATGGCCAGTTTATACAGAACCAAATGGCCCATATAGTTGGATATGGTTTTATGAGAGGCTTATTATGTTAGATATGGTTATCATGTCGGATTTTGGATTATATTAAATTTCTTATTTTGGGCATGTACTACTGAACAATGATATAATTTATATAATGAGATTATGGATGTAATATGGAAATATGAAGGTATGTATTGGAACCATGTGGAACATGATGCCAATTATGGGTATCCTTGTATTGGAACCATTTTGGACTATATTATACAGGTATAAGCAAAAAGGCATGGACCTTTCATCGAACTACCTGGTCGGCATGATCCCTGAATGGCTCGCAATTCTTTCTGAATTGCATGGTCTGAATCTGTCACATAATCATTTAACTGGAAACACCTCAAAGAAGATATGGAATTAGACATCATTTGAATCTCTTGACTTCGCTAGAAATCAGCTTTCTGGTTTGATGCCACAAAGCGTGTCAGATTTAACTTCGCCTAGCTACTTGAATTTGCCTTACAACAACTTCTGCGGAGAAATTCTGACGGGCAATCAACTCCAAAGTCTTGATGACCCATCCATTTATGTCAGCAACCCTTGAACTCCGCGGAGCTCCACTACCAATGAAATGCCCACGTGATGAACCACCTCAAGCTCCAAAACTCAACAGTTTTGAAGACAACGACAAAGAGGATGAGTCTGAAAAAGTATTGTTCTACATTGTTGTAATGCTAGGCTTCATGACAGGGTCATGGGGAGTTTTGGGGGTTTTACTATTCAAGAAGTGTTGGAGATATGCTTATTTTCACTTTGTAGATGAAACCAAGGACTGGATATTTGTGGCAATAGCAGTGAAGGCAGCTAGGTTGAAGAAAACGATGGGGAGAGAGCACAATATCAAGTGAAGGAATATCAGTTACCAAGTAAGTACGTGGGTAGCAATAACTATAGACTCTCTCTTGGTTCAGTAAGTAGAGAGGACTTTTTTCGACTAGCTGTTTCACTTCATCTGTTGAAGCTACCTAGTAATCCCATTTTCTTTTGAAGTTTTAAATTTGTTCATGTTTCAGTTATGACGAAGTTTATTGGGCAAGATATACAATATAAATATACATAGGATTAATCCCACATAAGTTTCATGCTTGAGTGCTCATCTGCACAAACACAGAGAGTACAATACAGTGTAAATCCACTAACAAATTTTCATGAAGACAAATCTCTGCCAAAGCATTCAAAAGTGAAATGTTAGGTGAGGGTCATTGATCATAAGATCATTCAATTGAAAAATTTTCAGTTGAGAGTACAATTTTCAGTGGAGAGTACAATTATGAGAAATACGTTTACGAATTTAGACGCCAACATGTAAAGCCTACAGTAATATTCCTTGGAATTCCAGTACATAGAAAATGTAAACTCAATGAAACTTTACAATGCGCTGAGGAAAGAACATAAACAGAACCAAAGCAATTGGGCCATACCCTCAAAATTAGATTGCAATTTATCCATCCTAAACCCAAGAGTATGGCAAAAGAAGGTCACCAACCATAAGAATTGAGGCAATCAAGGTCTGATATACACACCGTTCATGCAAATACTTCTGACATTCAATAATAATTGGGCCATACTCTCAAAATTATATTGATAATTTTCTGAGAATGCAATCAATCCCCCCCCCCCCCCCCCCCCCCCCAAAAAAAAAAGAAAAAGAAAAAAAAAAAAAAGAAGATAGAACGAGAGACAGACGAGTGTTACCTGTTGACGGTGGAGGACGGCGATGGCGATTGCGACGGCGGCGGTGGATACCGGCGAATCGATGAGTGCGGAGGACGGCGTACGAGAAGCCTAATCGCGGGAGAGGAGGCCGATGGACTGAATCGACGAGAAGAAGAAGAAGGTCATCGTGGCAGAGTGTTTCTAATTTCTGTAACAGGCTTTTAACCATTTTTCAAATATATATATATATATATATTGAAAGCGCTTTCTATGTCACTAAAAGCAGTGTTAGTATCACCGCTTTCTATATAAATTTTTTTTAACTACTTGTTATAACCCGTATTTTGCATTGTTTATGTTAAGTGAACTTGTTGGTTCTCCAACCTTTTTTTTTTTTCCCAAAATTGTGGTGTTTTTAAACTTATTTCCCAGATCCAATGAAGACGTCCTTTGCAAACATATTTTTACTCGAGGTATACGATGAGAAAAAATGAAAATAAATAAACATCTAATAGTGTGTTGGCAAACATGCTTTCAGTCAAAATTACAAATAAATATTTTTTCAAAATCGTGTTTTGTAACTTGTAAGGAAACTTAATGGAATTCAAAATCGTCTCAATCTTATTTTTTGTTAGTTTTTTGGCAAGTTAGGTACTGGCACCAATACCACTGCTGAACTCTGGGCAATTAGACAGGCCTGCTCTTTGCTTGGGATCTTAGATTTTTTCAGATTATCATCGAGATTGACTCCCAGGTGTCCATTGATCTTATTACTTCTCCTTCTAATCCTCATCATTCAGGTGCTGTGATTAATTATTATTGTAAAGCTTTGTTAGCAAGAGATTGGTCTTGCGGCATCCAACACACCCTTAGGGAGGCTAAAAAGTGTGCTGATTTTCTTGCTAGGGAAGGGCATAAAACCATTTGTCAAGTTTTAGATTTTCCCTCTTCTGGGATTTGTTATTGCTGTTTGGGGATCTGATTGGCGTTAGTGCCACCAGATCTGTTTGAATGAATTCGAACATCCATCAAACCAAAAACAAAGGGTAAGAAGCACAGTACCCGATTGTACAACAAAAACCCTTGGAGGCATGGCCTATTCATAACATGATAAATTCACAATATGCAAGGAGGGTTTGTAGATACATTGGAGATGTTTGATCATTTTCACAGTCGTTTAAAATAATTAATTGGATATCTTCGCATGAAAGACTTCAGAAGCAACTAAAAGACATAAAGAAACAGCATCACTACAGCAGTGAAGAATTTTTTTTCTCAAATGGCAAAAGGAACCGTTTATTTATTCATAAAGAAGCATACATTAGAAGTAAACACCACCCCAACACCCCTTCATCAATTCTTCATTCAGGGAGGCCTGGACGGCAGCAAAATGTAATTTGTGGGCAAGGACAGCCATAGCGTAAAGGACCAACATCTAGTCCAGCTCCCATGGCAGATGGAATGTCAGTGACCATGATCACTAGGACCACAAGCAACATCATGACTACAAATTGAAACAGCTTCTCCATTGTCTCTATGAAACTATTTGGCCAAGGATTCAAGAAATGCAATCAAATTTACAAGGATGGTTCTTTGTGGAGAGGTAGCCTCCCCCTTTTATAGAGGATATGGTCCAGCTAAACTTGGGAGCAAAAATTATGGAAATCTAGTGTGAAATTTCATTCCACTTTTGGTGATTCTTTGTGTGGAAAGTTGTTAAAAAAACCCACAAAGACCACAATATGTCATAGATTTGGTTCATAATTAAATGCTATGTTATTCCTTTCTAATTTTTTTCCTTTCCATTTCTGTGGAGACCGCAATATCATACCTACACCATTGTGCGGCTTGTGCCACGAATCACGATTGATTTGGCAATTAAAGCTACTTTTTTTTTCTTGATTTTCTTAGTTATCCAAAACATTCATATAGGAAACTCATTTAAATTTTGTCTAGGTGTCCATTTTCAAAAGATTCCGACTTTTTTTTCCTAAGCAAAAGAATCCAACTAGTATGACTAGTCCATCATTTTCATTACATGTAGACACTCAAACACATTTATGCATGTGGGTCTCATATAAATGGAAAGAAGAAAATAGAAAGGAATCGCACGACATTATGAATCAAATCTGTGACATATCGTGGTCTTTGTGGGTTCCTAATAACTTTCCACACAAAGAATCACCGAAAGAGGAATGAAATTTCACACTCGATCTCCATCATTTTCTTTTCAAGTTTAGCTGGACCATATCCTCCATAAAAAGGGGAGGCTACCTCTCCAAAAAGAACCATCCTTGTAAATTTGATTGCATTCCTTGAACCCTTTGGCCAAATAGTTTCATAGAGAGAATGGAGAAATTGTTTCAATTTGCAGTCACGATGCTACTTGTGATCCTAGTGATCATGTTCACTGCCATTCCATCCGCCATGGGAGCAGGACTAAACGTTGGTCCTTTACGCTATGGCTGTCCTTGCCCACAAATTACTTTCTGCTGTCGTCCAGGCCTCCCTGAATGAAGAATTGATGGAGGGGTGTTGGGGTAGGTGTTTGCTTCCAATGTATGTTTCCTTATGAGTAAATAAATTGTTCTGTTTGCCATTAGAGGGGGGAAAAAAAAAAAAAAAAAAAGGTATCTCGAAAATAAATTTGGAAGGAAAATGTTTTATTATTGATAGTTAAAGCTACTTTAATTTCCTTTAATTCTCTTTATTTTCTTAGTCATCCACAAACATTCAAATAAGAAAACTCATTTAAAATTTGTTCAGATGTTCATTTTCAAAAGAATCCAGCCTTTTTTTTTTTCCTAAGCAAAAGAATCCAATTACCATGATGGTCCATTATAACAAGAAGTGATAATAGACAAACAGACACATGATCATATGTCTGACATGCAAGTAGGTCTCAAATAAATTCATGAACATGTATCCATATGTCCGCTAATCGTCATTGCTTTTACATTGATAGATTGCCAGGTACGGATTTTCATTTTTTAAAAATATTTATTTCCTCCTAATATTAGCATTCGTACTTTCATAGATTCTCTCTTGATGTGAAGACCTTCTTAGGTAATCCTCGACCCATAAATTAACCGTATTAGATAGGTACTATTTGGTACATCAAATTCGTTACCCGGTCACATTTTTTATGTGGTGGCAAAACATCAAAAAACTGATGTCAAATTATTAGCATAAACTCTTCTTTGACTACCAATCAAAAAGAACAAAAAAAATGAAGAAAAAATTTAAAGACTGGTATTTTAGTAAATAAATTCTTACACCTATAGAATGAAAAATATAAGAACTAATATGTTGAATTTCAAAATTTTGTCCATGTATTTTGAAATATATGGGGAGGAGGAAGATTGTGTTTTGAAATTGATAAGTTTTGAATTTGGTTTTGAGAGAGGGCAGAGAGAGTGTCTGATGGAAAAAAAAAATGGTCAGAGGGAGTACCTCTCGGTTTTTCCATTTCCTTTATTTATTTATCTATTTATTTTTGTCTATATATTTTTTTTAGAGTAGTACTAAATATCACCCGAATCCCCTCATCTACCATATGTAGTAGTTTCTTCTTTTTTCATACTTAGTCCCACATAATAACTTTCACCTATCCACTTTTGACATACACTTAAGGTGGGTGGTAAAAGATGGATGATAAACAGAATTAAAAAAAAAAAAAAAAAAAAAAAAAGGATGGGTGATAAAAGGTGAGTGAAGTAGCATTTTTCATTTTTTTAACCAAGTAACGGTTGAAAAGGGAAGACACGTCATCCAATTAATGTTTTATTTATTTATTTTTTCCTACAGAGGCATTATTGCTAAGAATGCTTTCTAATTTTAACAATTTTTTTTCTATGGATGCGTAATTTTTTTTTTTCTCGAAGGCGACTATTGCCACCACAAAAATTCCTCAACACCTTCCACTTATTTTAACTTTTCAAGGTTTTACAAAAAAAAATATAAAAGGTTTTCATGAAAACGAGTTGCATTTTTTTTAGTAAAAAACACTATTTTTGAATAGATTTGTAGAAGAAAGTTTTATTAAAATCTATCATTTAAGCGGATTTTTGGTCTTTTTTTTTTTTTTTTTTTGGAAAAATTATGTAAAAATGAAACAAATATTGTAAATAGCCAAAAAGTCCACTTAGACAACAAATTTTGGAAAAGCTTTCTTTTACAAAGTTGTTCGAAATGATATTTTGACATTGTGATTTCTAAACTTGCATTCTGTCTTATTTATTGACAGAAAATGATTACTAAAATCTAGCGTCTCCCAAATTAAAAATCAACCATCTACCAATTTTTTTATTTATTAGAAAAATAGCCTTTCTGCTGTACTTGGTCAAAATCAGTCCTCCTCCCCATGCATAAATTTCAAAAGGACAAGAAAGAAAATGAGATTCTAGAAAATGCATTCAACTTGCCTGATATTTCTACAAAAAAATTTTTTAAAAAAAAAAAAAAGAAGGAAAAGAGAGAGAGACAAGAAAGTTGCCAACTTTGATACTACAGAGTATAAGATTAGAAGGGTGCAGTTTGTAAAGTACCAAGCACATACCCAATATTCAAAACTTTGTTAAGTCTACTCTGATTTCGTCCTCACTTATATGCTAGTTCATAAGAGCTATAGATGAGTTCTATGTAATGGAATAAGCAATATTTCTATTTGATGCCAACCAATTGACCACAATTGAGACCAAAGAATTTCAAGAACTCCCAATTTATTTGCAAACAAATTAAATCTATTGATATTTTGAGTTATTCCTTCTAAATAAAGGGAAATATGTACAGTTTTAACCATAATTGTCTGAGTTTGATGATAACTTTTAGTCCTTATAAAAGAGATACGTGTTTAATTCTACTCAATAAAAAAAAAATTAAAAAATAAAAAATAAAAAACCAAAGGGAAAGAAAAAGGAAAATGGGAAAACAAGAATCATCTTTCTTAAAATTGTTTCAAATAACGTGGAAACTCTTATTGGTCCAAATGGAGGTGTCTGTGCTAAGACCTGGCTTGTGAATATTAATGGAGACCAACTAGGGGTGTTTCATGTCGTGTGATGCAATCTAGCTTGAAACAAAAAATCTCATTGGAGTAATGTAATCTTGACACATCCAACACCTTCACGACATTGGTGTCTTGACTTTATCAAAAGAAATTAATACAGCAATCCTCACCTTTCAAGAGGTCATATTTGGTAGGTGCCTGGATGGTCATGAACATGAATGATGCCCACATATTTTCAAGACTGATTTATAATCTTTCAAGGGAAATTTAATGAAACTTGGAATTTTGTTAAGGCTAGACAAATTGGGAATACATCTCTATTCTTGTTGGGTCCCACTTGAGGCTTGGATCACTTGAACCGTACCAATCCAAAAATCAAACAACTATTCAATGTGTATATACGTGTTTCGGACATAATATATTTGGTTTGTTGGTTTTTCATCTCATTGAACAATTGGCAGTATAATACGGTCCGATGATAATGAAGTATACATAGATGGGAAGGGATATATTTACATCAATTGTAAAACCTTTTTAACATCTTAACATTTTGCAAAACCAACTATTAGATTAGATATTATACTCATAAACGTCATGCATGCTGAATTTTAAGTTAATCAGATACCGAGAAGCATTTGATCCGTACGTAAACTTATATTTATTTTATAAATAAAATTATAATCTAGGGGCAATTTATAGATGACCTAGTTCCTAATCTCCAATTATCTTGAAATTCGGCTTGCATGAAGTATAATAATATTGAGCTTTGCTACATATCCCAAATTCGAGATTTCCACATTGTTTGAGCAAATGTCAAGTTTGGCTAAGTGACCACAGAATTCCGTGGCATTAGCTACAAGAAATGATCAGCATCCATTAACTTTTGGGGTTTGCACATTAATTTGATTTTTCTGATAGAATTTTTAGAAAAATGTATTATGCAAATCAAATGATTAAAACTCATCTAATCAACATCATTTTTTGGCAAAATTGTTACTATTTTAAGCCCATTTAAATGTGATTTTTATTCTATCTTTTGCCACCCACTAGTTGAACTTTCGTGGGAGAGAGTGGAGAGGTAAGAGGTGAGAGTGAGCGAGTTCACACCCAATAAAATTTTAGAACAAAAAAGGGAAAGAAAAAAAAAAGAAGGAAAACAAGAATCATCTTTCTCAAACTTGTTCCAAACAAAGTGGAAACTCTTACTGGTCCAAATGGAGGTGTCTGTGCCTAAGACCCGGCTTGTGAATGGAGACCAATTAGGGGTTTCTCTTTCATGTTGTGTGATACAATCTTGTGACAAAAAAATTTGCATTGGAGCAACGTAATCTTGGCACATCCAACACCTTCACGATAGTGGTGTCTTCTTTTGAACACATCCATTTACTTGACTTTATCAAATGCAATTAATACCGCAATCCTTACCTTTCAAGATGGTCATATTTGGTGGGTGCCTGGATGGTCATGAACATGAATGATGCCCACATATTTTCGAGATTGATTTACGATCTTTCAAGGGAAATTTAATGAAATTTGGAATTGTGTTAAGGCTTGACAAATTGGGAATACATCTCTATTCTTGTTGGGTACGTCCTACTTAAGGCCTGGATCACTTGAGCCAATCCAAAAATCAAACAACTATTTAATGTGTATTCAATGTGATAACGAAGTATACGTGGATGGGAAGGCTGGGATATGTTTACATTTAGTATAAAACTTTTTAGTCTTAATACTTCTCAATATCTTAACATTTTGCTAATTTAATTGTTAGATTAGATATTTTACTCATGCACCTCATGCATGCTAAATTTTAAGTTAATCAGACATCGAAAAGCATTTGATCCGTACGTAAACTTACATTTATTTTATAAATATTATTATAATTTAGGGGCAATATATAAATGAGCTAATTTCTAATCTTTGATTATCTTGAAATTCGGCATGCATGATGTATAATAATATTGCGCTTTGCTACAAATCTCGAATTTGAGATTTCCAATCAAATTCAAAGGTGGAACCCACTTTCAGCTGATATTTTAGTTTTCGTCTCAATTTAGGTTTCATCCTTCTTAGCTAATTTTGCTTCTTTTGTGAGCTGGATTGTAACAATTATAAGCCACCAATACCGGCTTTTCTTTATTGTTTATTTTTCTTACTCATTTCTTCTATTGTATTCTTTTTTCTTTCTTTTAATAATACTTCAAGCCTATGAGGCTTAGACGCTTTATTTCTCAGTGGTTTTAGAAATGTTTCTAATTTAAGAATCAGATAAATTCATCAACAAGATTAGGAATTGAGATTTAGGGGACTGTTGTGCTAATTGGGTCATTTTAATGGCATATGTCAAGTTTGGCTAAGTCACCATAAAAATTTGCCACATCAGCAAAAAAGAATGATCCCGATTATTCACTAATCGATGCGTTTCATCAAGTAAATCCAATGTACAAAATCAGTTGGATTAATAATTTGGAGCATTTGATTTTGTTTTAGATAGTAATGGTCAATCGGGAAAGGGAAAAATTTTGACAGAAAATCTGCATTTGGACAACGTAGTATTGCCATATCCAATACATTTTGTAGACCGACTTCATAAAATGCGATGCCCCAATCCTCACAGATAGAGATGCTCAAATTCAAGTTGACCAAATTTAATGGTTGGCGATGAATCATGATTAATGCCCGTGTATTTTAATTTTTAGGTCAAGGATATTTTGAGGCATAGTGCAAGATATAAGTGGACAAACCAGAGTGAGAAATTCCACCCCATGGATGGATAGTATTCCATGGTATCCATTGGAAATTAATGTATAACCTCTTCTAGTCTTCTATGCATTTAGGTGCCAAGTTGTTTTCATAACCTTGGAATTGCTCTAACGAATAGAAAGGGCCTAGGCTAAGAAAATAAAATCTTTCTTCAGAAAGTCCTTTTCTTTAGCCGACTCTTTGTATGACTAGTTTTGCGGGACTTTAAGGTCCAATTAATTTGGGCGTAAAAAATATGCAAAGTATTCTTAATTTTAATTGGCGATGCATTATCTGATTAAACTTTTTATTTATCACTCGTTAAACCAAGTTCATTGGGTGCTCTATTATTATTATTGTTATTTATTTTATTTTTTGGAAAAACCACACATGCTAGGAGGGTGGGGGTTAAGGCCTACCAAATTTATTATTCAAACGATAAACATTACATACGCAAATGACCCATATGAAGATTATCATAGAATACAATGAAAGGTGGGAAACTGGATGGCCACAAATTATTGCCTCTACAATGGTCTTACACTTGGTAAATGTAAATTGTGCCTTTGTTTTAATTTGAGACTTCATATACCTATGCAGGAAATTTCATCATGGATCTTGGCCTAAGGGAAATACCTTACCAAGCTTCACGAGCGAAATCCGTCTGATCCTTTTTATTTATTTTATTAATATCCTTTTTAGAGGAAATAATGTTTCTAGTCCAAATAACATTTGTTCCATTTTTTGGTTTTGTAATGTATGAAAAATGCAGTTTGATTATTGGATTTGGAAGGTTTTATTGGTTGGCATTGATTATATAACTGTAAGCACAGGTAAATCAGTTGTCTACTTTCCTGGCTACGTCTCCTTGAGGAATTAGTTGCTGACTTGCTGTGCTGAGTAACACAACCACAGTAGCATTTTGGTATATGCATAGCTCTGCCTCCTTCATTCTAAGCGTGGAACTACGAAAGAATTATGGTCATCTAGTGTTTTTAGTTACGTTGTTAATGTGCTATTGTATATTGTGTTTTCTTCTGCTATGGTTTTGATAAATGTGATTTATATAAAAAGTACCATTTGAAGCTAATTATATGAAATTAAAATATAATTTTTACATTGAAATGTCCATTTGGTTGTGGCAGAGAACATGAAAAGTTGCGTAATGCTGAAACTCGGGCTGGAGCTTCATTTGGTACTCTTTTTGCCCCTGCTCTTTGTCTTGGTATTATATCCAGAAGGAGAGTGCATTATGAAGCTATCAAGTACGAGAAAGAACGAAATGCTGGATTTCTGTCTCCCTTTGGGTATTTAGCAGCCACTATTGCTGCAGCAGCTGACGCTGTATGCTCAATGAAGGTACTATGGATTTTTATTAGTGGCTGCTTTCCATTGGTGTTGTACAAATTGTGATTATGAATTTTGATTGTGTGACTAAGTGGAAGGGTCCCTTTTTTTTTTTCCGTAAGTCAACACATGTTTTCGTATTGAACTTACATTTGAGCTAATTTTTTATGGCAGTGGTATTGGCTTATGTCTTTAAAAAGTCAAATAAGTGATGAAGGACCTTATTCTATTCGGATATGGAGATCTAATGGCCATCTAATTCAGGTTCATAGTTGAAAACCGGTTCACAAATTTGGTAACTTATTTCTTTGTTGGAACCTTTATTTCTTTTGACATGGATAGTGTTTATAGCTGTTTGAAAGTAATGTGAAAACTGTAATGCTTATCCTTTGAAGGAAAGCCAAAAAATATTGCGGATGGTCTCATCCCCTATGAATATTTGAGCAAGACACCCCCCCTTTTAGAGTAGTTGCATCATAAATTATCATGGTTTCATGCATCATTGCTTGATGTAATGTGCATGTGTATTAATGGGAAAAAAAAAATGACATTAAAGGTGCCCCTAATTGTTGATCTGATCAGACTACTTAAATCCTACATTCACTACACTTGCATATATGATAAATGACTTTGGAAAATAACTTTAGAGGAGAAAATAAGGATATTTGATAAAGGCATAAACGTTCTCCTACTCCCTAATGTGATGCCATTTGTGTTTCTAGACTAAATTTGATTTGTCAAACTCTTATAATTTATATTTAACCATGGATTTCAACCTCCTCCTCCTCCTCTCCCCCCCCCCCCCCCCCCCCCCCTCTCTTCCTCCCCCTTTTTTTTCTCTTTGTTTTCTTTAGCATAATAAGCTTGTGCACACTGAATACCAAAATCCTGTATTGTTTCCTTAAATTTTTCGTCTAATTAATGTTCGTGTTCAAAGAGATTTCATGCTTTCTAATTTGTTTTTTGGTCTTTGACCCAGTGTATCCCCAAAGTTGACAACCAAAGGACTAATCACTGTCACAATGGGTGGGCAATGGTAAATTGCTGGCCCAGGGAGTTTTTTCCAAAGTGTTGGGACTCGAACTCGGGATCTTTTACCTCCACTCGAGACAACCACTTTGGGGGCAAGTGCCCAACCACTAGACCAACCTGCTAGTGCTGGGACTAATCACTTCGGGATCTTTCATGCTTTCTAATTTGGTTAATTGCTTGCTAAGCTTATGTTGCAGATTTCTGTAATCTACCTTTTCGTAAGCACTACTCTGTTTCCAGTATACAGTTGTTGGTCATGAAGGTCCTGCTATTCTTCTGGTGCATGGTTTTGGTTCTTTTTTGGAGCCTTGCCGTGACAATATATATGGCATAGCTGATAGTGGAAATCGAGTTTGGGCCATCACACTTTTAGGGTTTGGAAAATCAGAAAAGCCAAACATTGTGTACACTGAACTCATGTGGGCTGAATTGCTGAGAGATTTCATCAGTGAAGTTGTTGGCGAGCCTGTGCATCTTGTTGGGAACTCAATTGGTGGTATGTTCTGTGTTCTAACTTCAGTTGTATTTTGCATAAACCATATTGATGACCTCTCTCTCTCTCTCTCTCTCTCTCTCTCTCACACTTAATTTGCTAGTTATCGATAAAAGTCAATAGTTTAACGACTTACCTTCATTGATCAATGATTGTTTTTTGTTAGATATCTAATTCTCGATTCTTTATTTGCAGGCTACTTTGTTGCTAAGTCTGTCGTCCTGATCAATAGCGCCGGCAATGTTATTCCAGGATATTCTTCTGTGCCATTCAATAAAGTAAGACAACCTTAACTATCCAAGTGCCCCAAATTTGCTTGGTCTACATTTTCCTTTTTAAAGTGCTCATCTAAATATTTAATCCAATATGGATGTCGTCCAAAAGTTGTATTGATATCTATTCCTTGCAACATAATATTTGGAAACGTTAATTTGCATTGAAAAATTACATATGATTCTAGAATTTTAAATGAACCATTTGAGGTTTTGCGTTGTGTGGCACTTTATATATTCCTAACATGATTATTATTTAAATTGCTTAAGTTTATTAGGTATAATTTTCTTAGAGAAAACTATTCGGGCTCCATCTTATTGATGGAAAAAAAAACCAGTCGCTCCATCTTATTGATGGAAAACAAAACCAGTGACTGAATCTGTGTCGTTGGATGAAGCATAAATAATTATATGCTACATATATATTAATGAAATGTGTATGGATAGCCAGCCTATTTTCCCAGATATTTTACTCATAAAATAAAGTAAGAGATTATTTAGTAATTTGTTTATAATACCAATCTCCTTATGTTCCAAATGGTCTTATGGGACTACTCCTTTGCTCCATTTAAAGTAAGAGATTATACCAATCTGTGTTAACATTAGTTTACAAAGGACTTACGGCACAATGTTCATACATCATTGTCTAATTCAAATTCAAGAAAGTTTGAAAATAGTAATTCTGTTCAATTTTTTTATATATGAATGCCCCCTGGAAGTTAGTAATTGAAATTGTTGCAGGAAAGAAGAACTTCAGGAGCTGTACGGTTGGGTGCTCGACTCCTTTTGGCCTTCTTAAGATTGAGAATCAGGAACATAGTAAACAACTGTTACCCAACTGTAAGCATGCCTCTATTGCTGCTACCAACCCCATTTGTTGCTTCCAGATGTTGCTAGTGCTTTATTTTCACTACATTTTGTTTCGCAGAAAACAGAGAGAGCTGATGATTGGCTTATCAATGAAATGATAAGAGCAGTATCCTCTTAGTACATGAAAATATATTTATTGATGTCTTATATGTCAATCAATAAATCTCATCTGTTTCAACTCAGAACATGTCTAATTTAACAAATGCTTCACCTTAACAAACAACTAAGTCCTATGATCCTGGTGTGGTAGTGGTTCCGGAAAGCATCTTCAGCTTCAATCTCAAAATTCCTCTTAATCATCTGTTGGAAGGATATAAGGAAAGGGTTCTGATTATACAAGTAAACTCTTGACACGCAGAAGAAATCAACTTCCTTGGTCTGTGAATGTCTTGTTTATGATCGAGCCAGTCCTTTTTCTCTATAATCGGGGAATGAAAGATCCAATCTCCTATTCCCAGTCAAAACTGGCTACACTTAGAGAGCATTGGGATGGGGTTGCAATCAGAGAATTGGATGCTGGTAATATATTTTTTTCACATGCTTTAGTTTTACCAGAAAGTTTATGTTTCACCCTTTCTTTTTTCTTTCTTTTTTTTTTGTTTTTTTGATAAGGTAATAAATATTTATGTTTCACTTTTATTTTTGATCCAAATTTGTATTTTTCCATGCTGTTGTTGATTGTTTAGGCCATTGCCCCCATGATGAGCAGCTAGAAGAAGTAAATTCCATCATACGTGAATGGATAATGACCATCGAGAATAAAGGGCTTTCAGTTGAGAGCTTTCTGTAGCTTCTTGTTTTGGAGCATGCTCTGTCACAAAGGAAATAAGATTCATTGTTTTTTGCTTCTCCTACCTCAATCTTTTATTTTTCTTTTTTGTTTGATCATCCATTTAATTCAAAGGATTAATGCACAATCAATGTAAATAAAATTTCTTGATTACATTCTGTAAAGCTATTATATGTAAATAAAATTTTACGTGTATTTCACAAGTAAAATTTTAAAATTTAGATATATTAAAATCGTCAATGGAATTGATTTTGCAGAAAATAAGTTATTTTCTCAAATGTTATGAATATGTACAAAATTGGAGCTTGAAGATTAACATCTTCAAATATGAATTTTCTTCCCTCTTATATTATTTTATTTTTATTTTTTTCGGTTAATATTCACTGAAACAAACCTAGCTTGATTTTCATTGAACATTGTGCGGTTCTCGAAGCAAAATAATAATAATAATAAAATAAAAAAGAACCATTGTAGCCTCGAGAGTTGGATGGCTCATGGAGATGTCAAGGCTCTAATACATACGGTTAACGCCAAAGGTGATACGATATGCTTCTCTTTGCACTGGAAATAGTTTACTTAGCATGCATATTATACCTATATAATGTGTACATTACATAATCTAGAAGAGAAGAGGAAAAAAAAATGGAATTTATTAGACGGGACTCGAGAGGAACCAATGGTTGATCTGAGAATGCACCAACACCAATCAGTATAGGGAAGGTATGGGGAAGAGTATCCATAACTATATAAGGCGCCACCATCCTTGAAAAAGACCGTTTGATATGAATTGCACGAGCTGCACATTTCACGTTTATTTTATTTCACAAAAATGTAGTTTAGACGACTTTCACGCAAATGCGGCCGTCAGATTTGATTGCTGTGCATTTGACCTCTCTTTTTACCTTAGAAAAGGGGACCTCCCTGCATAAGCTTCGTTTTTTTCTTTAGATTAGATTGCTAATATCCCTCCCCCATTTCTCTTTTGATTGTTAACTCACTTAAATTTCCAACTATTTTGCATTATGATTTAAGAAGTGTATCATGCCTGGGCAATCCTTTGGTTTATGTTACATATATGGGCTTTCTTATTTGTATGTTGTGTGTGTGTATTTCTTACGTGTGTTTAGCAAAAAAAGATATCTTTGAAGGTGTAAAGTCCCACATCGACTAGCCAAGGTTAGTCTTAGGAGTTTATAAGGTTCCACCTCTCTTTCAAGAGTCAGGGTTTTTTCTTTAAGGTTGAGTGTGGGTTAACTTTATGGGCTCTTGGTCTTTCCTTTAGTCTATATTACATATGTGACTTCCTCATTTGTATGTTGTGTGTTTTCTACGTGTGTTTAACAAAAAAAAAAAAAAAAAACCGTTGAATTTATTATGTTCAAACTGTCTTACAAATAAAAGATAAAAAATAATGAGACCCTATGTGCATAATTGTTGTTTTCTTAATTATTTACTTTTATATTGTGTGGGTAGGTGAGAAGAGGACTTTGAGGTGAGACGATGTGGTCCTCACTCCTCACTCCTCACTCCTCAAGGACTTAGCATATATATTGTAATAATAATTAGGAGCCAATTAGCCGTGGACTGTTTGACAAAGGACAGGAGCAAGAATCAAGTTCGACATGGAGTCCGGCCAGTTATCCTCCTGCGAAAAACTATTGATTAAAGCCTTTTGATCGATGTTCCGAGTATTGTCATGTAGTTTGGTGCAAGTTGTGGAGCTCTTGCAATTTCACAAAAATAATTACATCCAGCTCATATGATATTGAATTAATTAACATGATTTTATGCAATTATGTAGAAAGGGTTTTGATACAGTGAGCTACCATAAAAGCTCGATCAAAGCATTGTAAAATACTACACTTTAATGAATAAGATTCAATTCTTGGCCTTGAGCTTTAACACCCATTTTCTTACTTTTTAGATAGATAGAAGGAGCCGTAACCAAGTGGGATATTAAAAAAGATGGTTGTTAAATACGGACCACCAAAGAAGTTGGGTTTGTCTTGTTTAGTACAATGCGAGCCCTACCACCCTTGGGTTAGAGGGAAACCCCATCCACCGTGGGTGGTTAGCCCCGTTCACAAGATAGATAAAAGGGATGGGAACTACTATATTATAGGGACTAGCTAGCTTGTTTGCTGATATGGCAAGATTATTACTCCTTCCGTTTCTAAATAAGTGTCATATTTTTTTTTTTGGAATGTTTCAAAATAATTCTCTTATTTCAAAAGTCAATGGTCATTTTTTATTCATTTCCTAAAATACCCTTAAAAATGTATTTTTATTTTTTCTAATGTTTTACACACTTGAGGGCAAAATTGGAATTTCAAAACATATGCATTGATGTAAAAGCATTTAATAGGGTTTTCTTAAAAAACATGTTTTTTTCAAAGGGGACACTTAATTTGGAACGGAAGGAGTATGTTTTTGAGGTCTAGATTGGACAAAACTGACAAATATTCAAGTCTTAAATTTTTTTTAGGACTTGAACATTGAATGATTCTCGAACCTCTCGATAGAGGGTTATTCAAGTGTGGGATATCTATGATTAAAGCTGTATATGTAAATATAGAGGGCTGTTCAAGAGCGGGATATCCTGGACAATCCCGTTCAATCACGATCGTCCATGGATAACTTGCGCGCACACGCGTGTTGCTTATAGACGGCCATGATTGTAGAGGATATCTGGGATATCCGCGCATGATCAAAGCTATATATATAAATATTGTGTCACCTCAATATCTTGTGGGGAGAAGTTGCAGAAGTTTTTATTCAATAACATTAAAGAGGAATTATTAAATAATAATAAAATAAAATTAAAAAAGGAGTGCAAAGAGTGTTTCTATGAGAAGCCACGCTAAGGTAGAGAAGAGATAGAGCATCAATGTTCCTACCTTTTCTTTTTTCACAAACTACTTAGTATTTAAATAAGACTATTAATCTAATTTAATGGGCAATCCTAGTACTTTTGGAAATATATATATATATATATATTTTTTAATAAATGGGAAATAAATTAAGAACGAAAATGATAAAATACCGATACGACCACGTGCGGCTAGTTGGTACAATATGAATTTTGCGAAAAGTTTGGACAAAAAATATCACAATTAATCACCATTTTTTGACTTTTTAAAAAAATCATCTTATTTGAACATTTGTTTCTCAAAACATTCTAAAAAGTTTTCCACTGTCCGTAGGGTGAAGGAATTCAACGAAATTTCAACACTAAAGTCATAAAACAAAGCTTATTTTCAATCGTAATCATATTTAAGCTTCTATGTGGATTCACAATAGGGTTCCTTTTCTCCAGGCCAACATGGCAAGTTTATACAAAACCTAATAGCCCATACAGTTGGATATGGTTTTATGAGAGGTTTATTATGTTAGATATGGTTATCATGTTGGATTTTGGATTATATTAAATTTCTTATTTTGGGCATGTACTACTGAACAATGATCTGATTTATATAATCAGATTATGGATGTAATATGGAAATATGAATGCGTGTATGTATTGGAACCATGTGGAACATGATGCCAATTATGGGTATCCTTGTATTGGAACCATTTTGGACTATATTATACAGGTATAAGCAAAAGGCATGGACCTTTCATTGAACTACCTGGTCGGCATGATCCCTGAATAGCTCGCAATTCTTTCTGAATTGCATGGTCTGAATCAGTCACATGATCATTTAACTGGAAACACCTCAAAGAAGATACGGAATTAGACATCATTTGAATCAATTGACTTCGCTAGAAATCAGCTTTCTGGTTTGATTCCACAAAGCATGTCAGATTTAACTTCGCCTAGCTACTTGAATTTGCCTTACAATAACTTCTGCGGAGAAATTCTGACAGGCAATCAACTCCAAAGTCTTGATGACCCATCCATTTATGCCGGCAACCTTGAACTCCGTGGAGCTCCACTACCAATGAAATGCCAAGTGATGAACCACCTCAAGCTCCAAAACTCAACAGTTTTGAAGAAAACGACAAAGAAGACGAGTCTGAAAAAGTATTGTTCTACATTGTTGTAATGCTAGGCTTCATGACAGGGTCATTGGGAGTTTTGGGGGTTTTACTATTCAAGAAGAGTTGGAGATATGCTTATTTTCACTTTGTAGATGAAACCAAGGACTGGATATTTGTGGCAATAGCAGTGAAGGCAGCTAGGTTGAAGAAAACGATGAGGAGAGAGCACAATATCAAGTGAAGGAATATCAGTTACCAAGAAAGTACGTGGGTAGCAATAACTAGACTCTCTCTTGGTTCAGTAAGTGGAGGACTTTTTTCGACTAGCTGTTTCACTTCCTCTGTTGAAGCTAGCTAGTAATCCCATTTTCTTTTGAAGTTTTAAATTTGTTCATGTTTCAGTTATGATGAAGTTTATTGGGCAAGATATACAATATAAATATACATAGGATTAATCCCACATAAGTCTCATGCTTAAGTGCTCATTTGCACAAACACAAAGAGTACAATACAGCGTAAACCCACTAACAAATTTTCATTAAGACAAATCTCCGCCAAAGCATTAAAAAATGAAACGTTAGGTGAGGGTCATTGATCATTCAATTGAAAAATTTTCAGTTGAGAGTACAGTTATGAGAAATACGTCTAGGAATTTAGAGGCCAACATGTAAAGCCTACAGTAATATTCCTTGGAATTCCAGTACATAGAAAATGTAAAATCAATGAAAGTTTACAATGCACTGAGGAAAGAACATAAACAGAACCAAAGCAATTGGGCCATACCCTCAAAATTAGATTGCAATTTATCCACCCTAAACCCTAGAGTATGGCAAAAGAAGGTCACCAACCATAAGAATTGAGGCAATCAAGGTCTGATACACACACCGTTCATGCAAATACTTTCTTCTGACATTCAATAATAATTGGGCCATACTCTCAAATTATATTGATAATTTTCTGAGAATGCAATCAATCCCCCCACCCCCCCCCCCCCCCCCCCCAAAAAAAAAGGAAGATAGAGCGAGACATAGACGAGTGTTACTTGTTGACGGTGGAGGACGGCGATGGCGATTGCGACTGCGGCGGTGGATACTGGCGAATCGATGAGTGCGGAGGACGGCGTACGAGAAGCCTAATCGCGGGAGAGGAGGCCGATGGACTGAATCGACGAGGAGAAGAAGAACGTCATCGTGGCAGAGTGTTTCTAATTTCTGTAACAGGCTTTTAACCATTTTTCAAAAACAATATATATATATATATATATATATATATATATATATATATATATATATATGAGTGAGGCTATTGCCACCACATAAAGTACTCAAAGCCCCCCATTAGTTTACACTTTTTGAGGTTTTATGAAAAATATGATAGGTTTTTACGAAAACTAATAGCATTGTTTACTAGAAAACATCATTCTGAACAACTTTGAAGAAGAAATTTTTTCCAAAATCTATCATTTAAACAGACTTCTTGGCCATTTACAATCTCTATTTCATTTTCCATGAAAAATTGCCAAAAAGTCTACTTAAATGACAGATTTTGGAAAAACCCTCTCCTACAAAGTTGTCCGGAATGATGTTTTCTAGTAGGCTATGTGATTAGTTTTCATAAATTCTTTTTATATTTTTCATAAAACCTTAAAAATGTAAATTAAATGGGGGGCTTAAAGTATTTTATGTGGTGGCAATAGCCTGGCCCTATATATATATATGAGGGGGGCTATTGCCACCACATGAAGTACTCTAAGCCCCCCATTAATTTACACTTTTTAAGATTTTTTGAAAAATATAAAAGAGTTTTACAAAAACTAATTACATTGTTCACTAAAAAAACATCGTTCTGAACAACTTTGTAGAAGGAAATATTTCCAAAATCTATCATTTAAGTAGACTTTTTGACCATTTACAATATTTATTTCATTTTTCATGAAAAATGGCCAAAAAGTGTATTTAAATGACAAATTTTGGAAACAAATTCTTCTACAAAGTTGTCCGGAATGATGTTTTTTAGTAGACTATATGATTAGTTTTTGTAAAAAAATTTTATATTTTTCATAAAACTTAAAAAATATAAATTAAGTGAGGGGCTTAGAGTATTTTATGTGGTGGCAATAGCCTGGCCCTATATATATATATTGCAAGCGCTTTCTATGTCACTAAAAGCAGTGTTCGTATCACCGCTTTCTATATAATTTTTTTTTTTTTAACTACTTGTTATAACACGTATTTTGCATTGTGTATGTTAAGTGAATTCTAAGCCAAGGTTTATATAATTAGCTTCTTTGCCTGAACTTGTTGGTTCTCCAACCTTTTTATTTCAAAATTGTGGTGTTTTTAAACTTATTTCCCAAATCCAATGAAGACGTCCTTTGCAAACATGTTTTCACTCGAGGTATACAATGAGAAAAAATGAAAACAAATAAACATCTAATAGTGTGTTGGCAAACATGCTTTCAGGCGAAATTACAAATAAATTCTTTTTCAAAATCGTGTTTTGTAAGTTCTCTGTAAGGAAACTTAATGGAATTCAAAATTGTCTCAATCTTATTTTTTGTTAGTTTTTTTTCCTGTATGCATTAGGTTTCCCAATTTCCCATTCATGGATCTCTCAGTACAATAAATAAAAATAAAAATAAAACTTAGCCAAAACCAAAGAAATTTATTCATGTTGTTCAAACGGGTAGGTAAGAAGCACAATGCTAATTGTTCCATTTTCCAAAGGTGCAATACTGCTACGGAAGATTCTCTACATGCCCTTCGGGATTGTCCCAAAGCACATGATGTTTGGTTGGCTTTTCTTGACCAAGATGATGTTCAGCCTTTTTTCACTCTTACCCATTATGATCGGGTAAAGATGAATGTTTTCTTTAACAAGTCTCCCACCTCTAACCACACACAGTATCTATGGCCCTCTTTGTTTATGGCCATCTCTTGGTCAATTTGGAAGGCTAGGAATTCTGAAGTTATTCAACGGCAGCACCAATCCCTTAATATGACGTGTTGGAACAGCCTTAGCTTAGTGCAGGCTACATGTCTATAGCCTTCCCTGAATTTCAAAATAACTCTTCCGGACCTTCCTCTGGTCTAGTGTCCTGGTGTTTTCCTCTGGCAAGCTGGGTTAAACTGAATTCAGATGGAAGTTCTTATGGCAATCCAGAGGCTGCTGCAATAGGGGGTATCCTGCGTGATAATTCTACTAACTGGATTAAAGGTTTCTTTGGCAAGTTAGGTACTGGCACCAATACCACTGCTGAACTCTGGGCAATTAGACAGGCCTGCTCTTTGCTTGGGATCTTAGTTTCTCTCAGATTATCATCGAGACTGACTCCCAGGTGTCCATTGATCTTATTACTTCTCCTTCTAATTCTCATCATTCAGGTGCTGTGATTATTTATGATTGTAAAGCTTTGTTAGCAAGAGATTGGTCTTGCCCCATCCAACACACCCTTAGGGAGGCTAACAAGTGTGCTGATTTTCTTGCTAGGGAAGGGCATAAAGCCATTTGTCAAGTTTTAGATTTTCCCTCTTCTGGGATTTGTTATTTCTGTCTGGGGATCTGATTGGTGTTAGTGCCACCAGATCTGTTTGAATGAATTCGAACATCCATCAAACCAAAAAGGAAAAAAAAAAAAAGGGTAAGAAGCACAATACCCGATTGTAGAACAAAAACCCTTGGAGGCATGGCCTATTCATAACATGATAAATTCACAATACGCAACTTGGTAGGGTTCAGATATAGGGTTTCTAATCAAGGGTTTCACATTTTTTTTAATTTTTATTTATTTATTTTACAGTTGAGGGTTTCAGATCAAGGATTTGACTATAAATCTAGGGTTTATAATAAATTCTTCGTATGTTTATCATCCATACTAATTTTCAATCAAGAAATCTGGGGCTACCATTTTTAAATCACATTTACTGGTCTCACATGTTCGCTTGTGTGTTACTCTTGCAGTGATGTGTTAAAATATAAAAATAAAAATAAAATTTCTAGGGAGGTTATACCCAATCGTTGAATACTTAAGGTGATATCTCTCTTACTCATTTACTTTTCATCTATTACACTTGTAGAGAAAGGGGTGTGGTTACTTAAGACAGTGATTTAAGTAAAAACCTCTTATGCACCTCCAGTCAAAATCACCATGCCTTCTGCCGCCATTTCAATGCAAAAGCAATATAGGTGAGTTTCTAAGATGCCCACTTCTTTTTGGTAATATGTCAACAAAATCCCCATGACAAGGAGGGTTTGTAGATTCATTAGAGATGTTTGATTATTTTCACGGTCATTTAAAATAATTAATTGGATATCTTCGCATGAAAGACTTTAGAAGCAACTAAAACACATAAAGAAACAACATCACTGCAGGAGTGATAAATTTTTTCTCTCAAATGGCAAAAGGAACCATTTATTTATTCATAAAGAAACATACATTAGAAGTAAACACCACGCCAACACCCCTCCATCAATTCTTCACTCAGGGAGGCCTGGACGGCAGCAGAAAGTAATTTGTGGGCAAGGACAGCCATAGCGTAAAGGACCAACATCTAGTCTAGCTCCCATGGCAGATGGAATGGCAGTGAACATGATCACTAGGACCACAAGCAGCATCATGACTACAAATTGAAACAGCTTCTCCATTGCCTCTATGAAACTATTTGGCCAAGGATTCAAGAAATGCAATCAAATTTACAAGGATGGTTCTTTGTGGAGAGGTAGCCTCCCCTTTTTATAGAGGATATGGTCCAGCTAAACTTGGGAAAAAAATTATGGAAATCTAGTGTGAAATTTCATTCCACTTTTGCCCTCTATTTGGTTCATGGATTCTATCAAAGAAAAAAAAAGGAAGGGAAAAAAACATAAGAAGGAAAGAAAATGAAAGAAAAAGATAAAATCATATCAAGCCAAAATAATTCAAATTATTCTTTTTCTTCTAATTTTCCATTGCAACCAAATAAAGAAAAGTAGAATTCCTTATATTTTATTTTTTTTTCTTGATAAAATCCGCAAACCAAATAGAGCCTCGGTGATTCTTTGTGTGGAAAGTTGTCAAGAACCCCACAAAGACCACAATATGTCAGATTTGGTTCATAAATACTATGCGATTCCTTTCTAATTTTTTTCTTTCCATTTCTGTGAAGACCGTAATATCATACCTACACCATTGTGCACCTTGTGCCACGAATCACGATAGCTTTGGCAATTAAAGCTACCTTTTTTTTCTTGATTTTCTTAGTTATCGAAAAACATTCATATAGGAAACTCATTTAAATTTTGTCTAGATGTACATTTTTAAAAGAATCTAACTTTTTTTGCCTAAACAAAAGAATCCAACTAGCATGATAGTCCATCATTATAGGAAGTGAAAAAAGACATGTAGACACTCGAACACACTTATGCATGTGGGTCTCCTATAAATTAATTCACAGACATGGATGTGTCCCTATGTCCACCAATTGTCATTGCTTTTACATTGAGTGGTAAAATATGGGTAATAAAAGGTGGATGAAGTAACATTTTTCATTTTTTTAACCAAGTAAAACGGCAAGGGTGTACTTGTCATCCAATTACCTTTTTAATTTTTTTTTTTTTTTTTTGGTACCGAAAGCATCATTTCTAAGAATGCCTTCTAATTTTAACAATTTTTTTTTTCTTTCCCTATGGATGCATAGTTTCTTAATTTATTTGTAGAAATCACACTTTTGAATCTTTGCTCCCTTACTATTAGATGCGTGGGGTTACGGGTGGTTTGTGCATTATGAACAATTAGTCTGAATCTAATGGCTTGAAATACCCCTTGTCCAGCCAATATATATATATATATATATATATATATATATATATATATATAGATATATATATATAATTTTCTTAATCTAATGATAGCTTTTTGTACTTATGGAGAAGATGACATGTGTTTAGTTCTACTCGACAACAAATGATAAGATATCGGAAAATGAAAAACAAGAATCATCTATCCCAAAGCTAAGACCTGGCTTGTGAATGGAGACCAACTAGGGTCTAGGGGTCTCTCTTTCTGTTTCATGTTGTGTGACGCAATCCTTACGTTTCAAGATGACCATCTCTTCTTGGGTGTCTGGATGATCATGAACATGAATGATGCCCAAACTGATCTACCATCTTTCAAGGAAAAATGGAACTTGGAATTTTGTTAAGGCTTGGCAAATTGGGAACACATCTCTATTCCTATTGGTTCCCACTTGAGGCTTGGATCACCTGACCCAAATTCCCAATCAAAAAATCAAACAGTTATAGTCTTTGTTTCATTTTAACAGAATGTTTTATTAAAAATGATAAAAAAAAAATCCATTAATTTAAATGACAGATTTTAAAAATGTTAGAAAGTTTTACATCCCACATTGATTAAATATCAAGTTTAACATAGTTTCATGTACGTATTTGGGTCTTTCATTTATAAGATTAGACTTTTAGGTTAAAAACTTAACATGATATTAGGGTGTCATTCCTAGACCGATCTTTATTGTCCACATGATAGACCCGTTCACATCTTATTAGGCTTGCACATGAGGGGGAGTTACATGTCTTTATATACTTGTTTGGACCCTCCACTTATAAGCAAGTTTATAAAATTGTTCAGAATGATATTTTCTAGTAGACAATACAATTAGTTTTTATGAAAATTTTTTATATTTTGTAGTAACAGTAGCCACCTCCTATTTATTTTATGTTTTCTTTTGTTTGTAGAAATATTATTTTTGTAACTTTAATTAGAAAAAAAAAAAAAAAAAAAAAAAAAGGTAGAGATCTAACCAAGTTTTCCCTTTCTATAATAAGATAGACGTGTACAGTGCACTATTAAAAGTAAAACAAAAAAAAAAAAAGGGAAAATTACAGATTGCCCCCCTCATCTTTGAGCGGAAATCACTTTTCACCCCTCATCTTCAAAATCGGACAAATAACCTCATGAAATTTCAAAAATGTTATTTGGAACTTACGCCGTTAACGGAATCCGTGAAAAGACTATTATATCCCTAAAGACACATGCAAAATTACATCCCTACCCTCCCTTTATTTTACACAAATAAACAAATTGGATGAAAGCTTCCTTGAGAAGCTTCGGATCCATGGAGAGGCGATCAGAGTACTCCTACAAAAAACTCGCCGGAGTTGTAGCGGCGACTCGTCACCTCCAACCCTAACACCATCCAACCATGAAACCCAAACCACCACCGCCGCCATCACCACGTCTATCGCGTCCTTCACAGCTGCTCCACCGTCGGCTGGTCTTACCTGCAACTAATCACGATAGCCGGTGCCGTGAGCTTGCGGCGAACCCTTCTTCTGCCTTCTTTTTTTTTCCTAATTGAATCTCACCCCTCCTTCCCTCTCATCTCTCTCTCTCTCTCTCTCTCTCTATATATATATATCTCTCTTCTGTGAGTTTTAAAACCACGCTTTTAGAATGAGATCTGAACCCATCTCGATTGCAAATCGATGGGAAGCCGTTGATCGTGGTGACTTGGGGGCATGGGGCTAGCTCTCCGATCCACTTGCCGAGTTTTGACCCCATCTCCACTCCACACAGCGGTCACCGGATCTGAGGATGAAAGAGTCATCGACAGCAAAAGGGGGTTTTGGTTCACTGATCTGGGTTTTGGGTTTGATGAAAATGGGGTCTTGGTCAAATGAGGAAGGGGGTTAGGTGGCGGAGTGACTAGGTGTTGGGGGTTCGACGGAACTGGGTTCGACGGAACTGGGTTCGACGGCGAGGAGTGGTGGTGGGGAAGGCGGTGGGTGCTAGCTTCGTCGGCGCGAGTGCTGGCCCGTCGCTGCTTTGAAGGTGAGGAGTGATGGTGGGGAAGGCGGTGGGTGCTAGTTTCGTCGGCGCGAGTGCTAGCACGTCGCTGCTGCTTCTTCCTTCATGCTTCGATTTTTTTTTTTTTTTCCATTTTTGTCTTTGTTGTTTTCTGAGATCTACTGGTATGCTGGTGTGAAGGGGGAAGGGGGTGGCATTGGGAGATGGTGGGGGCTGAAACACGATGCGGCGGAGATGGTGGGTGGCATTGGGGTTTTGGTGGGGGCTGAAACAGGTGTCGGTGGCAGTGGGTTCTGGGTTTGGTTTTGGTGTGCTGGTGTGAAAAGGGCGGCATTGGGAGATGGTGGGGGAGGCGGTGTGGCAGGGATGGTTTCATTGGAGAGGGAGCCGGAGTTAGGGTTTTGGTGGGGGCTGAAACAGGTGCCGGCGAAGGTGGGTAATGCTAAGGGCATTTTGGTCTTATTTGTGAAGTATGTTGGTCACGTGCAACGCACATTACTTTTTCTGTTAAAATCATAACGTCGGTTAGACGGAAGGGGTTATTTGTCCAATTTTGAATTTGAGGGGTGAAAAATGATTTCCGCTCAAAGATGAGGGGGGCAATCTATAATTTTCCCAAAAAAAAAAAAGTACAGTTGTGGCCATTCTTAGATCAACACGTGAATGATTGCTAACCCAGATTCATTGGATTTTCTTTTAAACTTTTTATTTTCATGGATTCATTGCTTGCTAAACCGGGTTCAATGGATTAATCCACGCAAGTCTCATGCTTAAGAGCTCATTTAATTTGCACAAACACAAAGAGTGCAATACAATGTAAATCCACTAGGTAAGAAGCACAATACCCAATTGGAGGCATAGCCTTTTCAGAACTTGATAAATTCACAGTACCCAACTTGATAGGGTTCAGATACAGGGTTTCTAATAAAGGGTTTCACATTTTTTATTTATTTTATTTTATTTTATAATTAAGGGTTTCAGATCAAGGATTTCACTATAAATGTAGGGTTTATAATAAATTCTTCGTATGTTAATTTATCATCCATACTAATTTTCAATCAAGAAATCTAGGGCTACCATTTTTAAATTACATGTGGTCTTACATGATCGCTTGTGTGTTACTCCTGCAGTGATGGTGTTAAAATATAAAAATTTAAATTTAAATTTCTAGGGAGGTTGTATCCAAGCGTTGAATACTTAAGGTGATAGATCTCTTAGTCGTTTACTTTCCATCTATTACACTTGTAGAGAAAGGGATGTGAAGAGTGTTGTATTTATAAGGTATTTAGCTTGAATTTAAACATGGACTAGTTTAATGTGGTTGCTTAAGACAGTGATTTAAGTAAAAATCCCTGTGCCTTCTGCTGCCATTTCAATGCAAAAGCAATTGGATATCTTCGCATGAAATCCATACTCGAGGTAATTTAAGATGTCAGCAGAGTCCCCATGATAGGGAGGGTTTGTAGCTACATTAGAGATGTTTGATTACTTTCACAGTCGCTTAAAGTAACTAGCTAATTGGATATCTTCACATGAAAGACTTCGGAAGCAACCAAAACACATCTGACAATAATAAAACATTTTCCTTCCAAATTCATTTTCGAGATACTTTTTTTTTTTTTTTCTCAAATGGCAAACAGAACCATTTATTTGTCCATAAAGAAACATACATTAGAAGCAAACACCACCCCAACACCCCTCCATCAATTCTTCATTCAGGGAGGCCTGGACGACAGCAGAAAGTAATTTGTGGGCAAGGACAGCCATAGCGTAAAGGACCAACGTCTAGTCCTGCTCCCATGGCAGATGGAATGGCAATGAACATGATCACTAGGATCACAAGCAACATCGTGACTGCTAATTGAAACAGTTTTTCCATTCTTTCTATGAAACTATTTGGCCAAAGGGTTCAAGGAATGCAATCAAATTTACAAGGATGGTTCTTTGTGTAGAGGTAGCCTCCCCTTTTTATGGAGGATATGGTCCAGCTAAACTCGGAAAGAAAATGATGGAGATCTAGTGCGAAATTTCATTCCTCTTTCGGTGATTCTTTGTGTGGAAAGTTATTAGGAAACCCACAAAGACCACAATATGTCACAGATTTGATTCATAAGTGTTGTGCGATTCCTTTCTATTTTCTTCTTTCCATTTCTGGGAAGGCTACAATTTCATACCTATTTTAATTTCCTTTAATTCTCTTTATTTTCTTAGTCATCCACAAACATTCAAATAGGAAAACTCATTTAAATTTGTTTAGATGTTCATTTTCAAAAGAGTCCAGCCTTTTTTTTTTTTCCTAAGCAAAAGAATCCAATTACCATGATGGTCCATTATAACAAGAAGTGATAATAGACAAATAGACACATGATCATATGTCTAACATGCAAGTAGCCAAGTAGGTCTCAAATAAATTCATGAACATGTATCCGTATGTCCGCCAATCGTCATTGCTTTTACATTGATAAACTGCCATGTAAGGATTTTCATTTTTAAAAAATCTTTGTTTCCTCCTAATATAAGCATTCGTACTTTCATAGTTCCTCTCTTGATGTGAAGACCTTCTTAGGTAATCCTCGACCCATAAATTATTCGTATTAGATAGGTACTATTTGGTACATCAAATTCGTTATTCGGTCACATTTTTTATGTGGTGGCAAAACAATTATCTACTTGAAAAACAAAAAACTAATGTCAAATTATTAGCATAAACTCTTCTTTGACTACAAATCAAAAAGAACAAACAAATGAAGAAAAAATTTAAAGACTTGTATTTTAGTAAATAAATTCCTACACCTATAGAATGAAAAATACAAGAACTGATATGTTGAATTTCAAAATTTTGTTCATATATTTTGAAATATATGGGGAGGAGGAAGATTGTGTTTTGAAATTGATAAGTTTTGAATTTGGTTTTGAGAGAGGTCAGAGAAAGTGTCTGATGGAAGAAAAAAAAATGGTCAGAGGGAGTGCCTCTCGGTTTTTCCATTTTCTTTATTTATTTATCTATTTATTTTTGTCTATATATATTTTTTAGAGTAGTACTAAATTTCACCCAAATTCCCTCATCTACCCATATTTAGTAGTTTCTCATTTTTTCATACTGGGCCTCACATAATAACTTTCACCTATTCACTTTTGACGTACGCTTAAGGTGGGTGGTAAAAGATGAATGATAAAAAAAAAAAAAAAAAAAAAAAAAAAGATGGGTGATAAAAGGTGAGTGAAGTAGCATTTTTCCTTTTTTTTAACCAAGTAAAGGTCGAAAAGGGAAGACACGTCATCCAATTAATGTTTTATTATCATTATTTTTTTTTCCCTACAGAAGCATTATTGCTAAGAATGCTTTCTAATTTTAACAATTTTTTTTTCTATATATGAATGCGTAATTTTTTTTTTTTTTAAGGCGATTATTGCCACCACAAAAATTCCTCAACACCTTTCACTTATTTTTAACCTTTCAAGGTTTTACGAAAAATATAAAAGGTTTTCATGAAAACCAGTTGCATTTTTTTTAGTAAAAAACACTATTTTGAATAGATTTGTAGAAGAAAGTTTTATCAAAATCTATCATTTAAGTGGATTTTTGGTCTTTTTTCTTTCTTGAAAAATTATGTAAAAATGAAACAAATATTATAAATAGCCAAAAATTCCACTTAGACGACAAATTTTGGAAAAACTTTCTTTTACGAAGTTGTTCAAAATGACATTTTGACATTGTGATTTCTAAACTTGCATTTTGTCTTATTTGTTGACAGAAAATGATTAATAAAATCTAGCGTCTCCCAAATTAAAAATCTACCATCTACCAATTTTTTATTATTAGAAAAATAGCCTTTCTGCTGTGCTTGGTCAAAATCGTCCTCCTCCCCATGCATAAATTTCAAATGGACAAGAAAGAAAATGAGATTCTAGAAAATGCATTCAACTTGCCTGATATTTCTATATTAAAAAAAAAAAAAAAAAAGGGAAAAGAGAGAGAGAGAGAGACAAGAAAGTGGACAACTTTGATACTACGGAGTATAAGATTAGAAGGGTGCATTTTGTGAAGTACCAAGCACATACCCAATATTCAAAACTTTGTTCAGGGCTGGTTTTGGGGCAAGGCTCGTCTGGGACCCTCTATTTTGGCTAAAAAATAAGGCTCCATTTTGGGACTAACCCTTGTAGTAGGTTTAATTTTTTTTTTTTTTTCTATGGAGAATGGTTATTGTAACCCATAATTTTATTTGCACACCCCACAAATTTTTATTTATCAATATTTTACCAAAAATATATAAGGTTTTTATGAAAATTTGTTACGTAATCCACTAGAAAACATCATTTTGAATAACTTTGTAGAAGAAAGTTTTTTCAAAATTTATCGTTTAAGTGGATTTTTTGATCATTTACCGTCATTGTTAATTTTAGGCCAAAAAGTCAACTTAAACGAAAAATTTTGTAAAATCTTTCTTATGCAAAGTTGTTCAAAATGATGTTTTCTAATGGATAGCGTAGTTAATTTTCTTAAAACCTTTTATATTTTTCTAAAATCTTAAGAAATTAAAATTAGTGGGATGTGCAAACAAACTTTATGTTTGTACTAGAAAAAAAAAAATTGAGTATTGGAAGGTCTCATTTTAAGAATTCGCCTAGGGCCCCAAAAATCACAGAACCGGCCCTTACTTTGTTAAGTCTAGTCTGGCTTCGTCCTCACTTATATGCTGGTTCATGAGAGCTATAGATAAGTTCTATGTAATGGAATAAGCAATATTTATATATATGTATGCCAACCAATTGACCACAATTGAGACCAAAGAATTTCAAGAACTCCCACTTTATTTGCAAACAAATTAAATCTATTGATATTTTGAGTTGTTTGTGTTTTTAAATTCATATTTTTAAAAAATATTTATGACACGTGGCAGAAAATGAATGGAGGTGGCCGGAGGAACTCCCCCACCTTGGGGTAGAAGCAAGTAGTGTCCATTCTGTTATTGATGATTTTATTTTATTTTATTTTTTTGTGGAGAAGTGACAGTATATTTTTTCACATCCCGAAATACAGGCTTGAGTTACATACTTGCATGTATGGTACATATATCTTTCTTGGGATTTTATCTTAGATAAATTACAAGAAATCCTATTAATTAATATTTGGTCTTCTTTCACGTAACCTCTTAAAGAAAAAATAATTACAATATAACCTCGACACATCCAACACTATCACAACATTGGTATGTTCTTTTGAACACATTGATTGACACTTTAGAAAATGCAATACCGCAATCCTCACGTTTCAAGATGACCCATATTTGGTGGGTGCCTCTTCTTAATTCAAAGTCTCTTTATGTTTTCTATTGAAAGTCTTTGCAGGGTTGGTAGTGGATGACTTTTTTCCAAAATGCAATACTGCAATCCTCACGTTTTAACATGAGTTAAGAAACATAAAAGGCATCATGATTAATGTCGGAATCTTTTCGTGTGTTTTTTTCCTTCCCCTAAGTCTTTGCTGTTGGCACCATTAGTATATAGTGGATGGACGACCTTTGGGGTCCTTGGGAGTGTTGCTTTCACACATGGGCCTAGAATTAATATTGGTAGGTTACGAATAAGGATCCTCTCCAATACAATGAATGGTTCAACGAAATTTAGACTGTTAATACTTATCATGTGAATCTCATATGTTTTGGTGGATCTCATATGATATGAATAATCCAAAATTAATTAAACCATCTAATTAATGGAGAAGATCTCTTTCCAATAACTCACATATCCTCTCTTTTTTTTTTTTTCTTTTTTTTTTGATATCATGAGGTTCCAGATGTTTTGCATCTGACTAATCTGTTGGGCATATGCAATTCTTCCGTCCCACATGCACCAAGAAATTACAAGACAAAGTTCATAGGGATAGCCTTGAAAGAGGGTGGTGAGAGTTGAACACAAGACCTCTTGTTTTGAAAGAAGATAGCTCACATATCATTATTAGAATTCCAATATTGGCATATTGGAGATGTAACGTATATTTTTCACATTCCAAAATGCTGGCTTGTGTTACATACTAACAAGTAGGAGTCATATATATTTCTTAATTGAAATTTTATCCTGTATAAATTACAAGAAACCCTTTTAATGTTTTGGTCAATTTTCACGTAACTCACTAAAAAAAAATAATTACAATATAACCTTGACACATCCATTGACATGACTTTATAAACTACGATAGCGCAATCCTCAAGTTTCATGATGACCATATTTGATGGGTGCCTAGATGGTCATGAAGATGAATGATGCCTAATTATTTTCACTCAAGTCTTTTGGGTTTTTTGATTTTGAAAGTCTTTGTAATGGACGACCTTTGTCCAGTTTGCATGGACTTTGGGGTCCCCTTGGAAGTGTTTGCTTTCACACATCGGGGCTAGAATTTATACTGGTAAGCCACGTATCATTCTTGACTTTCACAGAGACAAAGAAGGGCATAAATCATATCTACCTGGGCAGTGGGCACTAATCCAAAACGCTGGCTTGTGTTGCATGTATGGGTCATAAGACATTCTTGGCATTTTATTCTTTTTAATATCTAAGTCCTTTTTTTTTTTTTTAATAAAAATAATAAACTTCTTTCATTTTTTATGAATTTTTTGAAACTTGCGCTATTTTATTTATTCTCTTCTCCGATTACACTTCCTATGAAAATCTTATTAGAATTTTAATAATAAGATTAATTTTGTCACGTAAAATACCCCTGTGAGAAAAAAGCTTAATTTTCTAAGAAAAAATTAGCTAAAAAATATATTTTAAAAAAATAACATATATTTTTTGTTTGACTTTAAAAAGTATTCAAATATTTTGGGATATTGCAAAAAAAAAAGGTGATCAAATATTTTTTGGGATAATCCCAAATTTTATTCAAATATGATATTTTCTCACATCTCCTAAATGGGGGTGAGATCATGATTAATGCCGGAATTTTTATTTTCTTTTGGTCAAAGTCTTTGCACCATTCCTATAAAAAAATATAAACAAAAAAGTCTTTGCACCATTATTACTTTGTAGTGGACGACTTTTGTCCAGTTCGCGTGGACTCTGGGGTCCTTGGAAGTGATGCTTTGTTCACATCGGGTCTGGAATTAGTATTCCCTCCGTTCCATATTAAGTATCTTTCGGGAAAAAACACAATTTTTAAGAAAATCTCATTAAATGTTTTCACATCAATGTATATGTTTTGAAATTCTAATTTTACTCTTAAATATGTAAAACATTAGAAAAAAAGAGAATACTTTTTTAAAGATATTTTAGAAAATGAATAAAAAAATACTATTAACTTTTAAAATGTGACAATTATTTTGAAACATCTCAAAAAATAAGTAAGACACTTATTTAAGAACGGACGGTGTATTAGTTTTCGTAGGTCACGTTTGCTTCCATACGCTTCGTTCTGCCGACGCTCTACTGCTTCCAATCCAACTCAGTTACATCGAAATTGCCAAGAAAGGCCCTCGCCCTTTTTGGTCAACAAGAAAACAGCGAATGGTTTTTTAATGGGCAAGAAAACAGCGAATTGGAACAGTGGAGTTTACGTCGATTGGGAGTTGGACAGGTGGCAGGGAAAAAAAATAATAAAAAAACAGATGGTGATGTCATGGATGACGCGGGTGGGAGGGAAACATATGCGGACTTTCTTTGATCACAATCCACCAGCAATTCGTGGGCCGCCCCATCATTTTTACTAGTGGTCAACCCGTGCCATGCACGGGAAGCTTGTTATTATAATAATCTTAGCTAGTAATCAAGTACATGCGATACGTCACATCTTTTTAAGTTTTTACTCTCTATAGTAGAACTATTATATCAGTTTCCAAATTTTTTAAACCGTATGTGTGTGTATGAGAGAATTAAGGGGAAACAGGTTGTGCTGGGTTTTTTAAAGTTGATAAAATTATCAAATCATCTCTTAACTTTATTAACTTATAAGGGTATTTTAGTATTTTTAGGTGCAATCCAACCACATTGGGAATTGGCTTTATATAGTAATAACTAGTAATCAAGCACACGCAATGCGTGTGCAACACATCTTTTCAAGTTTTCACTTCATTAGTGGAATTGTTATGTCAGTTTCTAAGTTTTTTAAACTACATGTGTGTGTGGGGGAGAGAATTAAAGGGAAACAAATTGTGATAAATTTTTTAAAGTTGATAAAATTACCAAATTACCTTTTAACTTTATTAATTTATAAAGATATTTTAGTATTTTCAAGTACAATCTAACCCCAAAAAGAATTGATTTATATAATAGTATAGATATCAAGTAACAAGGCATAGTGGTGGTGGGCCTCACACGGAAAGGAAGAGGTAGAAAAGGACAACATGGAATTCCGTGTGTTTGTACTCAATTATTATTAGTATTTTTTTTTTAAAACTTTTTTGGACTCAATTATCAAAGTGTACAAGAAAGGTTTGATGTTAAAATAAATTAATCTTCCCTTTCCCCGTGAAAGGAATAAAGTTACACCAAGCACTTACCTGGAAAGTCAGATGAAGAAGTTTGAGCCTTTTTTATTTCTACTGGTCATTATAGTCGGCCACTTAACATTAATTAAATTACATTCTAAAAAAAAAAAAAAAAAGTTTTTCTTCTACTATTGTTGACCAGTCTCTGAGCTTTTATTGTTGTTGGTCGAGAAGTTGCAGAATTTGTATATAACATAGTAACAGTTTACTATTTCATACTTTGATAAATTTATATAGAGAATGGTAACAGTTTATTTTTTTGTGCTTTGAAAAATTTATATATAAAATAATAACAGTTTACTATTTTGTAATTTGAAAATTTTATATAGAAAGTAGTAACAATTTACTATCTTGTGTTTTAAAAAATGTATATAGAAAATAGTAATAGATTATTATTTTATACTATAAAAACACACTCAACCATACTTGATTACGAGTTTTTAACATAGTAAAATATTACCATTTTGTGTTTTGATTACTAAATTTATCTTTAACCTCTCTCCTCCACAAACTCAAACCTATAATTGGCTAAACTTAGATATGGAGTTGTAAACAAATTAGATCAGATTGGGTCTACATTTTTATATTTTTTTTAAAAAAAAATTTTGGTGCTTTCTTCAGTTGATCAGGATTTTAGATATACCAAAGAGTCTCTGTGAGTTTTAGATTGTAATTCATTGCGGGACAGAAAGTAACAGGGTTAAAGAGAGATTCTTCAGGGTAAAATTATCACCAAGAAAAGCCAAGAGCCATAGACTAGCTATTACAGAAGTCTTCCAGGCTTTTCAGAAGTCTATTTGCCCACGTCTTTGTACCATTACTAGGACTTTATGGTCCAATTTATTTGGGCATCGAGAATACATCGAGTATTATTCTTAATCTTAATACTAGGGGTGCATTGTCTGATTTAAGGTTTTTATTAATTGGATCAATCCATTTTTAGGTCTCATGCTTAATATCTCATTAGCGCCAACGATCTGTGTCTAAGCATTGAGATGTTTAGAAAAATGATTTGTGTCTAAGCATTCTTAATGTTATTCTAGGGATGGGCCACAGATTATTGTGCTATCTTGATCATTCAATTGATTTGTGTTACACAAAATCTTAGTCAAAGGGTGTGAGCATGTACAGATCAACTTACACTGGATAACCATAGAATTTCGTTGTGTCAGCTATCATAAATGATCATGATACGTTAACAAAAGGAAATATACTTTTGAACATCTCTTAAAAGCCCCAGAAGAACCCATGATATAGTATGAAAACAAATTAGAAGTTCAAAACTAATGTTATTGAAACCCCACTACTCCATTTTTGTTTTCCCACCACATTATGAGGGATTCTTTTAGAGGCTATTAAGGGGGTCAAATAGTACCACCGTTTAACGAATGGGTTTCATGAAGTGTACAAAATCATAAGGATTATTAAATCAACACATCAATTTGATTAATAGATTCTTCCAATAAGGGCTTATTTGGGGTCCCAATTCAAAATTAAACAATTAAACAATTTTTATATAGTATTGAAAGTATAAATCCATCACTTTGAATTAGAATATTTAAAATGTTAGAATTATCACTCTAGTTGATATTATAGGATAAATTCTTGAAAATTCATGAAATGTCACTATTTTGAATCCTCACTGTTTGCGATGATGATTATCATTTTTAAAAAAAATTTATCAATTCAAGGTGATGGATGAAAAACTTATTCTACTAAAAAAACCATTTAAATGTGATTTTGTTTCTATATGGTGCCATCCACAACACCAAAATTGAATTGGGAACCCATTAATTTGATTTCAATTCGGGAAGTTGTGGGCAAAGGGCTTTAACTGACAACTTGTTACAAAACAACAGTCAACTTCATACAAAATGACTGTCAACTTCATTTGTTTGGTGTTAGCTTGGGATGCACTTACCAAAGTGGAATTTTCCCCGGTTCTTTTCCCCGCATATTGACTTTCTTCATCATACGGTCTTTGCCCACGCCACATCCCACGTCGAAAGATAGCTTTATATCGAGACAACGCTATTGCAATGATAGCATTTTTGTAATTGCCCCTTTTTCTCTTTTGGCTCGAAGTCTTCCTAGTACTTGTCCAAAAAAAAAAAAAACAAAAAAGTCTTCCTAGAAGTGAAGGAGACGCACAATACTCATTGGACACAGCTGCATAGTCTCTGGAAAACCATAAGTAACCCCGTTGCTTGCATTTGAGAAGTAGTTGTTGTTGAAAGAAATGGGGACATTTTACTCTCTTGGGTTTCTTTTAGTAGCTGTTTTGTTGCTCGTTGAAACCGCACAGTTCTGCTTGTGCGGGAATTCAAGCCTGCGTTGCATAGAAGGAGAGAGACAAGCTCTTCTCAAGTTCAAACAGAGTCTCAACGACCCTTCACGTAGGCTCTCTTCTTGGAAGGGGACAGATTGTTTCAAATGGAAAGGAGTAAGCTGCAGTACCAGTACTGGACATGTAGTCAAGCTTGACCTCCGAATGACAAACGCCGCAAGTTATTATTCGGAGGGGGACACATCCAAGCAGTTAATGGCCCGGGAGGTAAACTCTGGTTTGTTGGAGTTGAGATACTTGAATTACTTGGACTTAAGTGGCAACAATTTTCAGGGAACCCCAATTCCAAAGTTCCTGGGTTCGATGGAACGACTAAGGTACCTCAATCTCTCTAATGCCTACTTTAGTGGAATGGTTCCCCCTCAGCTTGGAAACCTCACCAACTTGCGTGTTCTTGATCTTAATCATCTTTATTTATACAAAATTATAAATGGAAAAGAACCGACTATTCTGAATCTAGAATGGGTTTCTCGTCTATCGGCATTGCGACACCTTGATATGAGCGGCGTAGACCTTGGTGGGGCTCCTAATGTGATGCAGGTACTTTTTGGTCTTGGTTTGCCTATTGTCTTGTTGGTTGGGTAGTTTGCATGTGTTTCTTTGCCGTTCTGTTTTGGCATGTTCTTTTAGTTGTCTTAGGCTTGTGTGGTTCTTTTTGGTTGCTTCATTAATTGGACTTCTTTTCTAATATGTATTTTTCTCTCTAATTAATACAACTTTTTAATTATTAAAAAAAAAAAAATGTGATGCAGGTACTCAACATTCTCCCTTTTTTAGTATTGTTACGCTTGGCATCGTGTGGACTCAGTAACACTCATCTTTCTCAGGCTTCCGCTAATTCCACATTTCTTTCTTCTGTTGAATATCTAGATGTTGGGGGTAATTTATTCGAAGGCCCATTTCCACATGTTATTCAAAACATGAGCTCCCTGAGAGTCCTTGATCTTTCATCCAACTCTTTCAATTCTTCAATTCCACTCTGGCTGGGTAATTTTCAGAGCCTTGTACATCTCAATCTTGCATTCAATGATTTCAATAGCATTGAAGGTGGGTTATCAATGATCTTATGGAATCGTTGCAACTTGAAATCATTAGATTTGTCTTATAATTACCTACGTCATGGAGAGTTATTAGAAAGTCAAAGAAATATATCTGGATGCATTGAATATGATTTGGAGGAATTGAATTTAGCTTATAATGAATTCAGTGGTCATTTGCCAGATGAGTTAGGAAAGTTTACAAAATTAGAAAGTCTTGATCTTGGGAAAAATTTGTTCTTTGGTCCGATTCCGGCTTCACTAGGGAAATTGCTTTCTCTGAAAGGATTATATCTTTCCAATTGTTTTTTGAATGGGACCATTCCAAAAGCATTGGGGGAATTGTCTAGTTTGAGAAAATTACATATTTCTTATAATCAGTTGAATGGGATCATTGCGGAAACGTTGGGGAATTTGTCCAACTTAAGAGAATTATATCTTTGTAATAATCAGTTGAATGGGGCCATTCCAGATTCTCTCGGAAAACTTTTAAACCTTGAGACATTAGACATCTCTTCAAATTCCTTGGAAGGTAGTCTCTCTAAATTTCACTTTGCAAACCTCTCAAGGTTGCAAGACTTGAATATTAATTCTAATTATCGTTTGGCTTTTGATGTTGAGTCTGACTGGCAACCTCCTTTTCAACTCAATTCCATCATTATGAGTTCTTGCAAAATTGGGACTCTCCCACAATGGCTTCGAACGCAAAAGGAAGTCACAATGCTAGATCTCTCCAATGCTAGCATCTCAGGACCTATCCCCAAATGGTTTCAGGATTTGCACGTCTCCACCTTGGATCTCTCTCACAACCAAATCAGTGGACGGTTTCCATATCTCCCTCATGTAGAGAATGTACATCTCTCTAATAACTTGATCTCAGGGCGCCTTCCACAAAATATTGGTCATATGATGCCTGCTTTGCAAAATTTATATCTCGATCAGAACCTTATAAATGGTACAATACCAAGCTCATTGTGCAAAATAGAAACTTTGCAGTTTCTGGACCTCTCAAACAACAGCTTATCTGGGAACATTCCTAATTGTTGGAGGAATTTGTCGGAGCTACATCTCTCAAACAACAGGTTATCAGGGAACATTCCTAATTGTTTTAAACCTTTGTCCGCTATGGATCTCTCAAACAACCGGTTATTTGGGAACATTCCTAATTGTTGGAGGGATTGTCCTCATTTATATGGAATTAATCTATCATTTAACATGCTAACAGGGCCTATTCCAAGCTCTTTTAGGCATCTTTCTGGTCTGGAATGGTTAAACCTAAACAACAATAGTCTTAACGGAGAGCTTCCTTCAGCCTTGAGAAATTGCATAGCATTGATAGTTTTGGATCTTGGTGAAAATAAATTCTCTGGAAATATGCCTAAATGGATTGGAGAGAAGCTTGGGTCTTTGCAAATTCTGAGGCTACGAAATAATATATACAATGGTAGCATACCTCCACAAATATGCCATCTCTTTCAACTGAAAATCTTGGACCTTGCGAATAACAATCTTATGGGAACCATCCCTCATTGTTTTGGCAATTTCAGTGGCATGGCTCGAGAACAAGCCGATCTCTTCTATAATGGTGCTTATGTAGACTGGGATGAGCAGAAAGTCATGGAGGTCATAAAAGGTAGAGAGCTTGAATATGAAAAAATAACCCGGTTGGTAGTCAACATGGACCTTTCAAGTAATAACTTGGTTGGCATGATCCCCGAGGAGCTCACAACCCTTTCTATGTTGATTGGTTTGAATCTGTCACATAATCATTTAACCGGAAACATCCCAAAGAACGTAGGGAACTTGAGGTCATTGGAATCTCTTGACTTCTCTAGCAATCATCTTTCAGGTTTGATTCCACAGAGCATGTCAGCTTTAACGTCGCTTAGCCACCTGAACTTGTCTTACAACAACCTCTTCGGACAAATTCCGACCGGAAATCAGCTCCAAACTCTTAACGACCCTTCCATTTATGCTGGCAACCTTGAACTTTGTGGAGCTCCACTGCCAAATAAATGCCCAGGAGATGAACCACATGAAGCTCCAACACCTATTGGTCATGAAGAAAATGACAAGGAAGGTGTGTCCGAAAAGGTGTGGTTTTACATCGTTGTAATGCTAGGCTTCATGACTGGGTTATGGGGAACCTTGGGGGTTCTAATATTCAAGAAAAGTTGGAGATATGCTTATTTCAGGTTTGTCGATGAAACCAAAGACAGGATAATTGTGGCAATAGCAGTGAAGGTAGCTAGGCTGAAGAAAAAGATGCGCAGAAACCACCCCGTCAACTGAAGAACACCAATGACTTGGTATATGGGTAACAATTTAAAACTATAAGCTCTCACTTTCTTTTGAAGTTTTACATTAGAAAAAACTTTTGATTGACAAAACAACTCTTAAAATTTATGTTATCTTTTTCCTTTTCTTTCACCATTTTTTTTTTTTTAATTAATCAATTGTTTTACTATCTTACTGTACTTGAGGTTTTGATAATCAGGGATAATTTCATTTCTCATATATAATGTATCATGTTGTTTGGGGCCGATCAATCCATATTTACACAAAAAGTTTGGCCCATTGGCCCATTAGGGACCGTCGGGATTGCTCCAACCTCGTAGAATTTGTTGTTTGGGGAATTTTGTAATTCTGATTTTATTTAAGCCTTACAAATTGCCCTTTCGTCCAAAGGTCCTCAGATAAGGCTTTGATTTTGGCTTTAAAGTGTTGGATTTTCTTGCATTTTCACTCTAGAAGAGCTACTACCTTGCATTCTAAGGTGCATGGGCAACATTGATACCTTGGTACATTGCTAAGATTCTGATATGCATATATGTTTCGAAGATGACCTACGGAATTTGCGGCTACATTTATAGGTTTCTTAATGTATTGTGCATTTTTTTCAATTTTTTTTTTATAAGGTGCTATACAAAATGCAATTTCATGAGAAAATGTTGATGAGTTATGTTTGCTTGTGAGATTATTCTACAAGGTCTAAGATTTCTAGACTTTGGATTAAATTGTACGTATGTATCTTGAAGCACAATTTTGATTTATGCACCATATGATGAATATTTGGAATTTTGGGAAACATATGAAATTGTATTTGGCTTTCAATGTTATGATTAAATTGTGGAAATTATGTTGGTTAGGCATTTCACAATTAGTTAATAGAGCTTCATGTTTTGCAATTGGGGCTAATTTTGAGAATTTAAATTTTAAATGACCAAACGTGGTTTTGAGATGGAAAATTATGGATTTTTAATGTATGAGACTACACTTTTGAATACTATGGTTTTGGGGCTATAGGAAAGCTAAATGGATATTTATGAACTTGGATTTTAGAATACCTAAAATGAGAGTGAAAGGTCGTTGAACTCGAGTTATTGTGTGTTTCCCCTTCATGGTCTTGGGGAAAGTGTGCCTTTCCCGAATTTCTTGGATATGTGATCCTATTTCTACGCTCAGAGCCTATCTATTAGGGAGATTCAATACTTGAGATTGGCATGAATAGAAAGCCAACCCTACATATCATATGTGGCATTCAAGTGAATGAATGAATAAATTGGAAAGGGTTTTGAAAATGGCTATAGCTTTATGAAATGAGAATTTGCCTTAGTCCTTGAACTTGTTTTGGTGTGAGTTGACTATAATTTGAAAATCAAGTATTATATTAAATTGTTCTTTCTTCGAAACTTTGGTGTACTATTATATACAAAAATGTTTCTTATGGTTGATGGCTCATCCTTCTCTTTTTCCCAGGTTTTACAAGGGACATGACGCCTTCCAAGTGATGCTGATGGTGGCTTATTGAGATACTTGTTAATGTGATGAATGTTGTTAATTAGTGTGTTAAAACTATTGATGATTTTATAAGAGGCTTATTATGTTAAATATTTTGGGCATGTAATATTGAACAGAAACGTAATTTGTATTTGAGATTATGGACGTAATAGGAAAATATGAATGTTTGTGTGTATTGTAACCATGTGGAACATGATCCCAATTATGGTACCCTTGTATTGGAACCATTTTGGACTATGCTAAACTCTTTTTTGTAGCTCGCTTTCCCGCATAAATCCTCACCTTATCGTCGACCAGCTCACGGTCCTCGCTACAGCTGCCTCCGGTAGTACAATCGGCGGTCATTGGACAGCCTCACTGGAAGCCATCGCAGATCGCTGTAGCAATCCCTCAATCGGTACAAATTCCTCTCTCTCTCGCTCTCTGACTCACTTTCTCACCTATTTTGGTTCGATTACTTCTACTTCTGTTCCTACACACACGTAGATACAATTGATTTTTAGGGTTTTTTTTATTCGATTTTTAGGGTTTTTGTTGTTTGGCTATGATTTTCTGTGTGTGTATATACACATATATTTCTCTAGGTTTCTTTGCTTGTGTTGTGGAGTCGGGCCGTGGAGAAGTGGCTTTTCTTCTATTTGGAAGTGGTTTTTTGAGGTGTTGTTCAGATCGATTTGGTAAGGTCTGGCAGATTGTCTGTTCTTCTATTCTGTTTTTGCTCTAGAGGTTTATCTTGGTTATTAGCATTTGGGTTGCGGTTTAATGCTCTCTTTGCTGTGTTTTTGCTCTCATAAACTAAATTGAGCAGTACTATGGTCTCAGTTTTTTGATTTCTGTTGTTGGAGATCAATTTTGTGAATTCTTCCAAAGAGCTTTTCTCATAAAGGGTCTCTTCTGATTTGTTATCTTAAGCATTGTAGTTTCCTTCAAGGGTCTATTCGTTTGCTAAGAGTTTTAATTCTGAGATTTAAGGTTATTGTTGTTCGGATTTCAAAAAGACTTCTCTCTTTGACTGATTATTTGTAATCAAAGAAAATCTAATCTTGCCAAAATCATCTCTCTTCTTGTCAATTTAAGCTGTTCAAAACCGAAAATCACTTCTTCTTTTTTCCTGGGATGAAGAAAACCCAAAATCACATATTTTAACCAATTCAGTTGATTTTTGTAAATGAAAAAAAAAGAAAATTCCCTGACTGTTTACGTCCAATTTTAGTCTTATCACTTGATGATAATTCTGCCCAAAAAATAATTATTTTTTGGGTAAAGAAAAATATTGAGTATAAACATTAGCAAGCTTATAAAGTTAACGAAGTTAGAATTTTCGATTGGTGTTGATAATCCTGCATTTCATGGGAATTGAGGTATTCAAGGGTATTTCGGTTCCTGTTAAATCTTGTCAAATGAAGAGCCGAATTTCTATCAGTTCCTAATAGCTTGAAATTTCCCACCTGAAATTCATAGGTAACGAACAGGCCCTTAGGGAATAATCTGTTCTTATTCATTTCAAGAAAGCAATCGCAAACTACGGTATGGAGTAATTTTCTGTAACATTCTGTTTTCACTCAAAACATTTTTTACTCCTTTTTTTGGACACTAATATTAGTTGATTGATACCGCAACCCGGGTAGCCCAGTTGGTTGGGGTTGGGTTTGGGATGAACCGTAAACTCGGACGTCCTAGGTTTGATTCCCACTGGAAACGCTCGTGTCTTACCTGGTGTACAGATCAGTTGGGGCAGTTTGTACACCCGGGGTTTTACCTAGTAGGGTCGGGTCTACACGGCTCGGTCTTGTCGGGGTTCCCTCATCATCAATATATATATATATATATATATATATTAGTTGATTGATGATATATAAATTTCTCATGTTTTTATTTGCCTTTTTTTTTTTTAATGTTTTTTTCAATATTTATCATGACATTTATCTAACCTTGCATATCATATTCATGCTTAGATGCCCTGTTGAAGAATGACTATGTGGATACAAGGTGGTTCTTACTTCTTTTTTTTCAACCTTCAGAAGATTTTGGGTAAATCGTTTTGTATCATTATGATTTATGATATAGACTGTTTCCTGACATAATCTATATGTTTTTTTTTTTTTATCAGCAACAAAGGAATGTATTATTAATAATTTAATAGATGACAATACAAAGAAACAGGAAAAGAAAAGGGAGGGAGGACCAGGGGTCCGCCTGAACAAAAGCCAACAACAGAGACCACTAATCATGAAACAGTAGCAATAACAAAATAGGAACTATGCAAACTAGCTCGTTGCAGTCCTCCAATCGAGTTTCAATAGGAGGAAAGGCATGGTGGCAAAGACCTTGGATGACTTTGCCCAAAAAGAGGCCAGAAAATGGACCTTATCCCACAAATCAGAGAAGGAGCTTTCTTTATCCTAAAAAATCCTCCCATTCCTTTCAAGCCAGACAACCCAGAAAAGAGCCATAAAGGCGCACTTTCAAAGGGTTCTCGCCTTCTTACCCCTCCCCATTCATTCTTGATAAGGGTAATTGGCACCTTAACACACATTCATTCTTGAATTGTCCTTATGGGCAATTTAGGAATACATACTTCTCAACTCTTTGGTTCTAATATATTGGATACATTTATAGATCGTTCGGTACATTCTCCAGATGTTCTCTGGGTACAAGTTTAGAGTGGGAAGTACAATGTACTTTACTCTCTAAATTATGTACTTGGAGAACTCTAGTGAAATGCTGCCGATTTTTCTCTAAATGTTTACAATATACAATCACCTAATAGTTAACAAGTATGCATAATTGGTTTGGGGGTTGAGTTTTTTGGTTGGGCTCTTTTTTATGAGCTTCTTTTTATTCTCTTGTATATGTCTCATGTATGAGGGTCTAATCCCTTCATTTCTTTTCTAATACAATCATTTACCTTATCAAAAAAAAAATAGTTAACAAGTATGCATTTCTTAAATGGGATAGGACCACCAACCTTTATGAGTAAACAGTTTCATTTTTTACATCACTACTATTTTTTTCTCATGATGTTATAATCGCAGTTACCATAACACCACTTGTGTACTTAGGCGAGTGCCTAGACATGACATGTCTTTTGACAACCATGTTTCCTTATTAATTTCTTTTACTTTTCTTTTTCCTTCTTGGAACTATTATTTGTTTTTTGTTCATAGACATTTTGTTGGCAAGTTGAATTCAGTAGCAAAATGAATGCTGCTGTTGAAGAGGGTTATAAACCTCCACCAGAATTTCAGGAGGATGTGAAGGAACCACTTGTTGAACTCAGTTTGACGGATTCAATAGAGCTTTGGCTAATTCAGTGGCCTATTAATCACGTAAGATTTCCTTTCAGCCTTTAGGCTCCTGTTGATTCCATCAAATCATGGGGATGAACAATACAATACAAGTTTCATTACAAACTGTAATAGTTATGATGATGTTGTGATTTTGTTGCACTAGATAAGAGTGAAGGAAACGATTTTCTTTTATAGAAAAGTTTTGTGGTGGCCCAACTAATGTTCAAATGGCTTGAGTTGATAAATTCCTAGTTTTCAGTCACCTCAACTTAGTGTGAACTTGTTTGATGAGGCAGCCTAACCGAAGAGACTAAAATAAAAAGTAAACATCCAAAATGCCTTCCATGGCAACAAATGGAATCTTTCTTCTTTTCTTTTTTCTCTCTTTTTGGTGGTGATGGGCCTCTTCTTTTTTCTTTTTCTTTAAGGTTATTAGCAGCATTAAGTTTATTATATTACTTCATGTGTGTTGCAGCCTCCTGATTTTGATGGGCAAGAATTGTCACTCAAGCTTCATCATAATGGAAAGTTGGGCTGTTATGAGGGGTCATCTGGTGAGTATAAATTTCCATCAATGATGTGTCCGGAAAATTTTCATTTTTACACCCATTTTTCCGTGTTACACTGTTACCATGCAGACCCAATCTCTAAAGTAGCTTGATCTGAATGTGACTTTACCCATTGTAGTATATGCATTCTTTAGAAAAATTCTATAATGTGCATCAATATTACTCATTGTGGCAGGAAAGCTATATGACATGGTCAGTTTTCCATCTCAAGAACCAGATGCAACAGTTTTTCTGTCATCTGCATCCGAGTCAAGAATTGGTAAGCAGAAACAATGTACATTTTTCCCCGTGTTCAATAAAAAATTCCTTTTGTGGATATCCTAACATTATTTTGGGATTGTATTACCCTTTATGCAAGATTTAGAATCAGCTTTTCTGGTTGCAATTATGTAACTTCTTTGTTGCATAAATTAATCTAAAATACATTTATCCTGCCATGTGAGATTTGACATGTTTATAGGGACCATATATAACCCACCTATTTGTCCCCAAGAATGCTTTTTTGCAACTTGGTGCTAATGTCTTGCTAGTCTTCTCTTTCTATCTGTTGTTGAGGTACATTTGTTTACATGACAGTGCAACTTTGTTCAATTCACCCTGAGAATTGACGGGCCCATTTGAGAAATCTGGTTTTTGGTCCAGTCTGGTTCAAACTCAAGTCTGACAGGCATATCCATGTGAAGACATATTTTATAATGAAGTAATGAACTGGTTTTAGATTGTAATCTGTTGGTCTAAAGCTGCATTTATTCCCTCTTATCATTATGATGTTATTTGGTTCCATTATCTATTATATATGTACAAACACACACGCCCACCCACCCACACACACACAGCTTTGGTTGGCATATCCAATTTTAAAATTATAATTGTTCTCATGACTTCAAAGTAAAATTAAGAAGTTTATGATTGGCCAAAAACTAGCTTCAGTTCATCAACAAATCACAAGCTTATTTAGGTCTAGAAAGTTAAGGTAGATATATAGAAAATTTGAAAGAGAAGTCATGAAAGCCCTAGAAAATCAACAAAATTTTAGGAAAACATGTTAGTCAATAGTGCCCATGACAAATGTGAAGTTCTTGGGCAAAAGTGGACATGTCAGTCATTGCTGTTTAATTTTTAAAATGCCATGTTTTAAAGGTAGTTGATAAATGCAGATTATATTAGGCCAAAGCAGTTCAGAGGCTTGGCTTGGGGAGGTAGGGAATCTTGGAGGATGAACACTGTTGAATTGGATGGATTTGTGAAATCATTTATAAACTTTGGCTGTAAGCTTTATTGCAAGAAGACTCCATGTATGTAAAAGTCATGAAAAATTGAAAAGGTGAAACTGTAAACCTTGGAATTTTCCCCTATCAGAATTTTCCCCCGAACTTGAAACTTGAAAGTAGTGTATAATGTGAATCCAAAACCACCACATAATGGGTTTAATCCAGGCTTTTTGAGAATAAGTTTTTACGCACTCTCGTGACATAGTTTTTATCTTGTTTGCAGTTGGAAAGATTTCACGGAGTGTTTCCCTTGTCCATTACCCAGAGCCTAATGAACTTGAAAAATTGGATTCTAACAATGTGAGACAAATGTATCAGAGATCTGGTGGAACGTCATTGACAAATTCTTCCCATCATTTTGGAACTTCTTTGCAAGGTAGTAGATTAAGGAACTCACGATCGGCTAGTGGACGTGCAGCCTCCACACACGGTAGCAGGCCTGGCAATTCTTTGTCTGAAGTTGTGGAGCAATCAAAGCCTTCAAAGACAAGTCCATGAACCCACTGTTGACATGGGCCAGTCTACTCAAGATTCAGGACTTGGTTATAGTGGAGTTACTTCTACAGGGTCTTCCGAGCATTCTCATGAAGGGAAATTGAAGAAGATAATAAATAGGATTAATTCTCCTCCATTTGAATCCTTGGGGCACAACTTAGCCAAACCAAAGTCAGCGATCTTGGGATTGAAGTTGTTGTCTAGCAAAATATTATGAGGTTTGATGTCAAAATGGAGGAGTCGCTGGTCACTCCCTTGGTGTAGATACTCAATTCCTTTGGCTATGCCTACAGCAATATCTTGGAGCTTCTTCCAACCAAGAAAACGATTCTTATCATCTGCTGAAAATATGAATTTCTCTAGCGACTCATTTGGTAAGAACTCATAACTAAGAGCTCACTGGAATCCATCTGCACAAAAACCCACCAAGCCAACCACATTGACATGATGAATTGTACTCATTGTTCCCAGTTCATTGATGAACTCTTCCCCATTTCCTATGAAATTGTTTAGCATCTTTACAGCAGCAAGAGTTTCATTGGAAAGCTTCCCTTTGAACACAGTTCCATAACCTCATTGACCCAATTTTTCCTTAAATTGATTTGTAATTCTCTTAATATCAGCATAAGAATATCTAGTGGGCTTGAGAGCTCTGTAATCCTCCAAAAACTTTTCAATCTTCACTTGATTTCCTTTCTCTATTTTAATCTAAGCGATGGGCTCGGTAGAGTTGAACAAAATCCCAGCTCAAGAAGAATGAAAGCAAATGTCGCACCCGTATTAAAATATTAAAAAAAATGGATATAATGTTAAGAGCCCTTAATCTCTGCCTAGTCCCTAATAAGTGATTATGTAAGAGTCAGTGGACAATATAACCTGCAATCTCTAGCCTTCTTGCTCTTGAATCTGCATGTAAAGGATAACAAAATATATGAGAAGCTTTTCGTGCTTGTTTTTTTACTCTAATTTGAAATGAAATAATCAGAAACCCAGACCACATTCAAAAACAACATTTGAGGAATGCAAAGGTAAATCACGGTGCTGAGTACATGGCTTGGTTCAATGAATCAATACATGCATGCTCGCTTGATTGGTGCGTAGTCTGGGTATAGCAAGATGGTGCGTCTAATGAATACGATACCTTCAGCTGATTTGCAGAAACATTTGGTTTCAGGTTCTGTTTCGGGTTTTGTGCTATTATATAAAAGGGTTCATGTACCTATCCGAATTTAATTCTTAAAACCAAAACGACTTCCTCCTTTTGAGGTTGCCCACTTTGTTTGTTGGAGGAAAAAGCTTACATTACAATTTGTTATTGTTAAAAGTAGTGATAGTCAAATCATTATCAATTCATCACTTAGGTAAGAAAGGGTGGATTTTCTCCAAACCTTAAAAATAAATAAATAAATAAATAATAAAATTATGGTCATGTTTAGCTGTCATGCTAGAAGGGTCTTTTGTTGAATAAGATCATATGTTTTGTTTCAAAATAAATTTTGACATTTTGTTATAAAGGTTTGATATATCACTCTGGTTAACCTGTCCAGAACCAGATTAAACAGAGTATTCCGGTCTAGATCATGGCCGATCCTGAATTATAGCTGCAGCTGGATGATAATGTCAAATCCAAACCCAGAATTTACACTAAACACTTGAATGGTTCCAACCCGGGTCCATACCCAAATGGAACCCTAAGAAAATGGGAGAGGGTTTAGGACTTTAGGGTGTCAAAACTTGGGGTACATATATGGCCCAGACCCATCTCCGTTTTTTGCCACCCTACATTCACTTGCGTACCATGCATGAGTGCTCCACGAGAAAAACTTCCATGTAACTGTGATAAGACTGATGTGGTGTCACAGGCCAAAAGGGATCAAATAAAGTGGGATTATCAGAATACTTTTTATCCCCACCATCCCACTTTGCTTGATTCCTATTGGCCCATGACACCACAAGACCGTGTCACAATTACATGGAATACTCACTTGTGCTCCTCGTCAATATGACAAATAAAAGTGCCATGAGTGCAAAAGCCCCATGACGACTGAGAATTTTAATTTTAATTTTGTTTTTTAAAATTTTTATAATCGATAGAATCTTCTTTTACCCCTAATTCCACTTGAATCCAAAAACACTTACTTAACAATTGAAGCAAATGTCACTTGACTATATGCCATTGACCATAACAATTGAAAATTGAATGAGTTTAAAAACTAATATTAAGAAATTAAATAAATCCTTTCAAATAATTGTTGATTTATAAGGTAAGAAATAATCAACAAGATTATTAAAAATTTGAATACATTGAGGGGACTGCCTTGCTAACTGGACCATTTAACGGCATATGTCACAACGGAGACAAACGTTGCCACGACTGGAGTGTGAGCATGGCTCACGTTTGGCCAAGTGACCTAAGAAATTTGTCACGTCAACAACAAAAATGAACGGGAATCACTAAGGACCTGTTTGGGTGTCTAATTCGAAATTAAATAATTCAACGAGTTTTATATAATATTTAAAGTACAAATGCATCACGTTAAATTAATAAATCGAAGAAAATGATGGCTTTCATCACAAATACGAGTGGGAATTCAAAATAGTGGCCTTTTCAAATATTCTAATTCAAGGTTTAAATTTGTACCTTCAATATTGATGGATGGTTTCTTCAAGTAAATTAAGTGCACAAAACCAGCAGGATTAATAATTTGGAGCATTTGATTTTGTTTTGGATTGTAATGGGAAAAGTAGCATGCAATGGGGCAAAAGTAGGCTGCTAAGGGAGATCGACAGGGGTCTCTGCCACATGGACGCCGTGTGACAAAATTTTGTAACACTCTGCATTTGCACAATTCTGGTATGGCCATAAGCAAGACGTTCATGAGATTAATAGTGGGCAAAAGTCCTTTTGGGTTCTTTCTTTCTTTTTTTATTTTTTTTTGCGCCCCCAAGTCATGGTAGTTTGTATCAGTAGCTAGTATTGGAGGATTTTAGAGTCCACTTTATTTGGGCGTCAAAACTACACCAAGTATTCTTAATCTTATTTTAGTGACTAAACTTTTATTGGAACAGTCCACTGTTAGGTCTCATGCTTAATAGCTACTTCTTTAGCACAAAACGCAGAGAGTACAATATTTACACAATGAATCACTCCTTTTTCCGAAATTGAGAGCTCAAGGGATGGCCATTGGTTTGTATCACACAAAATCTTGGTTCAAGGGTTTGAGCACACGTCAAGTTTGGCTAAGTGACCATAGAATTCCACCCCGTCAGCTACAAGAAATTAATGATCAGCATCCATTAATTGACGGGTTTAGTGCATTAATTTGATTTTTCTGATAGAAATTTTAGAAAAAATGCATCATGCGAATCGAATGATTAAGTCTCATCCAATTAACCTAATTTTTTTCGCAGTACTGTTACTATTTAAAAACCCATCTAAATGTGATTCTATTTCTATATTTTGCCACCCACTAGTCCCAAATTATAACCCATTATATAATTTGATTTCATTTGGGGAAGTTTCCTCCCCACACCTTGACTAGCCTCATAAAGTCTCTGCCCACTTCTCACGGCTAAATCTAGCTTTATATCAAAATCATGACTAATGAGACATCAACTATTGCAATGAATTGATATCCTTTTTCCTTTCATAGAGTCTGCGTTGTTATTTTGACCACGATTCTTCCTTGAAGTGATAAAAATTAATCCACCATCCCCGATTTCAAAACTGGAAAAAGAAAGGAAAACAAATCATCATTCTCTTCGACACAACTTCATAATCTTTGGAAAACCATAAAATTCTCGTGTTTGCTTTTGAGAACTAGATATTGTTGAAAGAAATGGCATTTACAATTTTTGTTTCATTTTCACAGAAATTTCATGAAAAACGATCAAAAAGTCCACTTAAATGACAAATTTTGGGGAAAAAAAAATTTCTACAAAATTTTTTAAAATGATGTTTTCTAATGGACTGCATAGTCAGTTTTCGTGAAAACTTCTAATATTTTTCATAAAACCTTGAAATGTTTAAAATAAGTGAGGGTGTTTAGGAAATTTTGTGGTGGCAATAGTTATTCCCTTTTGTTACCAATCGTGTCCCATCCAGCCCCCCCCCCCCCCCCCCCCCCCAAAAAAAAAGGGGGCAAATTAGTTCATTAATCAGAATCGTTCAATGAAGATCATGGCCGAACATGAATAACAGTGCAATGGGATAACAATGTCGATCAAATCCAACCCAAATACCCAATATTTACACTAAGCATTTTGTATGGCCGAGCATGAAATAACACTTGTATTGCCATATCCGACAAGTTCATGTCATTGATGTGCTATTTTAGACACATTTGTTGACTGATCGACTTCATAAAATGCAATGCCCCAATCCTCACGGGTAAACGATAGACTATGTATAGGATTCAATATGACTATACTCGGTGGTTGGTCTGGAGGATATATTGCCATCATATAACAATGTTTTAGCAAAACTTTGAGGCTTTGATAGGAGACAAAAAGTAAAAGGGATAGATTAGTCTTTGTGCCACTAGTAAATATTGCAGGACTTTGTGTCCAATTTGTTTGGGCATCAAAAATACTCCCAAGTATATATTCTTAATTTTAATTTTCTGATTAAAATTTTTATTGCAGCAATCAACTTTTATGTCACTAGCTTTAATTAATACCTCATTAGCACAAACGCAGAGAGTACAATACATTATGAATATTCACATAAATTTGTCAAAGCATGGTAAATTGAGATTTTAGGGAATGCACATTGGTTGCTCTGCTAGTGCTACATATCATATGTTGCATTCAAGTGAATGAATGAATAAATTGGAAAGGGTTTTTAATTACAGTGGTTATGGCTTTATGAAATGAGAATTGGCCTTGGACCTTAAACTTGTTTTGGTGTGGGTTGATTATAATTTGAAAATCAAGTATTATATATATTATATTAAATTGTTCTAGCTTTCTTCGAAACTTTGGTGTACATGCAATTACAAAAATGTTTCTTATGGGTGATGGCTCATTCTTCTCTTTTTCCAGGTTCTACAAGGGACATGGCGCCCTCCAAGTGATGCTAATGGTGGCTTCTTGAGATACTTGTTAATGTGACGAGTGTTGTTAGTGTGTTAAAACTATTGATGATTTTATTAGAGGCTTATTATGTTAGATATGGTTATCATGTTGGGTTTTGGATTATATTAAACTCCTGATTTTGGGCATGTAATATTGAACAGAAATGTAATTTGTATTTGAGATTATGGATGTAATAGGCAAATATGAATGTTTGTATCTATTGTAACCATGTGGAACATGATCCCAGTTATGGTACCCTTGTATTGGAACCATTTTGGACTATGCTAAACTCTTTATGGATTTTTTTTTTTTATTAATATTTTTTCTTGTGTTGGGGATGGCTTAGGAAGGCGCATGAATATGGAATTCAACGAAAAATTGAAATTTGAGAGAAATGGTTGGAGGTGGTGTGCTTTGGTAGGGTTGGGGATGCTGTAGTGAGCCTGGGATGGTTGGAAATGGTGAGGACTAAGGACCGGTTGGGGATGCTTAGGGATGGTGAGTACTTGCTTGAAGGGTATTTAATGTAACTGGTTATGGGAGAAAAAAAGGGTATTATAGGGAAGGATCAGTGGATCAAAAGGCTCACAGTTAAAAGACAAAGCGAAAAGCATTGGTTTGAGCAGGCAAAAGCTCAAATTGGCCCTCATTTGGGCATTGTTGGCTGGGTTATGTAATTATAAGATATTTACCGATCAATGATATTAAAACACTCCGTATGTGTTATGTCAATGATACATTTAGCCTACGTTCTTGCCACCAAGGCAAGATCTACATGTCTTTCCGTATGTATTATTTAAGAAAGGTTAGTAAGTCAATGATACATTCACTGGAAGGCAGAGTATGTTATAGCGTTGTACAAGAATGATTTGGAAAAGAGGTAACACCCGGTATGCCTTAATCTGAAATCAAGATCACAGAAACCACAGGAAATGATTAGAGGGGCAATTACCAATATCGAGATACATCATATAGTTCATCTAGCCAAACAATTAACTTGTAGAATTTCTTAAAAGGAACCACTGGAGTTGAGGTAGCTGATCTTACAGTTTGATTATCATTGTTTTAGCAATGACAGTCTGTCATGCTAACACGGTCATTTGGTTTTTAAACATTTTTAATATTAGCACGTGGCAACATCTAAGGATAATTACCGTTTCAAGTCTCTTGAACAATGCATTTTGCAACGGTTCCTGGCACCATTTGTAGTTTGCATTTCTTTCAAATCATTACACGTGTTTATCAATACAGTGGGTAACTATTGACGATTAAGATTGGAGGAGGCTTTCAAACAAGCAATCCAAGGGGTTCCCAAAACTACAACCAGTAAGAAGCTTGTGGACAATAAGTTCAAGAACACCGATTACAGGAATGCATCTAACACTAAGCTTTGATTTTTAACTTTTTATTGCGGGTACTATAAAGCCTTAGAGATGCATTGGTAATTTGTATTTATAAATCTTTTTTAAAAAAAAAATTATTTTTTAAATCGTTAGCTATCATTTGTGATTGCAGATTTGGGTATTTTACCAAAGAGATTAGGTTGGTTAGTTTATTATTATTATTATTTTTTTAGGCGAGGCTATACGAAACATCCTTCGTACAGCACCCCATGTAACATCCAACCCACATACATAGCATTTCCTTTTTTTTTTTTTTTGCCAAAAAATAGGAGACGAACACACACATCTACACATGCACCCACACAAAGTAGAAACCATGACCTTTGTAATCCCCACATCCTTATTGAGATAGGATATGCCACTAAACCTTAGGGCCATCGATTTTTTATCATATTTAAAAACATTGAATATAAAGTGTTTTCTTTGGTAAGAATTTCATTATTCTTAATTTACTATGTTTATAATTTGAACTTTTTGTAGCAGGCACTATAAAGCCTTAGAGATGCAAACGTAATTTGTATGTATAAATATATATATATATTTTTATTTTTATTAAAATTTTAATTATCTTTTGTGATTGGTAGATTTTACCAAATTAAGATACAAGGTTGGTAAGTTTATCGTATTTAAAAACATTGCATTAAAGTGTTTTCTTTGATAAGAATTGGAGTACTCTTAATTTTTTATATTTATAATTAATTTTTAATTTAAATTTTAAAATAGTGGTCACTTCGTATAAGTATTCTTATATCATTATTTTTAATGATATAGTATAGCTATAAAAGTCTATAAAAGTCTATATTAATTTTCCCGTGCAATTCACCACTAGTATAGCTATATCTATATTACCTATAAAAGTCTATATTTCAAAAAAAATTATGATTGACTATCGTGTCTTTATTTTAAATATTAAATACTTATTTGCCTCTCATATTTAAACAATTAATAATGTTTATTTTTCAATAAAAAAAGAAGAAATAAAATAAAATAAAAAAAGATAATGACGTCTACTTCATGATTCTATACAGCTTTCATTACTATGCATGTATCCTAACCAATTTAATAGTCCTACCATAACTCTAGCCATAGAAAGAAGTTTGACATATTGTGTTAAGTATCTATTCTAATAACCTAAATGTAATACATATTAAGAAAATTATATATTTACATATCTCAATCCTAAATGGAATTTATATTTTCAACAAAAAATAACAAATAATTATAGGGTTAGATCCATAGACTTAATTTTTGCACTTCATTTTTAAGTTATTGGATTCACAAAATCCAACGGTACTCTAGAAAGTTGATATGGCCAAACTTCACTCACCATTTTGACAAATCAATTGAAGTGCAAAAATGAAGTGCTTTATATTAGTCCATGCATCCTAACCCATAATTATATTTTCATATTATATATATCTGAGAATTTATGAATTTTCATATATCTTTTACTCAGTATTATTTAAATATTATTCACGTGCAATGCACGTCTATCATACCTAGTATATATAATTTAATAACTATCGTTATATGGCTTTTTTTTAGACGGTCACATCACGTCTTAACCTCTAAGAATAAGTGTTTTACATTGAGGAAATGACTACTGTTCAAGACTACTTCAAGGTGACTATATTTCTTTTTGAAATAAAGGTATGTCTTTTCCTTTTTTATAGCTAGAGTAAGAAGGCCTTTTTATCCAATCGATTCTTTTTTTTCTTGATTTTCTCTTTCTATTATCTATAAGATTTTTGTTACATTAAAAAAAAATTCTAAAAAATTTTCACCTCAGCGTTGCAATAATTAAAATGGGTAAGTTTTCATATCCTATATACTGATTTCCATGATACGTTTTTTGTTAGGGGAAATTATTTCTATATTTTATTTCTAAATTGCAAGGGAAAGAAAAAAGAAGGGAAAAAAAAATATAAATAAAAAAAAATAAAAAGTTTTCTTCTGTTTGGTTATCTAGGAAAAATAAGAAGAAAGAAAAATAAGAGAATTCATGTAAAAATACAATACTATTTAAGTGAAAAATTCATAACAAATAATTCAACATGATATATAGCTCAACTCCAATCGACCAAGCCGTTTTTGATTAGCTAAAAGTCTAACACTATTGAAGCTTATCTTAAAATAAAAAATTAAAATTATGAAAATTACTTTTAAAGGGATAATTTTGAGCACAACATTTACCCAAAATATTAATGTTACTCAAAAATAAAAATAAGTAAAGGGTAAAATGCAAAAAACCCCCTCCTATTATTATCCATTTTGCAGGTTACCCCTCTCTAATAAGAAACTCACCAAAAAACCCCTTATATTAGTCCAGGGGGCTACGCCGTTAACAGAATAAGTAAAAGTCAATTTTACCCTTGATTTTTTTTGTATGAAACACTGCGTTTTTGTATGAGGCATATGCCTGCTCCTCGGGTCGTCGGACACACACCTCTCTCTCTCTGCGTGTTTGCCATGGCCGGCGATGCATCTATCCCTCTGTCACTGTGGCCGGCGATATTACGTGGCAACTATGGTCGGCGGCGCTACGACCAAAACCCACGCATCTGGTTCAGATCAAGGAGGAGTCACCGTCTAGATTGCACATGCACCTGGTTCAGATCTACAATTCAAACCCCAACCATAACCCAAATATAGCTATGGAGATTAGCCACTTTGAACCCCACCACAAATCTGGCTATGGAGCTTCAAAACTCCAAGAAAGCAACGATCTGAAGGGTCCTGGGTTTGCAACGACTTTGTGTGAATTTTGCAGCGATTGTGCTCGGGGGCTTACAGCGGTATTGGATGCGCGGCGTCTACCCTTATTGGAGATGACCACTGGTTTTTCTTTTTTGTTTTGTTTTTTTGTAAAATCAATTTGGGGTTCTTGAGCTTAAAGAAAGAAAAAATGAAAAATTTGGGGTGGGGGAAGCCATGGATGCCGGCTAAAGAAAGAAAAAATAAAAGAAATGGGGGGGTGGGCAGCCATGGATGGCGGTTAAAGAAAGCAAAAAAAATGGGGTGTAGCCATGGATGCCTTTGGGGTTCTTGAGCTTAAAGAAGGAAAAAATAAAAAATTAGGGGGTGAAATTGGGGGGTGGGGGCAGCCATGGATTCTGGCTAAAGAAAGAAAAAAATAAAAAAAATGGAGGGTGAGCCATGGATGCCGGCGTCTATGCGGAGGTATCCGTTCTTCTTCTTCTTTGCTTGTTTGTTTTTTTTTTTTGTTTTTTTGGTAAAATCAAGAGCCACTCCTTCATTTCACTGCATTTTTTCTTTGGGGAGGGCCTTGATCATTATTTGAAGAACGTACATAACTTACCGGTGGTAAAGTTAGCCGGCAACAAAAGTGATGGAAGGTGTAGAGGAAGAGAGAAAAATCAATATAAAGGTGGGGGCATTTTTGTCATAAAAATATAATAATTAGTGTCACGTACCAGTCACGTGTGGTTTCCCGTTAGTTTTCTAACATTAATTGGACGGTAGGGGGCACTTTGCCAACCCTAGTCAATATGAGGGGTATTTTAATAGGTTTTTTATTAGAGGGGGATAACCTGCAAAATGGGTAATAATAGGATGGGGGTTTTTTGCATTTTACCCATAAATAAATGAACACACAATGGAAAGTGAAAAAATGGATTAAAAAAATGGAGTAGAAGATAAAGTTTTGAAGCCTTGGCTGACAAAGACAGTGCCCACCCATCGAAGGTTATTCATTCATTCTTTTGCAAGACACCTCTTTAGGTGAAGAACCCCACCCATCTCTCTATCACCCTCTGCAACAAAATTCATACCCAACTTTTGCATTTCTCCTCTCTCTCAAGTTTATATCGGTGATGAAACCCACCCCGAAAATCAGATGCTGGAGTAGTAGTGTGTGTGGGTGTGAATAACCTGGATTGAAAAACATAAAACTTATCGTTACAGTGTGTTAACTGTCAAACAGTTGAGAGTTGAGACACAGGTTCATGATCAATTAAATTGTGTATTGATCCCAGAAATCTTGTTAATATGCAATACCGTATTGAATTTTAATGATAATAAGAGAGATCATCGTCAACTCAAGCGGTGAACACGATGATGAGCAACGAGCGTTCCACAGTAGCATGGATTTCAGTTCACAATGCATATGCCACCAGATTTGAGATTATGAGTGCTCAGTCATCGATTTGAGTTTAAGGACGGTGAACGGCGGTCAGATGTCGTTGACGATGATAGCTGATTGGTGGTTTAATGGAGGTCCGTGGTTTATTGTAAGCGGTCGCACCTCGAAGGGTGGAAGGTGAGGAAGTGGGGGATTTGTTCGTGAGAGTCGAGGGGTTGAGCTAGATAAAAATTTCTCCCATATTTTCCATACTTTCCTAATGTTTTTAAACGGAGAATAAAATTTAGGATTTTCACCCGAATTTTCCCTAATTTTTTTTTTTGTGCAAACTACATATTAGTGTCACTAATTATATTCCAAATTTCAATGTGATGTACGAATTTTTAATTTGCACAATTTAATGTACTAACTTTGCATATACATTTCAATATGGGAAAGCACTGAACGGACGTTAAGTTTCTTCACGTGCACTCAAGTGGTAGCTAGCTGGCGCTGACATGGCATCCCCGTGGCCATTTAACTATCGCTGTGAACCTCCACACCGTTTGCATCATCACCATTTTCATCAACCCTTACTTCCTGAATCCATCACATCTTAGATCCATCACACCACCAGTGTGCAAGCATCACCGCTATCACGCTAGCATTGTTGAAACCCTCTGCCACTATTGACAAACTCCGCCATCAAGAGACTCCACCGGCGAGCAGCATTGCAGGTGAAACCCTCTACCATAGTCCTTGCCAAGTGCACCAACACTCCTATCGAATCACTATTAGATCGCCGGCGAGATCCAGCCGTCAATCTCACCACTGATCGAACCCCACGAAGTCCCCATTTGTCATTGGAACCTCTGTTGCACCTTCGCCATCGAGACTCCCTTTTCCGCCACTGCTCGAACACCACAGTCGACGAGACCCAACGTCAATCGCTGAAACCCTCCGACGAGACCCATCGTTGAAACCCTCCAACGCCTTCCAATCACTGACAGATGATTCGACAACTTCTACAACACCATCTCCGACATCGGCAAAGCAACAACGATCTTTTCTTTGATTTGTTTTCCTCTGTTTTTTTTTTTTTTTTTCCTTTTTTTCCTTCCCTCTCCTACCTTCCCATCTCATTCTCTCCTCCTTCCTTCCTGTGGTGAGAACTATAGCAACGAGGGGCAAATGTTCCCATATCTGCACGTGAGGGGATAGGGCAGAGATAGAGAAAGAGGTGGCTGTCGTTGAGGTCTCGCCGCCGTGCTCTGTTCCAATGTTTGATTAAAGTTTTAAATTTAAAAAGAAAAAAAAATGAAAAAAAGGTTGGCTGGAAAAAATGGAGTTAGCCGAAGTATGGAATCTATGGGTTAACCGGAGTGGGGACTTGGCCGGAGTGACTATTGTCGAGGTCTCTCTCTCTCTCTCTCCGTTTCTCTCCATTTTTTTTTTTTCTTTTTCTCCTTCTGTTCTGTAAATTTTCCTCTTCAAAATTTACACAAGCAACAAAAAAAAAAAAAAATGAGGAAGAAGTAGAAGCAGAAGGAGAAGATTGTGCTTTTGTTAAACCACTTCCTTGTCCATCTGAAATGATCGGCGGTGGAGAGGGAAGGATGTATACCGGAGAAAGATGGAGGATCCATGGCAATAGAAAGAGAGAGGGCCAGCTGGGATGCCACGTCAGTGCCTGCTAGCCAACACGTGAGTGCACGTGAGCTTTTCCGTTAGGAACCAAATGTCCGTTTAGTGTTTTCCCACATTGAAACGCATATGCAAAGTTAGTGCACTAAATTGTGCAAATTAAAAGGTTGTACACCACATTGAAATTTGGGGTATAGTTAGTGACACTAAAATGTAGTTTGCCCTTTTTTTTTCCTCTCACTTTTCCATTGCAACCAAACAAAGGAAAGTGTAATTCCTTACAATTTATTTTCTTTCCTTGGCAAAATCCATGAACCAAACAGAGGGTTAAGGACGGGCAAAAAGCCTGAGCATATTTGTAGCTCGCTTTTCCGCAAAAATCCTCACCTCATCGTCGGCCATCTCATCGTCCTCGCTACAGCTGTCTCCGATAGTACCATCGGCGGTCATTGGACAGCCTCACTAGAAGCCATCGCACTCGCTTAAAGAAGCCGATCGCTGTAGCAATCCCTCAATCGGTACAGATTCCTCTCTCTCTCTCGCTCTCTGACTCACTTCCTCACCTATTTTGGTTCGATTTCTTCTACTTCTGTTCCGACAGATACGCAGATACAATTGATTTTTAGGGTTTTTTTATTCGATTTTTAGGGTTTTTGTTGTTTGGCTATGATTTCCTGTGCTGTGTATATAAACATATATATTTCTCTAGGTTTCTTTGCTTGTGTTGTGGAGTCGGTTCGTGGAGAAGTGGCTTTTCTTCAATTTCGAAGTGGTTTTCTGAGGTGTTGTCCAGATTGTCTGTTCTTCTATTCTGTTCTTGCTCCGGATATTTATCTTGGTTATTGGCATTTGGGTTGCGGTTTAATGTTCTCTTTGCTGTGTTTTTGCTCTCATAAACTAAATTGAGCAGTACTATGGTCTCAGTTTTTTGGTTTCTGTTGTTGGAGATCAATTTTGTGAATTCTTCCAAAGAGCTTTTCTCATAAAGGGTCTCTTCTGATTTGTTATCTTAAGCATTGTAGTTTCCTTCAAGGGCCTGTTCGTTTGCTAAGAGTTTTAATTCAGAGATTTAAGGTTAATGTTGTTTGGATGGTCCTAGGATTTCAAAAAGACTTCTCTCTTTGACTGATTATTTGTAATAAAAGAAAATCTAATCTTGCCAAAATCATCTCAGGTCTTGTCAATTTAAGCTGTTCAAAACCGAAAATCACTTCTTCTCTTTTCCTGGGATGAAGAAAACCAAAAATCACATATTTTAACCAGGTCACTTGATTTTTGGAAATGAAAAAAATGCCCCGACTGTTTACCAACCAATTTTAGTCTAATAACTTTATGATTATTGTGCCCAAAAATGCCCTGACTGTTTACCAACCAATTTTATTCTAATTATTTTTTGGGTATAGAAAAATGGATATTGAGTATAATCGTTAGCAAGCTCATAACATTAATGAAGTTAGAATTTGCAATTGGAGTTTATAATCCTGCATTTCATGGGAATTGAGGTATTCGCAGGTATTTTGGTTCCCGATAATCTTGTCAAATGAAGAGCCAAATTTCTATCAGTTCCTAATAGCTCAAAATTTCCCACCTTAAATTCATAGGTAACGAACAGGCCCTTAAGGAATAATCTGTTCTTATTCATTTCAAGAAGCAATCACAAAGTAGGGTATGGAGTAATTCTCTGTAACATTCTGTTTTCACTCAAAGCATTTATGACTCCTTTTTTTGGACACTATATTAGTTGATTGATGTTATATACATTTCGCATGTTTTTATTTCCTTATGTTTTTTTAATTTTTTTTTTTTCAATATTTATCATGACATTTATCTAACCTTGCATAGCATATTCTTGCTCCGTCAGATGCCCTGTTCAAGTGATGTTATATACATTTCACATGTTTTAATATCCTTATGTTTTTTTTTTTTTTTTATTAATTTTTTTTCAATATTTATCATGACATTGATCTAACGTTGCATACCATATTCATGCTCCCTTAGATGCCCTATTCAAGAATGATTATGTGGATACAAGGTGGTTCTTACATTTTTTTTTCAACATTATGATACAGACTAATTCTTGACATAATCTATCTGTTGATAAGGGTAGTTGGCATCATTCTTGGATTGTCCATATGGACAGTTTAGGACTGCATACTTCTCAACTATTAGGTTTTGACATGTTGGATACATTTTTGGATCATTCGGTACATTCTTTAGATGTTCTCTGCTACCCAAGTTTAGAGTGGGAAGTACAATGTACTTTACTCTCTTAATTATGTACCGGAGAACTATAGTGAAATGCTGCTGAATTTTCTATAAATGTTTACAACATACAATCACCTAATAGTTAACAAGTATGCTTTTCTTAAATGGGATAGGACCACCAACCTTTATGAGTACACATTTTCATTTTTTACATCACTACTATTTATTTGACATGATGTTATAATCACAATTAGCATAATACAACACTTATGTACTTAGGCGAGTGCCTAGACAACACGTGTTTTGACAACTATGTTTCCTGATTAGTTTCTTTTACTTTTACTTTTCTTTTTCCTTCTTGGAACTATTATTTGTTTTTTGTTCATAGACATTTCATTGGCAAGTTGAATTCAGTGGGGAAATGAATGCTGCTGATGAAGAGTGTTATAAACCTCCACTAGAATTTCCGGAGGATGTGAAGGAAGAGGAACCCCTTGTTGAACTCAGTTTGACGGATTCAACAGAGCTTTGGCTAATTCAGTGGCCTATTAATCACATAAGATTTCCTTTCAGCCTTTAGGCTCTTGTTGTTTCCATCAAATCTCGGGGATGAACAATACAATACCAGGTTCATTACAAACTGTAATAGTTATGATGATGTTGTGATTTTCTTACACTAGGATAAAAAAGTGATGGAAACGATTTTCTTTTATAGAAAACTTTCGTGGCGGCCCAACTAATGTTCAAATGGCTCGTGTTGATAAATTTCTTGTGTTCAGTCACCTCAACTTAGTATGAACTTGTTTGATTAGGCAGCCTAACTGAAGAGACTAAAATAAAAGTAAACATCCGAAAATGCCTTCCATGGCAACAAATGGAATCTTTCTTCCTTTCTTTTTTCTCTCTTTTTTGGTGGTGGTAGGCCTCTTCTTCTTTCTTTTTTTTTTTTTTTTTTTTTTTTTGGGGGGGGGGGGGGGGGGTGCTTAATTTAAGATTTTTAGCCGCATTGAGTTTATTATGTTACTTCATGTGTGTTGCAGCCTCCTGATTTTGATGGGCAAGAATTTTCCCTCAAGCTTCATCATGATGGAAAGTTGGGCAGTTTTGAGGGGTCATCTGGTGAGTGTAAATTTCCATCTGTGATGTGTATGGAAAATTTTCATTTTGACACCCATTTTTCCATGTTTACCATGCAAACTCAATCTCTAAAGTAGCTTGATCTGAATGTGAATTTACCCATTGGTATATGCATTCTTTAGCAAAATTCTATATTGTGATTTGTGGATCAATATTACTCATTATGGCAGGAAAGCTATATGACATGGTCAGTTTTCCATCTCAAGAACCAGATGCGACAGTATTTCTATCATCTGCATCAGAGTCAAAAATTGGTAAGCAGAAACAATGTACATTTTTCCCTGTGTTCAATAAAAATTTCCTAACATTGTTTTGGGATTGTATTACCCCTTATGCAAGATTAAGAATCAGCTTTTCTGGTTGCAATTATGTAACTTCTTTGTTGCATAAATTAATCTAATATACATTTATCCTGCCATGTGAGATTTGAGTTGTTTATACGGACCATATATAACCCACCTATTTGTCCCCAAGAAAGCTTTTTTGCAACTTGGTGCTAATGTCTTGCATGTCTTCTCTTTCTATCTGTTGTTGAGCACATTTGTTTACATGACAGTGCAACTTTGTTCAATTCACCCTGAGAATTGATGGGCCCATTTGGGAAATCTGGTTTTTGGTCCAATCCGGTTCAAACTCAAGTCTGATAGGCATATCCATGTCAAGACATATTTTATAATGAAGTAATGAACTAGTTTTCGATTGTAACCTGTTGGTCTAAAGCTGCATTTATTCCCTCTTTTCCTTCTGAAGTTATTTGGTTCTGTTATCTATTATATATGTACACACACACGCCCACGCCCGCGGCCCACCCGCCCACACACACAGAGCTTTGGTTGGCATATGCAATTTTAAAATTATAATTGTTCTCATGACTTCAAAGTAAAATTAAGAAGTTTATGATTGGACAAAAACTTCAGTTCATCGACAAATCACAACCTTATTTAGGTCTAGAAAGTTAAAGCTGATATGTAGAAAATTTGAAAGGGAAGTTCTGAAAGCCTAGAAAATCAACAAAATTTGTAGGAAAGCATGTTAGTCAGGAGTGCCTATGACAAATGTGAAGTTCTTGTGCAAAAGTGGACATGTCAGTCATTACTGTTTAATTTTAAAAATGCCATGTTCTAGGGTGAAAACATAAAAAGGAATCTTGGAGGATAAACACTGTTGAATTTGATGGATTTGTAATGAAGAAATAATCATTTATAAACTTTGGCTGTAAGCTTTATTGCAAGAAGACTCCATGTATGTAAAAGTCATGAAAAATTTAAAAAGTGAAACTATTAACCTTGGAATTTTTATTTTCTCCTATCAGAATTTTCCCCTGAACTTGAAACTTGAAAGTAGTCGTGAGTCAAGATGATAAGTTCAATCACAAAGCCCTTACTATTTATACTGAAAAAGGCTACTGGAAACCTTGGATTGGATTAGCACTTGAAGGCAGATGATACTCTCCTATAATATCCTTAACTGTTAAGCTTTAATTAACTGCTGCCCAAATCTGGTAATATCCCATAACTCTGTAAGCAATCACCTCTTCCCATGCTAGTGTATAATGTGCATCCAAAACCACCACATAATGGGTGTAATCCGGGCATTTTGAGAATAAGTTTTTACGCACTCGGAGTATGTATAGTTTCCTAATTTAATTTCTTTTTGTCTTTTTTAAGTTTTTATTTATTTTTTTCTGGTTGAGGACATGAGAGTGCGAAGCTAAATGAATGGGTGCTTTAGTTTAGAGACTTTTGTGGTTGCTTGGTTGATTTTTGGGTACTTGTGTGTTTGAATTTAAAAAATTCCAAAGCAACACATTGTATTTGTTGTGATTGAACTAAAACAAAAAATAAAAGTATTTGTTATTGGTTTATTAAATAGATTTTGTTATTTTCCAACAGAATGGCTAGCATTGACATGTTTGCCTCACCCTTTTGCCACCACTTACTTGATTGATGGATTTAACAGCTGTTTTATCAGTCCGCAAAGCCTTAGATTTTTGTAGTGTTGCCTACATACAACGGTTTACATTCGAGAAAATTTACTTTTGGCCTTTAAGTTTGTCATTCTCTAGGTACTTCCAAGTTTCAACACTCCATATGCACCTGTTCCAACGACAAACACGATAACTGCCGGGGTGAAAAGTGTAAATAAGGTCCTTTATAGTTACAATAAAGGTATAAGCAACATGAAGTCATGCTGGAGAAGTTCTACTATAGCCGGATATGCTGGAGAAGTTCCAAACAAATATTTTCACCAACACTTTTTTTTACCTTAATTGAAGGCAAATCTTGGAAATCTTGAAGTCATTTTTGGCTGAATTTCTTATAAACCTACCTGTTGAGAGTAAATAGTACATAGACTTTATGATAATCAAAATTAAGAAATTAAAAAAAACATAATAGTAATTAGAAATAATTTCACTCTTTTTAGCTGCATCCACATCTTTCATCACAATTTTTTAGAATAACATTGCCATGGGAAGTACTTGGAGATTGGACTTATAATTTCAAGCTTTTATTAATAAAGCTTTATGTTTTGCAAATGGGGCTAATTTTGAGAATTTAAATATTAAATGCCCAAACATGGTTTTCAGACGGAAAATTATAGATTTCTAATGTATGAGACTACACTTTGGAATATTATGGTTTTGTGGCTAGAGGCAAGCCAAATGGATATATATTTATGTACTTGGATTCTAGAATACCTAAAATGAAAGTGGAACGTCATTGAACTTGAGTTACTGTGTGTTTTGTTGGGTATTGTCTTGAATCACCATTTTAATTCATTTTAGTTGGGTATTTTTGACCCGACTCGTTCATTTATGTTATAAACTTATAACCCACATATATAAGGGTTGGATTTTAGGGTTTCATCGTTATGCAAAGATAGTCAACTTGGGAGCCGTCATTGGGTGTAATTTAAATTTGTTCTTTTATTCCGCCTCCGCTCAATGTGTTTCCCCTTCCAAGTCTTGGGGTAAATGTGTCTTCCCCGAATTTCTACCATGGGTGATCCTATTTCTACGCTCAAATCTTAAGTACTAGGGAGATTTCAATAATGGAGACTGGCTGAATAGAAAGTCAAGCCCACATGGCCACATATGATATATATGTGGCATTCAAGTGAATAAATGAATAAATTGGAAAGGGTTTTGAAAATTGCTATGGATCAATGAAATGAGAATTGGTCTTAGACCTTAAACTTGTTTTGCTGTGAGTTAACTTTAATTGAAAATCAAGTATTCTATATATTTTTTACGAACAATTTATCCCATTCTTCTGTTAGGAAGCCGGTAGTCATAATATTGGTGAGAAATGGGAAGTTACAATCCACAAGCAACACGAATTATAACTTCAAAATTCAAGACATTTTTTCCCTTTTCAATATCGAACCTACTCTGCATTTCAAGGAGTCATGCGGGAGAAGTACTATGCACTTGCACTGTAATCAGATTTCATATTTTAAAGGGTGTACAAATCTATACACTTGCGGTGTAGTTAGAAGTGACCTAAAGAATAATGAGAAGCACTTTGGAAGTATTTTATGAGAGAGAGAGGGAGAGAGAGAGAGAGAGAGAGAGAGAGAGAGAGGGCGAGAGAGAGCAGAGTATTTTGTAAATGTTTGATGTCCAAACATTTATTTTCACTACCTCATTTTTTCCTACATAGAAGGCCAATCTTGAATCATATAAGATTATTTTGACATAGAGTTCCAACTTCCAAGCAAAATTTTGAAAGAGTTGGGTCTTTGGTTTATTTACGGGGTATTATTCATAATTTAAAATTTATAATTATTTTGGCTGAGGGGTGTTTCTTATTTATAGCAATATTTAGGTGGAGAAGAGTTCATGTACCTATCCCAATTTCTAAAACCAAAACAATTTCATGAGGTTGCCCCAGAATCGTACATATTGTTTCAAGCTAAATTTTGGCATTTTTGTTTTTAAAATTTTGATAAATCACTGCCTAACCTGTCTTACCAATCGTGTCCCACCCAAGAAAAAAACAAAGAGTAGATTAATCAGAATGGCCTAGTCAAGATCATGACCGAACGTGAATAACAATGCAAGGAGATAATATTGTCGATCAAATCCAACCCAATATTTACACTAAATACTTGTATGGCCAAAAATGAATTACACTTGTATTGACATTGACGTGCTGCTTTAATTTAGATACATTTATTGACTGACTTCATAAAATGCAATGCCCCAATCCTCACGGGTAAACAGTAGGCTATAGGATTCAATATGACCATACTCAGTGATTGGTCTTGGAGAATTGCCATCAAAACATATTTAAAAACCTATTTAAAAGTGATTCAATAAGACAAACAAGTTCTCTTCTCCCTTTTTTTATTTATTTATTTATTTATTTATTTTTTGGGGTTAAGCAAGTACATATATTAAGGAAAAACCAAAAAACAACAGAAATCACAAACAAAAGCTTGTTCTATTTAAAAACCTGTTCAAAAGCGATTTTGTTTCTATATGGTGCGACCCACTAGTTCCAAATTGAAACCTATTAAATTGAGATCCCCATACCTTGACTGGCTGGCTTCATAGAGTCTTTGCCCACTTCTCACGGCTAGATATAACTTTCTATCAAATCATGAGACAACGATTATTGCAATGAATTGATAGCTTTTTTATTTATAGAGTCTGCCTAATCAAGTCTTCCCTCATTTTCCGTGTACCACTACTATTGCGAGACTTTATGGTCCAGTTTATTTGGGCGTCAAGAATATTGATTGCCTATTTTTTTATATTAAAAAACATGCATTTCAATTTTGAGACTTTATGGTCCAGTTTATTTGGGCGTCAAGAATATTGATTGCCTATTTTTTTATATTAAAAAACATGCATTTCAATTTTGCTCTCGAGTATACAAAACAAAGAAAAAAAATAATATCATTTTAAAGATATTTTAGGAAATAAAATAAAAAAAAATCGTTGACTTTTAGAATGTGACAAAAATTTTAAAATATTTTTAAATGAAAAGGAGGCCTATAGGAATGGGAGATAATTATTTTTAATCTTAATTCTAGGGGTGCATTATATGATCTAACGTTTCAATCCATTTTTAGGTCTCATGCTTAATAGCTCATTAGCACAAACGATTTTTGTCTAAGCATCGAGATGTTTAGCATTCTTAATCTTATTCTAGGGATGGACCACAGATTGTTGGGCTTTCCTCATCATTCAATTGATTTGTGTTGCACAAAATCTTAGTCAAAGGGTCCATTTTGTTACAATGCGCTTAGATTTCGTCCTCACTTGTATCCTAGTTCATAAGAGCTAGACATGAGTTCTATGTAATGGAAGAAGCAATATTTCTTTTTGACGCCAACCAATTGACCACAATTGAGACCAAAGAATTCCAAGAACTCCCACTTTATTTGCAAACAAATCTATTGATATTTTGAGTTATTTCTTCCTAAATAAGGGAAATATATATAGTTTTAATCATAATTGTCTCAGTCTAATGATAACTTTTAATCCTTACAAAAGTTCTACTCAACAAAAAAATGGAAAGAAAAAGGAAAATGAAAAACATGAATCATCTTTCCCAAAATTGTTTCAAACAATGTGGAAACTCTTATTGTTCCAAATGGAGGTGTTTGTGCTAAGACCCAACTTGTGAATGGAGACCAACTTGGGGTCTCTCTTTCATGTCGTGTGATACAATCTAGCTTGTAACAAAAAATCTGCATTATTGGAGCAATGTAATCTTGACACATCCAACACCTTCACGATAGTGGTGTCTTCTTTTGAACACATCCATTTACTTGACTTTATCAAGTACAATTAATACCGCCATCCTCACGTTTGAAGATGACCGTATCCACGAACTTGAATGATGCCCGCCTATTTTCCTGACTGATCTAGGATATTTTTAGGAAAAATGGAACTTGGAATTGTATTGAGGCTTGACAAATTGGGAACACATATCTATTTCTTGTTGGTTCCACTTGAGGCTTGGATCACTTTGCCCAAATTCCCAATCCAAAAATCAAACAACTATTCAACGTGTATATACGTGTTTAGTTAGACGTAATATATTTGGTTTGTTGGTTTTGTTCAGCTCATTAGACAATTGGTAGCATAATGCGGCCCAACATCAGCCTGTCATAACAAATTAGTATACATAAATATAAGAAAGTTTATAAAATCTAGTAGAAAATTAATAATAAAATAATATTATTGTTTACTAAATGAATTATCAGTTCTTTTTTCTTTTCCCAAAGGGTAAGATGCCTAAGGGAGAAAATCACATGACTGAATCAATTGTGGGGGAATTACAAATTGGTCCGGCTATGGACAAATAATCAAATATGACTACTAACTTCGTAATATATGACTCCTAACTTAATTGGGAATGACTATTAGATTATATTGACACGTAATTATTTGCCAATAACTAGACCAATCTGTAACTCGCCATCAACTATTGGTTTACTTATAGAGTTGAATGGCCAATTGGCCATTCGTAGGAAAAAAAAATTGAATAACAAAAAATGAATAATAAAATAATACAAATCAATTATTGGTGCCTTTTTTCCTCCAAGGTAAGATGGGCAAAGGAGGAAATCATCTGACTGAATCAATTGGAGTATTGGTTTACTTGCATGTGGAGTTGAATGACAATTGGCCATTCGCAGAAGAATAAAAAAGGGAGAGAAGGCAGTTGGCTTTACTTCCATTTAATTGTTACAGACACATAGTCAAAGGCGTTTATATGGGCAACATTTTTCGTAGTCCTCGATTCAAATAGCCAAATAAGTACTTGAATAAAAGGCAGCATATATTGTAAAAATAAATCGGTGCACAAATTGTGATTTTAAATTTTCATCAAGACACGTAGCAATATTATAGAAAAACCATGAGGCTTAGAAAGCAGGAGAGAAAGGAAGAGCAAAAATGGGAGATACTTTAGAGTAGAAATATTACCAAGAAAAGCCTGCTGTAGACTAGCAATTCCAAGTCGTGGACCAACAACTCAACAAGGGTAGATGTCACATACCATGCCATGTGAAAATTTTTTGTGAAAGAAATTATGCATTTGCCATATCTAACACGTTTCATGACATTGATGTGTTTTTTCAAATACGACATTTATTGACTGACTTCATAAAATGCAATACCCCAATCCTTACGGGTAGAGATAGTGGATTTGAAGATGACCATATTCGATGGTTGGTCATGAATCATGCATGATTAATGCGGTGTATTTTTTGGACTAAGGATCATTTGATGTGTAGTGCAAGTAATAACATCAAGTGAGAAATTTCACACCATAGATATATATGGGCAATATTCGACGGTATTCATTGGAAAATTCATATATAATCTGTCGTATGCATTTTGGTGTCAAGTTATTTTCATGACCTCAGAAAATAAAGAAAATCTTTTTCTTTTTTTTAGCAAAACTATGAGGCTTAGATAGTAGGAGAGAGTAAAAAACAGGATAAAGGGAGACTCCTTAGGGCAAAAAATATCACAAAGAAATGCCAAATTTCTAGTCTTTTTGTTTTTTTGCGCGCCCAAGTCTTCATGAGTATTGTCCCAAGTCTTTTTGTTCTTTTTTTTTTTTTTAGTACTGCTGGACTTTAGAGTCCACATTATTTGGGCGTAAAAAATACACCAAGTATTCATCATCTCACTAGACATTTTATTGGAAAAATCCACCTTTAGATCTCATGATTAATAGCTCTTTAGCACATACGCAGAGAGTACAATACACAATGAATATTCACTCTATATCTATCAAAGCTTTGTAAATTGGGAACTCGATCAGAGGATGGCCATTGGTTGCTATGCTAGTGCTAGCTTGATCATCCAATTGATTTGTATCACACAAAATCTTGGTCAAAGGGTGTGAGCAAATGTCAAGTTTGGCTAAGTGACCATAGAATTCCATGGCGTCAGCTGCAAGAAATGATCAGCATCCATTAACTTTTGGGTTTTGCACATTAATTTGATTTTTCTGATAGAATTTTTAGAAAAATGTATTATGCAAATCAAATGATTAAAACTCATCTAATCAACATAATTTTTTGGCAAAATTATTACTATTTTAAGCCCATTTAAACTTGATTTTTATTCTATCTTTTGCCACCCACTAGTTGAACTTTCATGGCAGAGAGAGGAGAGGTAAGAGGTGAAAGTGAGCGAGTTCACGCCCAATAAATTTTAGAAGAAAAAAGGGAAAGCAAAAAAAAAAAAAGAGGAAAACAAGAATCATCTTTCTCAAAAGGAAAACAAGATGGTCATATTTGGTGGGTGCCTGGATGGTCACGACATTGGTGTCTTCTTTTGAATACATCCATTTACTTGACTTTATCAAATGCAATTAATACCGCAATCCTTACCTTTCAAGATGGTCATATTGGTGGGTGCCTAGATGGTCATGAACATGAATGATGCCCACATATTTTCGAGACTGATCTACGATCTTTCAAGGGAAATTTAATGAAACTTGGAATTGTGTAAAGGCTTGACAAATTGGGAATACATCTCTATTCTTGTTGGGTCCTACTTGGGGCTTTGATCACTTGACCCAATTCAAAAATCAAACAACTATTCAATGTGTATTCAATGTGATAACGAAGTATATGTGGATGGGAAGGGATATGTTTACATTTAGTATAAAACTTTCTCAATATCTTAACATTTAGCTAATTTAATTGTTAGATTAGATATTATATTCATGCACCTCATGCATGCTGAATTTTAAGTTAATCAGATATCAAAAAGCATTTAATCTGTACATAAACTTACATTTATTTTATAAATAAAATTATAATTTAGGGGCAATTTACAAATGAGCTAATTTCTAATCTCCAATTATCTTGAAATTCAGCATACATGATGTATAATAATATTGGGCTTTGCTACATATCTCGAATTTGAGATTTCCAATCAAATTCAAAGGTGGAACCCACTTTCAGCTGATATTTTTAGTTTTCGTCTCAATATAGGTTTCGTCCTTCTTAGCTAATTTTGCTTCTTTTGTGAGCTGAATTGTAACAATTATAAGGCACCAATACCGGCTTTTCTTTATTGTTTATTTTTCTTACTCATTTCTTCTATTGTATTCTTTCTTCTTTCTTTTAATAATACTTCAAGCCTATGAGGTTTAGACGCAAGCTTTACTTCTCAGTGGTTTTAGAAATGTTTCTAATTTAAGAATCAGATAAATTCATCAACAAGATTATGAATTGAGATTTAGGGAACTGTTGTGCTAATTGGGTCATTTTAATGGCATATGTCAAGTTTGGCTAAGTCACCATAAAAATTTGCCACATCAGCAACAAAGAATGATCATGAATATTCACTAATCGATGTGTTTCGATCATCAAGTAAATCCAGTGTACAAAATCAGCTGGATTAACAATTTGGAGCATTTGATTTTGTTTTAGATAGTAATGGAAAACAGTAGTATGCAATCGGGAAAAATAGGTTGATGATAGGGATCGACAAGGGTCTCTGCCACATGTCGTGTGACCAAAAAAAAAGAAAAAAATGACAGAAAATCTGCATTTGGACAATGTACTATTGCCGTATCCAATACATTTTGTAGAACTGACTTCATAAAATGTGACGCCCTAATCCTCACGGATAGAGATGCTCAAATTCAAGATGACCAAATTTAATGGTTGGTGATGAATCATGATTAATGCCCGTGTATTTTAATTTTTTAGCCAAGGATATTTTGAGGCATAGTGCAAGATATAAGTGGACAAACCAGAGTGAGAAATCCCACCCCATGGATGGATAGTATTCCATGGTATCCATTGGAAATTAATGTATAACCTCTTCTAGTCTTCTTTGCATTTACGTGCCAAGTTGTCGATTGAGTCCCTTTTTTAACTAGTCCTTTTCTTTAGCCGACTCTTTGTATGACTAGTTTTGTAGGACTTTAAGGTCCAATTTATTTGGGCGTAAAAAATACGCAAAGTATTCTTAATTTTAATTAGGGATGCATTATCTGATTAAATTTTTTTATTTGTCACCCGTTAAACCAAGTTCATTGGGTGCCTTTTCTTTATTTATTTTATTTTTTATTAAAAAAACACACATGCTAGGAGGGTGGGGGTTAAGGCCTACCAGATTTATTATCCAAACGATAAACATTACATACACAAATGACCCATATGAAGTTTATCATAGAATACAATGAAACGTAAGTCGCTTTATTTGCAAACAAATCTATTGATTTTTTGAGTTATTTCTTCCTAAACAGAGAAAAATATATATAGTTTCAATCATAGTTGTCTTAGTCTAATGATAACTTTTAGTCCTTATGGGTAAGATGACACATGTTAGTTTTACTCAACAACAAAATGGAAAGAAAAAGGAAGAGGAAAAACAAGAATCAGCTTTCTCAAAATTGTTTCAAACAATGTAGAAACTCTTATTAGTCTAAATTGAGGTATCTGTGCTAAGAACCGGCTTGTGAATGGAGACCAATTAGGGGTCCCTCTTTCATGTCGTGTGATACAATCTTGTAATAAAAAATATGCATTCGAACGTTGTAATCTTCACACATCCAACACCTTCATGAAATTGGTGTGTTCTTTTGAACAGAATTGTGGATGGTCATGAACATAAATGATGCCCACTTATTTTCCAGCTAGACTGATCACTTGTTTTTTTTTTTCCTTTTTTCGTTTTTTTTTTATCGAACAATAGAAATACTGCATTGAAGATAGAAAACGGTTACATGAGACATCGACTATTAAGTCTTTGCCCACTACTCACGGCTAAATATATCTTTATATCAAATCATCAGACATCGACTATTGCAATGAATTGACAGGTTTTTTTTCCTTCATAGAGTCTGTGCAGTAATTTTGACTACTATTCTTCCTAGACGTGAAAATGAGTAAAGAAACATAAGAAGGCAACATATATTATAAAATCTGTCATTAAAATTAGACATAAGGCTGGGATCATCAAGGAGCATGTGTATTCAGAGTCGTAACAATAGAGTAGTGCACTAATTATCAGTTTAAATGAAGATAGAATTGCCATGAAGACATGTACTTATGCACTAATTATTATTATTATTTTTTCCTTATAGAATGCATTTTCCTTTTAAAAATGCTTTGAGCAAATCAAATATTGAGTTAAAACTCATCCCGTTAACCTAATCATTTGACAAACCCTTTTTTTTTTTTTTAATTTAAAAAGCCATTTAAAATTTTGTATTCTGTTTTTATCTTGTGCCGCCCACTAGTCCCAAACTGAAAACCATTAATTTGATTTCAATTGGGGAAGTTTCCTCCCCCATGCCTTGACTGACTTCATAGACTCTTTGCCCACTTTATAGCTTTACATCAAATCATGAGACAGCAACTATTGCAAATGAATTGGTAGCACTTTTCCTTCATAGAGTCTGTGTAGTTATTTTGACTACGATTTTTACTAGAAGTAGGAATTTATTTTCTAAAATGCATGCCTTTAAATTCTCTCTCTCTTCGTTTATTATTATTATTATTATTATTTTTTTTTTTGTTCTTCCTTTTGATTTGTAATCAATGAAAAAGTTTATGCTAAATATTTGACATTATTTTCATCTTTTTTTTATTACTCCGTATTTTTTTTCAGGTACATGTATCGTGGAATAACTTATGGTACCGCCAATCAAAGTGGAAAATAGTTTTACACCTTAGATAGCAAGATTCGTTATAGAAATCACAATTTCAGTGTAACTACTTGGATGTTGTCTTCTTTGATTTTAGTAATCGTCTTATGTATAATAGATAAGTTTCTGAGGTTAGCTTTTTTGGCTACTGCGCGTTCTCAAAAATATGTTTTCAAAAAAGGGTAAAATCCCCCCCCCCCAAAAAGAAAAAAAAAAAGAAAAAAAAAAAAAAAAAGGGAGAGAAGAAAATGGCCAACTTAAATACTATGGAGTATAAGATTACAAGGGTGCATTATGTTAAGTGCCAAGCACATACCCAATATTCAAAACTTTGTCAAGTCTAGCCTGATTTCGCCCTCACTTGTATGCTAGTCCATAAGAGCTATAGATAAGTTCTGTGTATTGGAATAAGCAATATTTCTATTTGATGCCAACCAATTGACCACAATTGAGACCAAAGAATTTCAAGAACTCCCACTTTATTTGCAAACAAATCTATTGATATTTTGAGTTATTTCTTCCTAAATAAAGGAAAATATGTATAATTTTAATCATAATTGTCTTAGTCTAATGATAACTTTTAGTCATTATAAAAGAGACACGTGTTTAATTATACTAAAAAAAGTAAAAAGGAAAATGGGAAAATAAGAATCATCTTTCTCAAAATTGTTGCAAACAATGTGGGAACTCTTATTGGTCCAAATTGAAGTGTCTGTGCTAAGACTTGGCTTGTGAAATGAGACCAACTAGGGGTCTCTCTTTCATGTGGTGTGATACAATCCTGTAATTTAAAATTTAAAAAAAATATTTGCAATCTTGACACATCCATTACTTGAATGATGCCCACTTATTTTCAAGACTGATCTCTACGATCTTTCAAGGAAAAATGAAACTTGAAATTGTGTTGAGGCTTGACAAATTGGGAACACATCTCTACTCCTAGCTTGTTGGTTCCCACTTGAGGTTTGGATCACTTGACCCAATCCAAAAATCAAACAACTATTCAATGTGTACATACGTGTTTCATCAGACATAATATTTTTGGTTTGTTGGTTTTGTTAAGCTCATTGGACAATTAGTAGTAGTGCAGTACTGTAACGACCCAATAAAAATCACACACACACACACACACACACACACACACACACATATATATATATATATATATATATATATATATATATATATACACACTTGTACATATTTATATATATATATAGTTTGACAAGTGGCATGTGAGGGTGCCAAATGGCACATAAGGGATAGCCAAATGGCATGAGTTGGGTGCCATATGGCCTGTGTGGAAGTACCGAATGGCATTAGAAGGGAGGAGTGCAGCAACACATGGCAACCTCCTAAGGACATTTGGCATATGCTTAAAACCGCGTGGCTTGCTTTAAGGTGACAATTGGCTTATGCTCTAAGCCATGTGTCATGTGATTTTCATGCAAAGGGTATATATATAGATGGAAGCTTTGGCTGTGAGGAACCTCAGAGAAGGAGAGGAAGAGAGAGAGAGAGAGAGAGAGAGAGAGAGAGAGAGAGAGAGAGAGCAGTAGAGAGAGAAAGAGAAGAGAAGAGACTGAAGGGGAGTGTTAGAGGAGGCATACACTCTTCTGTAAGGTGAGAAACCTGATTCCCTCTAATGTATTTGTTTTATATAGAGGATTTAGTGGGTTTGTGGTCAGTAGCTTTGGAAGGGGACTGTGTGGCGGTCAGTTAATGCCTTAAGATCTAAGGAGGTTTTGCTCACCCCGCTAGGATTAATCATTGATGATATCCGCAGTGAATCTGCTCTGTTCCTGTGGGGTGGTGTCCTTTTCGCACAACCTTTGTGAGGGTAATGCAGTAGCCCATGGCTTGGCCAAACATGCTAAGCATATTGAGGACTTATGTGTATGAATTGAGGAAGTTCTAGAGTTTGTCCGGGACCCTTTTCTTGTTGATTTGGAGTCCTTAAGTCATTAATACAATTTCTCATATCGTTTATTATCAAAAAAAAAAAGTTCTTCATTATCATTTTCAAAACACAATCTATCATGTAGGATTATCATTTTCTTAAATTTGTTAATTCAAGATGTTAGATTTATGCCTTTGATACTATGTAAAATTAATTTGTTGAATTATTTAATTTCGAAATTGGACACCCTAAACAGGCCCTTGATGGTTTGGTCAAGTCAACAGGATTAATAAATTCACGCATCAATTTGATTTTTCTTACACAATGTTTAAAAAATTGTACAAGTTTCCATTTAAAAGCAATTCTGTTTCAATTGGGGAAGTTTCCTCCCCACATCTTGACTGACGTCATGGAGTACGTCTTTGCCGCCTTCTCAAGGCTAAAGATACCATTTTTTCGATGGTTATGGTGAGCTCTTTGTGTAATTTTCTGGACTAAAAAGTCTAAAAAGTCTTACTAGAAGTGACATATATAGCCAGATGCATGGTCCTGGTCGATAAAAAACGGTTTTCTGCTGTTCTTGAACATGGAGAAATTTTACACTTCTGGGCTTCTTTTATTTGCTTTGTTGTTCATCGAAACTGCACAGTTCTGCTTGTGTGTGGGAATTCAAGCTTCGGCTGCATAGAAGAAGAGAGACAAGCTCTTCACAAGTTCAAACGAAGTCTCAAAGACCCTTCACACAGGCTCTCTTCTTGGAAAGGCGCAGATTGCTGCAAATGGAAAGGGGTAAGCTGCAGTACAAGTAGTGGACATGTTGTCAAGCTTGACCTCCGCGTGACAAACCTCACTGCAGATTACCACCAGGTGTGGGACTTATATAACGGCCGGTTAGTGGCCAGGGAGATAAACTCTGGTTTGCTGGAGTTGAGATACTTGAATTACTTGGACTTAAGTTGGAACGATTTTCAAGGAACCCCAATTCCAAAGTTCTTGGGTTTGATGGAACCCCTAAGGTATCTAAATCTCTCTTGTGCAAACTTTAGTGGAGTGGTTCCCCCTCAGCTCGGAAATCTCACCAACTTGCGTGTCCTCGATCTTGATTATATATATGTCGTTGATTATGTATATTTTGGGGGATTTCTTAAAACACCAGCCATGCAAAGTCTTGAATGGGTTTCTCGTCTATCCTCCCTACAACACCTTGACATGAGCGGGGTAGACCTTGGTGGAGTTCGTAATGTGATGCAGGTACTCAACATGCTTCCTTCTCTATTAGTGTTACGCTTGATAGGGTGTAGACTCAATAACTCTCATCTTTCCCAAGCTTTCACAAATTCCACATTTCTTTCTACTGTTTATTACCTAGATCTTAGTGGTAATTCATTTCAAGACCAAGTTCCACATTTTGTTCAAAACATGACTTCCCTAAGAGTCCTTGATCTTTCCGGTAACTCTTTCAATTCTTCAATTCCACTTTGGTTGGGTAATATTCAGAGCCTTGTGCATCTCAATCTTGCATCCAATGATTTCAATAGCATTGAGGGTGGGTTAGCAATGATCTTATGGAATCATTGTCACTTGAAATCATTAGATTTGTCTTTTAATTTCCTACTTCATGGAGAGTTAGAAACTCCGAGAAATTTATCTGGATGCATTGAATATGATTTGGAGGAACTGAGTTTAGCCGGTTGTAATTTCAGTGGTCATTTGTCAGATCGGTTAGGACATCTTAAGAAATTAAATCAGCTTGATCTTAGGTGGAATTTATTCAGTGGTACGATTCCTGCTTCGCTTGGAAGATTGTCAACCTTGAGAGAATTAGACCTTTCTTACAATCAGTTGAATGGGACCATTCCGGAAACACTGGGGGCATCGTCGGCCTTGATGGAATTACATCTTTCTGGTAATCATTTGAATGGGGCCATTCCAGATTCTCTTGGACAACTTTTAGACCTCAAGTGGTTAGACATCTCTTCCAATTCCTTGGAAGGTAAACTCTCAGAAGTTCACTTCGCAAACCTCTCAAGGTTGAAATTTTTGAGTATTGGTAATAACCGTTTGGCCTTCAAGGTGAAATCTAATTGGCTACCTCCCTTTCAACTCAATTACTTCAATATGAGTTCTTGCAACATTGGGACTCTTCCACAATGGCTTAGAACGCAAAAGGAAGTCATAGGTCTGGATCTCTCCAATGCTAGCATCTCAGGACCTCTCCCGAAATGGTTTCAGGATTTGCATCTCTCCGGATTGGATCTCTCTCACAACCAGATCAGTGGACCCCTTCCACAAAATATCGGCGATGTGATGCCTGCATTAATGAATTTATATCTTAGTGACAACCTTATAAATGGTACGATACCAAGTTCCTTGTGCAAATTAGGAAATTTTTATGATCTAGATCTCTCAAAAAACAGCTTATCTGGAAATATTCCTAACTGTTGGAAGAATATTCAACCAATAAATATTATTAATCTATCATCCAATAAGCTGACAGGGGCCATTCCAAGCTCATTTGGGCACCTTTATAATTTGCAATGGTTGCACTTGAACAACAATAGTCTTAGTGGAGAGCTTCCTTTGGCCTTGGGAAATTCCACAGGATTGGTGTATTTGAATCTTGGCGAGAATAAATTCTCTGGAACTTGCAAATTCTGAGGCTACCAAAGAATATGTTCAATGGTACTATCCCTACACGGATATGTAAACTTTCTGAGCTGCAAGTCTTGGACCTTGCAAACAACAATCTTATGGGAACAATCCCTCATTGTTTTGGAAATCTCAGTGGCATGGCTCAGAAACAATTCCCTAGCCAAAGTTATTTAAGGGAGTGGGACAAGCAGAGCGTCGTGGAGGTATTGAAAGGAAGAGCCCTTGAATTTACGAAAACATCACGACTTGTCGTAAACATGGACCTTTCAAGTAACAAACTAGTTGGAATGATTCCTGGAGAGCTAACAATCCTTTCTGGATTACATGGTTTGAATCTGTCACATAACCATTTTACTGGAAACATCCCTAATAAGATAGGGAACTTGACGTCATTGGAATCTCTTGACCTCTCTAGAAATCAGCTTTCTGGTTTGATTCCACGAAGCGTGTCGGCTTTAACTTCACTTAGCCACCTAAACTTATCTTACAACAATTTCTCCGGACAAATTCCGACAGGAAATCAGCTCCAAACTCTTGATGACCCATCCATTTATGCTGGGAACCTTGAACTCTGTGGAGCTCCTCTACCAAAGAAATGCCCAGGTGATGAACCGCCTCAAGCTCCAACACCCGATGGTTATGTAGAAAAGGACAAAGAAGATGAGTCTGAAAAGGTATGGTTTTGCATCGTTGTAATGCTAGGCTTCGTGACTGGGTTATGCGGAACTTTAGGGGTTCTCCTATTCAAGAAGAATTGGAGATATGCTTATTTCCGGTTCGTCGATGAAACCAAAGACTGGATATATGTGGCAATGGTAGTGAAGGCAGCTAGGCTGAAGAGAAAGATGGGCAGAAACAATAGTCTCAATTGAAGAACACCAATTACCAGGTATGTGTGTAGCAATAACTATAAGTTGAGGACTATTTCGGAATCAACACTAATTAAGGGGTTATATATTATTGTGAATGTATTGTTTCTTATGCAACACAATGGCATGGGGAGAAAATATTAAAAAAATTGTGCAAATGCAAAAGAAACCTCCAATTTTTCCTCCTAAGAGTAAAATAGAATGGATCTATTCAACACGTGCACATCTGGCACCATGCCTAAGACCTACCACGCAACCATTCGAGGGGTAAGATGATGACTAATTCACCTTCCAACTCTAGCCTCATTTGTTGAGGAGGTTTGATAGTTGAGTCTGAGCTGAGAATAAATTTAGCCCCACTGTACATCATATATGTGAAAATAATTTTGGGCATGGCTATGACTTTATGAAACAGGAGTTGGTCTTAGACCTTAAACTTGTTTGGTATGAGTTAATCATGATCTGAAAATCAAGTATTGTTCCCTTCTTATTTTATTTTATTTTATTGATATTGATTATATATAGCATGTTTTATTACATTGTTCTTTATTTGAAACCTGGGCGTATTATATTTCCTTCTCTTTTTGCAGATTCGAGCTACAAGGGATGTGGCATCGTCCCAGTGATGATGATGGCTTCTTGAGATGCTTGATAATAGGATGAATATGTGTTTTTTTTTTTTTTTTTTTTTTTTTTGGTATTGTGCTGAACTATGGATATATGATTATATGAGAGGCTTTATACTATGTTGGATTTTGGAATATGTTAAAACAACTTATTTTGGGCATGTACTTCAGAACACATATGTAATTTATGTTTGAGATTACAGGTGTAAAATATGTAATATGGGAATATGAATGTGTGTATGTGTTGGAACATGATGCCGGTGATGAGCAGGTGCCCAATTTCATATTGTTTTGGAAAGAATTGACTCTATGTTTGGATAAGGAATTTGGAGGTAGAATTTGTTTTTGAGATGGAATTTGTAAAATTTTTATAAAGATTGTGTTCATCTCATCCTTCTAAAAATTTTACAAATTCCGTTTCAAAAACAAATTCCACATACAATTTCTTTATCCAAACATAGCACGATGGATTTTCCTGGTACTTTGCCCATTTAGTTGAATAAGGTCATCAAGATTTAGAAGATGTGCCTACTGCAGAGCCCATTTAATTAAGGAAAAGCATGTTTTTTTTATTTCCTAATTTTACGTATTTACAAATGTAAAGAAACTGTTTTTATTAATGCCATATTCCTCGCATCCACGAGACTGGTGTACTCTTTCACACGAAATTCCACCACAATAGATGGACAGTGTTCCATGGTATTCATTGGAAAAATGTCACATATAATCTCATTGTATGCATTTGGGGATTGATTGTGTTGCTGGATTTTGTTTGGGTTGTAGCTTTTTGTGGTGTGCTGTCTTGGTTGTGGGTCTGTTCCTTCTCTCCTGTTGTGGGGTCATTTGTCCCCATCCGGAGCTTAAGTCTCGTCCTGCTCATCAAGGCCATGGCCAGCATTGGTTTGCTTCTTTGGGCCTCAGGAGTTTTGGGTTTTTTGTTGTGTTTGGTGTGTTGTTGAAGAATTTTATTTTTGGATTTCGGGTGGTTTCTAGAAAATATTCATGCAATTCCCTATCACTGCAATGCATCTGTATTTATCATTGTAACGATAAATTCGTGCGCAAAACAACATAATAATTAATGAAAGAAAAAATCTGTGGTCCTGGAGAACTGCTCTCAAGGCATATAGCAATTTTTTAGGGCTTACGCCCATCAAGACTACAAGGCTTAGGCCCATCAAAAAGCATGGTAAATTGAGATGTTAGGGAATGGCCCTTGATTGCTGTGCTACGTACCTACCTTCGTCTTGATGTGCTACGTTCATCATTCAATTGATTTGTATAAAATAAAAAAAAATAATCTTGATCAAAGGGTGTGAGCAAAGACTGGTCAAGTTTGACTAAGTGATCATTGAATTAGCTACGGTTAATGTTATTGGACTCCCCTTGGGCCCTTAGGGCCTTGACATTCCTCAAAACAACCTCATGATGTGTTATGAAAACAGGTTGGGATTAGTTCTATTGGGCTAAGTAACCATTGAAGTGACATAGTAGACGCACAGCCCTCAGTTAATGAAAATCCATCATCCTTAATACTTTCTCCTAAGTCCTGAGTACCATTTTATTTGATCACTTTGACCATACACACCTATTAGGGCAATGTATTAAAGTGCATTGCTATGTCACCTACTTAATTATAAATTTTTTGCTTTTCAAATTTGTCACGAAAAATTCTCCCCGCCAAAAAAAGATTAATTTTCTAAGGAAAAATTAGCTAAAGTAAATAAGTATTTTAGGAAAATAACATACATTTTTTAAAGTAAACAAATATTTTGAGACATCCCAAAATGAAAAAGTGATCAAATAAAATGGGACGGAGCGAGTGCAAAAGTTCAAAACCATCATTCTCTATGGAAACAGTTGCAAAATCTTTGGAAGGAAAAAAAAAAAAAAAAAGTTGGGGACTAGTTTTTCTTGAAAACAGTAAGAAAAAATTTACGTCAGAATCCTTGCTGCGAATTAAAGAGTGAACAACCATAGCTTTTATCAAGAAAATCAAGTGTAAAAGTTTAGGTGGATTAATAATTTCTTCTTTTTTTATTTCAAGCATTTGATTTTTTTTTTTTCCCCATAATTTTTTGAACAGTTTTCAAAAAACTTCTTGTTAAATTTATATTTTGTTTCATTTTCTATTTTTAACCGCTCTGCAAATAAAATTTTTCCGATCATGACTAATGTCGGAATCTTTTTGTGTTTTGTTTTGGTTTTTTTTTTTTGTTTTTCCATGGTCTTTGTCAAATTCGTTGGTAGTGGACGACCTTTGTCCAGTTTGAGTGGGACTTTGGGGTCCTTGGAAGTGTTGCTTTCACACAAGGGTCTAGAATTAATATTGGTAGGTTATGAATGAGGATCCTCTCCAATGCAATGAATGATCCAATGAAATTTAGATTACTCAAATTTATCACGTGGATCTCATATGTTTTAGTGGATCTCATATGATATGAATAGTTCAAAATTAATTAGACCATCCAATTAATGGAGAGAATCTCTTTCCAATAGCTCACATCCTCCTTTTTTTTTTCTTTTTTTATCAAGAGATTTCAAATGCTATGTACTTGACTAATCCCTTGGGTACATATATATAATCCCCCTGTTCCACAATCATTGAGCAATTACAGGCCATAGGGATAAGCTTGAAAAAAAGTGGTGAGAGTTGAACCCAACACCTCTTGCTTTGAAAGAAAGCTCACATATCATTCTTAGAATTCTAGTATTGGCGTATTGGAGATGTAACGTATATTTTTCACATTCCGGCAAAAATGCTGCTTGTGTTACAATTTTGAGATCTAAATTGGAGATCAAAGCAATTTTGAGGAAACGCCCTATAATCCCGTTTATCTAAATTTTGAGAACATTTGTCTGAATCGGGAATTGAGAGCTTCCCATATTAAGTTCTTTTTTAGTTACTAATGGTGTTAATACTACTGACCAATCAAATTCAACCAAATCAGTAGTCTTATGTTTTGGTCCTCTAATAGTGGTCCTATGTATCATTACTCTATTCCCTTTTTTGTTTTTCTAGCATTTGATTTTTTTTTTCCATAAATTTTTAAGCAGTTTTCAAAAAGCATGTATCTAGATTTATATTTTGTGTCACTTCCTATTCTTTACCACTCTGCAAAGAAAAATGGGATTTTCTCACATCTATTAAATGGGGTGAGATCATCACTAGAGTAAGTCTTTGTGTAATTGTCATATAGCTATGTGGTACGGGGGTGTTTGTGGTTCGGTTTTAGAGGGAACTTCAAATCAAATCAAAGTACTTTGATTTGGTACTTATTAAACCAAAACCAAATCATAGGACAAAAATACCAAACCAAACCAAAAAATATCGGTTTGGTTCGGTTCGATTTTGGTTTTCTCCTATCAAGTAGCATCAAATCTTGAATGATTGGATCCACATAAATAAATAAGAAAATGACAATCCAAATTAAAAATAAAAATAGATTTAATAATATCATTAAACATTGTCAACTAAAAAAAAGCATTAAATATTGTTTTAAAATAGAAACATATTAACATCTGTCAATCCAAGTAATAGAAAATTTACATATTGAAGTTTAATACATAATATTATAATATAACTATATATTTTTCAGTTTGGTTTTTTTGATACACAAATCAAAACCAAACCAAATTAATTCTGTTTTTTTAAATTGAAACCAAAACCAAACCAAATGGAAAAACACCCGAACCAAATTGACCAATTTGATTCGATTCAATTTGGTTCGGTTCTCAATTTTAACCTAAACCATGAACACTCCTAGGTATCACGAGTCAATGTGCATAGAATAAAGTAGGAATGTGGAGTAAAAAAAATACCGTAACATTTTCACTTTACTCTCATTTAATTCATAATACCACATCAGGCGAATCACAATTACGTATAAGTTTTTCTCTCATGATTCATGTCAATATACAATATACAATATATATATATATATATTTTCCCAAGAGTCTTTGCATTGTTGGTAATGGACTGACCTTTGGCGTGGGCTTCGGGGTCTTTGGTGTTGGGAAAAATTAACCTTTTTCTACCACACACACAACGATTAACAAGAAAAGAAATAAAGAGTTAAAGAAGCAAGAACACAGAAATTTACGTGGTTCCCTTTAGTTGAGGTACGTCCATGGCACACACACAATTTCATTATGCTCTGAGACGAAAAAGAGAATACAAGATACAAAGTCTTCTGACGGCCAATCCCCTTGGGGAGCGGAGCCCCCCAAACCTCCCGTTCAATCCTGTTGACCAATATCATCAGACTTCACATACCACAGCACTTGGAAGTGTTGCTTTCACACATGGGCCTTGGAATTAATATTGGTAAATGGTAAGTCACAAGCAAGGAACCTCTCCATTACAATCAACAGTCAAGTGAAATTTGTTTTGTTCTTATCATGTGAATTCTATACGTTTTGATGGGTCTCATGTGGTGTAAATGATCTAAATTTAACTAGACATCCAGTAAATGAAAAAAATCTCCTCCCCATAGGTTATTATTTGTGGCATATTTTTTGGAATTCCATTAGGAAAATACTTGCCTCCACCCTTGGGTGGAATAACTCCTTCCTTCATTCCACTCATATTTCACCACTTGTTCAAATAAAGAATGAGAATTGATTGTGTGCATGCATTCTCATGTTTACATCATGTGAACATATTTTCCTATATCCATATTTGAGTATTACATATTTATATCAACATAAATGTGTATCTTTGTATTTGTGTTAACTTATTTATTTGTTTGTGTTTTTAAATTCATATTTTAAAAAAATATTTATGACACGTGACAGAAAATGAATGCAAGTGGCCGGAGGAACTCCCCCACCTTGGGGTGGAGGCAAGTAGTGTCTATTTTGTTATTGTTGTATTGGAGAAGTGACAGTATATTTTTTCACATTCCAAAATGCAGGCTTGAGTTACATACTTGCATGTATGGAACATATATCTTTCTTGGGATTTTATCTTGGATAAATTACAAGAAATCCTATTAATTAATATTTGATCTTCTTTCACCTAACCTCTTAAAGAAAAAATAATTGCAGTATAACCTCGACACATCCAACACTATCACGACATTGGTGTGTTTTTTTGAACACATCAATTGACACTTTAGAAAATGCAATACCGCAAACCTCACATTTCAAGATGACCCATATTTGGTGGCCGGGTGCCTCTTTTTAATTCAAAGTCTCTTCTTTCACCTAACCTCTTTGTATTTTCTGTTGAAAGTCTTTGTAGGGCTGGTAGTGGACGACCTTTTTCTAGTTTGCGTGAACTTTGGGGTTCCCTTGGAAGTGTTACTTTCCCACGCCCGGGCTAGAATTTATATTGGTGAGTCACATTGGTGTTATCCCTTGGAAGAGTTTTTTGATATGGGGCAAGAACGTATCCTTCAAAACCTCTAGGCGGCTTTTGAAGGTGATAATCATGGAAATCCCCATTATTGCCATTGAAATCGTGGGGATTAATGCTGAAATCGTGGGGGTTAAATCTTCCCCTATTTAAGATTAACGGGCACAGTTGGTATTCTTTGGTTTTATAAAACCAGTAAGGTTGCTTAACGACAACGTTTAGGAAAAATGTGGGCTTGTAACTAAAGAAGTAAAGTGGTGACACTTAGGGCCTGTTTGGGTATGATTTGTCACAATCTCTTTTGATGATCAGAATTGATTTTAGTGGATTATGGAAGAAGCTGGGGTACCCAAGCTTTTGCCAAAATCTGATCGGGAATCAGTTTTCCCTTTTAATGAAACTTAATCTAATTCCCAACGTGCCCTTCCTTCTACAACATATGAAATATAAATCCCATCTATGTCCTTGTCTTTCACGATCAAAACTGAGCCACCAACATCGCCCAAATCCAACTCGTCTCCCTCGCACCTGTAGATGTAGTGAGATCAAAACAAACCCGATCAGCCGCAGATGGATGCGAAGGAGTCGTCGGCATCAGCATCTGCATCTGCGGTGTCACCTATTTTGGCATCGTCGCTTGGGTTGAATAGGATAAAGACGCGATCAGGGCCGTTGCCACAGGAGAGCTTTTTTGGGTTTCGAGGCAACAAGGGGTCGGGGCTTGGCGCGAGCAATCTTTCCAGGCCTGGTGGCGATGGAGTTTTGAGGATGCGGGAAAGGGGAAAAAGAGGTGATGAAACATAGTAGAATGGGGGTTCAGGAAAATGTGACATTTGGAAGTTGGATAGAAAATGGAAGCAATTCAGATAGCATGTCAACTGGAAGTGCTCAGTCTAGAGACCAGAGTCCTAATGTGCCCGCACCCTCTCGGCTCCAAAATGGTGAATCATCTTCTGAAGCGGGTATGAATATCCCTTGCTGCTATTTTGTGCCTGTATTAATTGTTTGAACGCACGATACACTGATTATATGTTTAAATTAATGTAGTCATTTATGCAAATGAAAACCAAAATAAATGCCAAATGTTTACAAAATTGTTGTGTATCATTATTTGATTGCCATTCTTTTTTGGAACTCTTTTACCCATACCCTGGTTCATGAAATTTAACCATGCAAGAACAAAGGTTATCTGCGGAGCAAAGCTCATAATGTATTCAAATAAGTTGAAATATAGACGGCTAGAATTTGTGTGATGTTGAGCACTTTATATTTTGGAAGTAAAAATAACAAGGTTAATATTGTCATTTTAGAGTTATAATAGTTTAATTATTTGTTCTTACCAAACATAACAAAAATCACTTTTGACAGCAAAATCACTTTTGAGATATAGTTTCCAAACACATATAAGATTCTATTATGTTGCTAATAGCTTCTGATTCTCTTCTGATTCTACTTCTGATTATTTTCTGAAGCTATCCCAAACAGGCACTTAATACTTTACCAAACATTGGATTTGGACTTCTGCGTGATTTCCCCTTTAATTTATCTCATACACAGTTTGTTCGAAATCTCCTTCTTTTAGGAAACTCATTTTTGTTTTGGTTTGTTTTGTTTTGTTTTTGTTTTTGTTTTTGTTTTTGTTTTTGTTTTTTTTAACCCGAGTCTTTGAACCATTAGTATATGTTGCTGGACTTAGCTAAAGTAAAATTCTCCCGCCAAAAAAAGATTAATTTTTAAAGGAAAAATTAGCTAAAGTAAATAAGTATTTTAGGAAAATAACATATATTTTTAGGAGTAATAAAATATTTTGGGATATCACAAAATAGAAAGGTGATCAAATAAAATGGGACGGAGTGAGTATCAAAAGTTCGAAACCATCATTCTCTATGGACACAACTGCAAATCTTTGGGGGAAAAAAAACGGTTGGGGACTAGTTTTTCTTGAAAACAGGAAGAGAAAATTTACATCAGAATCCTTGCTGCAAATTAATTAGAGAGTGAATAAACATAGCTTCTATCAAGTAAATCAAGTGTAAAAGTTTAGGTGGATTAATAATTTCTTTTTTTTTTAAGCATTTGATTTTTTTTTTCCCATAAATTTTTAAGCAGTTTTCAAAACACTTCTTTCTAAATTTATATTTTGTTTCATTTTCTATATTTAACTGCTCTGCAAATAAAAATTTTTCCAATTCTTTTTTCATGATTTTTTCACATCTCTTAAATGAGGTGAGATCATGATTAATGTCGAAATCTTTTTGTATTTTTTCCCCCCCTAAGTCTTTGCAGTTGGCACCATTGGTATATAGTGGATGGACGACCTTTGTCCTAGTTTGCGTGGACTTTGGGGTCCTTGGAAGTGTTGCTTTCACACATGGGCTTAGAATTAATATTGGTAGGTTATGAGTAAGGATCCTCTCCAATACAATGAATGGTCCAATAAAATTTAGATTGTTTATACTTATCATGTGAATCTCATAAGTTTTGGTGGATCTCATATGATATGAATAGTCAAAATTAATTAGACCATCTAATTAATGGAGAAGATCTCTTTCCGATAACTCACATATCCTTTTTTTTTTTTTTTGCTTTTTTTGGATCTCATGAGGTTTCAGATGTTTTGCATCTGACTAATCCATTGGGCACATGCAATTCCTCCGCCCCACATGCACTAGACAATTACAAGACAACATTCATGGGGATAGCCTTGAAAAAGAGTGGTGAAAGTTGAACACAAAACCTCTTGTTTTGAAAGAAGATAGCTCACATATCATTATTTGAATTTCAATATTGGCATATTGGAGATGTAAAGTATATTTTTCACATTCCAAAATGCTGGCTTGTGTTACAGACTTACATGTAGGGGTCATATATATTTCTTAATTGAAACTTTATCTTGTATAAAGTACAAGAAACCCTTTTAATGTTTGATCATTTTTCATGTATCTCACTAAAGAAAAATAATTGCAACATAACCTTGACACATCCATTGACATGACTTTATAAACTACGATACCGTAATCCTCACGTTTCATGATGACTATATTTGGTGGGTGCCTGGATGGTCATGAAGATGAATGATGCCCAATTATTTTCACTCAAGTCTTTTTGTTTGTTTTTTTTGGAAGTCTTTGGAATGGAGGACCTTTGTCCAGTTTGCATGGACTTTGGGGTCCCCTTGGAAGTGTTTGCTTTCACACATCAGGGCTGAATTTATATTGGTAAGTCACATATCATTCTTGAGTTTCACATAGACAAAGAAGGGCATAAATCATATCTACCTGGGCAGTGGGCACTAATCCAAAATGCTGGCTGTGTTACATTTTTGGGTCATAAGACATTCTTGGCATTTTATTCTTTTTAATATCTAAGTCTTTTCCTTTTTTATATAAATAAAAATAATAAAAATAATAAACTTCTTTCATTTTTTAGGAATTTTTTGAAACTTGCCCTATTTTATTTATTCTCTTCTCCAATTACACTTCCTATCAAAATCTTATTAGAATTTCAATAATAAGATTAATTTTGTCGTGTAAAATACCCCTTGTGAGAAAAAAGCTTAATTTTCTAAGGAAAAATTAGCTAAAAATAAGTATTTAAGGAAAATAACATATATTTTTTGTTTGACTTTTAAAAGTAGTCAAATATTTTGGGATATCCCAAAATGAAAAGGTGATAATATATTTTGAGATATCCCAAATTTTATTCAAATTTGATATTTTCTCACATCTCTTAAATTGGGTGAGATCACGATTAAGACCCGAATTATTATTTATTTATTTATTTTGGTCAAAGTCTTTGCACCATTCCTATAAAAAAATAAATAAATAAAATAAACAAAAATGTCTTTGCACCATTATTACTTGGTAGTGGACGACCTTTGCCCAATTCGCGTGGACTCTAAGGTCCTTGGAAGTGTTCACATAGGGTCTAGAATTAATAGTAGTACTAGCTTTGAATCCCATGCGATGCACGGATTAATTATAAAAAAAAAATATTATTAGCAAATTAGAATTTTAACAGAATACTTATTCTCTAAAATAATAAAATGTATTTGTTAATATAATATGTCAATTAAATTTAAAAGATATAGACAAAAATAATCTTTAATGTTCAATCAAAATTATTTTTGGTGTAATGTTAGCATAATGTATCACACAAAATTTAATTATACTCCCAAAAAAGACAAATTATTTTGAAAAACAATTAATTTAATAATAGAAACTTGTAAAAAATGAAGGAACTGACACGTTATGATATTTGGTGGAAAAATATTAAAATTCTCTAGAGCTTAACCTATCTCACAATCATGGTTTTAACATGTTGGTATATACCAAAGCAAGTATACCCGTTGAAAGTATCTCAAAATCCGACAATGCAGATTTTAGAATGCATGATAACGATGAATCTTAGCCAAGTTTCGAGTGGGTTTCACAAAGAGTGAAAAACCATGGGAAAAAATATTAAAAATTTGTTTGAGATTAGAGCATAAAAAGATGAGAGAAAAATCTAGATTGAGAAAGAGAATAGGAGAAAAAGTCAAAGGGAGAAGAAAATAAGAGAAAGTATAAATCTTTTCAACTTTATGTAATTAACCATATGGAAGAATTTTGATTGAAATAGATTTTTTCTTACTTTTTTTTTTTTTTTTTTTTTTTTTGTTATTAGAAGCAAATCGGGAGAATTTGAAGATTTCGGCAGATCGCGTTTTCTTTTTTAATCTTCCTTTCCTTTATTTGTCTCTCTTTTTAATTATGACTATTTATAATTTTATATGTTCAATTTTTAGAAGAGGAAATGAATAGGCATAAAGAAAATAGAAAAATATAGTACAGTCTATTAAGTTTGGGTTGAACATTGTATAGTATGGGTTTTTTAATCCTCACACATAAAAGCAAAGAGATATGCAATGAATACCAAGCGTCAACTTACCTCTACCGTATAAGAATGAGCAAATAGTACAAACAAAAATAAAAAAGGGAAAAAAAGGTGAAAAATTTATCTTTTGGGGAATTTATCTTTTGGTGACTATTTCCCAGCTTGATACCAAACAAAAAAAGTTAATAGTCCTTTTAAAGCACCTATCAAGTCAATTTGTGGTAAGTTGATAAATAATATCCTTTGTTTGGTATTAAGTTAGAAAGTGATGACTAAAAGTAGTTATCCAAAAGTCACTAAAAGTAACTTTTTGGCAAAATTACATTTTAGTGACTACTTTCCAAATTAATATGAAATAATGGAAATTAGTTGTCATTTTATCACACATTTGTAGTTAATTTATAGCAAGTTGATAGAAAATATCCTTTTTTGGTATTAGATTAGAAAACGGTTACTAAAAACTAATTTTATCAAAAAGGCAATTGTGTCCTATTTTAGCATGCGAAAAAAAAAAAAAAAAAAAAAAAAAAAAAAAAAAAAAAGAAAGAAAGGGAAAAAAAAAAAAAAAAAATCTCATTTTGACACTTGGCACACAAAGCGTGCCAATCCTCTGTTTTAGATATATCTATCTATATTATAATTAGGAGTTTTTTTGCTAAACTCATCAATAAATGACGTGGCAAACTCATAACCGTTTCCTCCAAAATCCCCTCCTCTCATCCACTTTGGACCCACATGATATGTCAGCAGAATTTTTCTTTTTTCCTTCTTTTCCCATACGGCCCCTCTTCTCCTCTCTTTCTCTCACACTCTCTCTCTCTCTCTCTCTCTCTCTCAGATACGTACGCTCCTTTCCTCATACTCCTCGCTCTCCCTCTCTCCCCTTTATACCCATATGAAACCTTTTCAAATTTCAAAATCTACCGCCCCATCCCCCTCACACCCAAATTTCAAAACCGTTAACATCGTACCACTGTAAAAAGAAAAAAAAAAAAAAACCCAAATCAAAATCAATTTCAAAATAGGAGAGGGGGGGGGGGGGTGAGAGCAGATCAGAGTGGGAGGGTGTGGTGAAGCCATGAATCCAGGAATGAAGATGAACGGAAAAAAAAGAGGGATAATAGAGCATGTTCTGGTCGTCCTCTCCGGCGAGGCTTGACACCGACGGTTAACTCCTTGGCAAAAAACTGCACCTACATTGGATCTACAGCAGTAGAGAGAAGACCGAGAAAGAGAGAAAGAAAAAGAGGGATAATTTTTTATAGTGTTGTCTTCTGAAAATTGTTAGTCATCGTCGGAGTCTATGCCTCAAGGCATTAAAAAGCTCATAAGTGTTTCACAGATGGGTAGAGGGATCGTCCTTTTCCATCTTTTCATTTGAGGCATAAATGATATATATAAAAGCAAAAAACAAAAAGACAAAACAAAAGGAGATGACAGATGGTGATTAAAATATATAAAATAATGTTTAAATATATAAAAAGCTCATCAGTGTTTCATAGATGGCAGAGGGATCGTCCTTTTCCATCTTTTCATTTAAGGCATAAATGATATAGAAGGCAAATACAAAAAGACAAAACAAAAGGCGATGACAGATGGTGATTAAAATATATAAAATAATACTTAAATATGCTTAAAGTATTAAAATATTAAAATATGAAATAATAATAAAATATTAAGGTTTGTTAACTTCTTTGGAGCTCATACCTTTAGAGGAGGTAGTAAGTTGCCACTTAAGGTAGCAAACTTGGATTTGCTATCTCAAATTTGCTTATTCTCTTTGAGATGCTCTTAGTTCAATATAGAAATAATTATTGTGTTTTGACAGGTTTTTGAAAGTGTATTTGACGAATGGTCAGTCAATGATTAAATATTTTTCCTTCAACTTATATTCTTTTGGAGGTTTTTGAAAGTGTATTTGACGAATGGTCAGTCAATGATTAAATATTTTTCCTTCAACTTATATTCTTTTGGATTTTTGTCTTTGTTTAAATAGATTGTCACGTTTTCACTAAGCATTTGAGTTGATGATATTTATTTGTGATTCCCACACATCACACGGGTCTTTGCTGGTTAGGAAATTATATTATGGATCACTAGCATTTTCCTAAGATATTCATATTTTTGAACACATGAGTTGCCCTCATTTCCTTTTTGCCAACAGGATATAACTTTTACTTGGTATCAAAACGCTTAGATTAAACGTATCCCAGAGTTTGTGATTCTCGTGCATCACACGGGTTCCTTCTACTATAAAATATTATAGATAATAGATAGATAGATTCGTAGGTCACGTTTACTTTCATACGCTTTGTTCTGCCGACGCTATGCTGCTTCCAAGTGAGTTCCATCGAAATTGCCAAGAAAGGCCCTCCTCCTTTTTGGTCAACAAGAAAGCAGTGAATTTTTTTAATGGGCAAGAAAACAGCGAATTGGAACAGTGGAGTGTACGTGGATTGGGAGTTGGGCAGGTGGCAGGGCATAGTGGTGGTGGGCCTCACACGGAAAGGAAGAGGTAGAAAAGGACAACATGGAATCCGGTGTGTTTGTACTCAATTATTATTAGTATTATTTTTTTTTACGTTTTTTGGACTCAATTATTAAAGCGTACAAGAAAATATTTGGTTTGATGCTAAATAAATTCTTCCCTTTCCTTGTGAAAGGAACAAAGTTACACCAAGCACTTACCTGAAAACTCAGATGAAGAAGTTTGACCCTTTTTTATTCCTACTGGTCATTTTAGTTGGCAACTTAACATTAATTAAATTACATTCTAAATAAATAAATAAATAAAAAGAGGTTCTCTTCCACTATTGTTGATCAGTCTCATTGAGCTTTCGTTGATGTTGGTCGAGAAGTTGCAGAATTTGTATATAGCATAGTAACAGTTTATTATTTCGTGCTTTGATAAATTTATATAGAGAATGGTAACAGTTTATATAAATTTGCCCACGTCTTTGTACCATTACTAGGACTTTATGGTCCAATTTATTTGGGCGTTGAGAATACATCGAGTATTATTCTTAATCTTAATTCTAAGGGTGCATTATCTGATTTAAGGTTTTTATTAATTGGATCAATCCATTTTTAGGTCTCATGCTTAATATCTCATTAGCGCCAACAATTTGTATCTAAGCATTGAGATGTTTAGAAAAATGATTTGTGTCTAAGCATTCTTAATGTTATTCGAGGGATGGGCCACCGATTATTGTGCTATCTTGATCATTCAATTGATTTGTGTTACACAAAATCTTAGTCAAAGGGTGTGAGCATGTACATATCAACTTACGCTGGATAACCATAGAATTTCATTGTGTCAGCTACCATAAATGATCATGATCATGATACGTTAACAAAAGGAAATCTACTTTTGAACATCTCTTAAAAGCCCTAGAAGAGCCTATGATATATGAAATGCAATTAATACCGCAATCCTCACGTTTCAAGATGACCATATCTCGATGGTTGCGTGGATGATTGTGAACGTCAATGATGCCCACAGATTTTTCAGACTGATCTACGATCTTTCAAGGAAAAAATGAAACTTGGAATTTTGTTATCGCTTGGTGAATTGGGAACACATCTCTATTCCTGCATGTTGATTCCCACTTGAGGCTTGGATCACTTAGACCCAAATTCTCAATCCAAAAATCAAACAATTACAGTTTTTGTTTTATTTTTACAGAATGTTTTATGAAAAATGACCAAAAAATCAACTTAAATGACGAATTTTGAAAAAACTTTCTTTTACAAAATTGTTCAACTTGATATTTTCTAGTGGCCAATGCAATTAGTTTTTATGAAAACCTTTTCTATTTTTCATAAAACTTTAAAAAGTATAAACTAAGTGAGGAATGCAAATAAATTTTTGTGGTAGCAATAGTTACCCCCTATTTATTTTATCGTTTCTTTTGTTTGTGAAATATTAATTTTGTAAGTCTAATTAGTGAAAGATAAAGGGAGAGATCAAACCAAGTTTCCCTTTGATAATAGTATAGATGTGTACTATTAGAAAAAAAAAAAAAAGAAAAAGGAAAAAGTACAGATGTGGCCGTTCGTAGATCAACACACGAATGATTGTTTTAAATGCATACTACATAATAGCCACCGAAAAGAAATCAAGGATAAAAATTAGGAATCAATAGGATTTTCCTCTAAACGTTTTATTTTCATTGATCCAATGCTTGCTAAACCGGGTTCATTGGATTAATCCACGCAAGTCTCATGCCTAAGAGCTCATCTGCACAAACACAGAGTGCAATAGTGTAAATCCACTAACTAATTTTCATCGAGACAAATCTCGATTTGTCGAAGCATTGTAAAATGAAATGTTTGGAGAGGCCGTGACGGTCATTGGGGGTGTTTTAGGTTGGTCGGGTACAGTTGAGTGTTATTTTTTACTAACTTCTTAATAAATGACTACTAACTTAACTAACAATGACTATTAATTGTAATTATTTTTCCGTAACCCGACGAATCTAAATTGACAAATTTTCAGTCAAGGGTGTGAGCATGGGTCAAGTTTGGCTAACTTGTTTCCATTTAAAAGCCCGTAGAACTCTGCCATGCCACGTCAGACGAATCTAAATTGACAAATTTTCAGTCAAGGGGGTGGGCATGGGTCAAGTTTAGCTAACAAGCTCGTTTCCATTTAAAAGCCCATAGAACTCTGCCATGCCACGTCAGCTGCAAAATGATCAAAATCCACTGAGTAATGGGTTTCATCAAGTAAACATGCAGGATTAATAAATTCACGCATCAATTTGGGGACTGTTTGGGTATTCAAATCAAAATTAAATAATTCAACAGATTTTATATAGTATTCAAAGCACAATCTATCATCTTAAATTATAATATTTGAAAAAGTTCTTCACTATAGTTGATGTTATGGGATTAATTCTTAGAATTTCAAGAAATGCCACTATTTTAAATTACCACCCTTATTGGAGATGATGACTATCATTTTCTTGAATTTATTAATTCAAGGTGTTAGATTTGTGCCTTTAATATTATATAAAATTTGTTAAATTATTTAATTTCGAAATTGGACACCCAAACAGGCCCTTGATGGTTTGGTCAAGTCAACAGGATTAATAAATTCACGCATCAATTTGATTTTTCTTACACAATGGTTAGAAAATTGTACATGTTTCCATTTAAAAGCAATTCTGTTTCAATTGGGGAAGTTTCCTCGCCACATCTTCACTGACTTCATGGAGTCTTTGCCGCCTTCTCGATCACGGCTAAAGATACCATTTTTTGGATGGTTGTGATGAGCCCTTTGCGTAATTTTCTGGACCTAGAAGTGACATATCGAGTAGATGCATGGTCGTGGACGATAAATGTCCATCATCCTCCATAGTTTTCCGGAACACACCCCCCCCCCCCCCCCCCCCCCCACAAAAAAAAAGGGAAAAAACAAAAACAAAAACGGTGGAAGAAAATCAATTCTGTGTAATTTTCTGTACTGAAAAGTCTTCCTAGAAGTGACGTAGCAGATGCATGGTCCTGGTGGATGAAAATCCATCATCCTTCATAGCTTTTGGAAAAACTCCTCCCCCCCCAAAACAAAAGAACCGGTCGTCTAGCTGCTGTTCTTGAAAATGGGGAAATTTAACACTGCTGGGCTTCTTTTGGTTGTTCTGTTGTTCATTGAAACCGCTCAGTTCTGCTTATGCGGGAATTCAAGCTTCGGTTGCACAGAAGAAGAGAGACAAGCTCTTCTCAAGTTCAAACGAAGTCTCAAAGACCCTGCTTTTAGGCTCTCTTCTTGGGAAGGCACAGATTGTTGCAAATGGGAAGGAGTAAGCTGCAGTACAAGTACTGGACATGTTGTCAAGCTTGACCTCCGAATGACAAACTTCACAAATTTCTGGGACCGGGACTGGTACGTATCTAACCAGTTAGTGGCCCGAGAGGTAAACTCTTGTTTGCTGCAGTTGAGATATTTGAATTACTTGGACTTAAGTGGTAATGATTTTCAAAGAACTTCAATTCCAAAATTCTTGGGTTTTATGGAACGACTACGGTATCTCAATCTCTCTAGTGCCAACTTTAGTGGTATGGTTCCCCCTCAGCTTGGAAATCTGACCCACTTGCGTATTCTTGATCTTAATGTTCTTCCGTATGTATTTCAGCAACTTGAGTATGGAAAAGCATCGCTAACTTTTCAGAATCTTGAATGGGTTTCTCATCTCTCATCATTGCAACACCTTGACATGAGCGGCGCCGACCTTAGTGGCGCTCGTAATGTGATGCAGGTATTCAACATGCTTCCTTCTTTGTTAGTGTTACGCTTGGCAGGCTGTGGACTCAATGACACTCATCTTTTTCAAGCTTACACTAATTCCACATTTCTTTCTACTGTTGAATACCTAGATCTTAGTCAAAATTTTTTCAAAGGTTCAATTCCACATGTTCTTCAAAATATGACTTCTCTAAGAGTCCTTAATCTTTCATCCAACTTTTTCAATTCTTCAATTCCACTCTGGCTGGGTAATATTCAGAGTCTTATACATCTCAATCTTGCATACAATCGTTTCAATAGCATTGAAGGTGGATTATCAATGATCTTATGGAATCATTGTTACTTGAAATCATTAGATTTGTCTTATAATTATGGAGAGTTGTTATTGGACTCTTAGAGAAACTTATCTGGATGCATTGAATATGATTTGGAAGAACTGTATTTAACTCGAAATCAATTCAGTGGTCATTTTCCGGATTGGTTAGGGCAGCTTAAGAAATTAACATGTCTTTATTTGGAGGCGAATTTGTTGTCTGGTCCAATTCCAGATTGGCTTGGAAGATTGTCAACCTTGAGAAAACTACGACTTGATGTTAATCAGTTGAGTGGGAGCATTCCAGAAACACTGGGGGAATTGTCGGCCTTGAGAGAATTAGGTCTTTCTCATAATAAGTTGAATGGGACTATTCCAGAAACATTAGGGAAATTGTCAGCCTTGAGAGAATTGGATCTTTCTCATAATCAATTGAGTGGGGCCATTCCAGATTCTCTTGGACAACTTTCCAACCTTACGAGCTTACACATATCTTCAAATTCATTGGAAGATGTATTCTCTGAAATTCACTTTGCGAATCTCGCAAGGTTGGAAGACTTGAGTATTGATTCTAATTATCAATTGGGTTTCAAGGTGAAATCTAACTGGCTACCTCCTTTTCAACTCAAATACATTGTAATGAGTTCTTGCAAAATTGGAACTCTTCCACAATGGCTTAGAACGCAAAAGGAAGTCTCAGACCTGTATCTCTTCAATGCTAGCATCTCAGGACCTATCCCGAAATGGTTTCAAGATTTTCATGTCTCTATTTTGGAGCTCTCTCACAACCAGATCGGTGGAGAGTTTCCTAATCTCCCTTACATAAATGAAGTTTATCTCTCTAATAATTTGATTTCGGGACCCCTTCCACAAAATATTGGAGATATGATGCCTACATTGAGAAAATTATATCTTCATAATAACCTTCTCAATGGTACGATACCAACCTCATTGTGCAAAATAGAAACTTTGTGGAATCTAGATCTCTCAAGCAATAGATTATCTGGGAACATTCCTAATTGTTGGAGGAATTTGAGCACTCTAGATTTCTCAAACAATAGTTTGTCTGGTAACATTCTTAATTGTTTTGGGCCTTCGGACATTCTAGATCTCTCAAACAATAGGTTATCTGGGAACATTCCTAATTGTTGGAGTGACAGTCAAACATTAGGGATTATCAATCTATCATCCAACAAGCTAACAGGGGTTATTCCCAGCTCATTTGGGCATCTTACTGACCTGCAATGGTTGTACTTGAACAACAACACTCTTGATGGGGAACTTCCTTCAGCCTTGAGTAATTGCACAGATTTGATAGGTTTAGATCTTGGCGAGAATAAGTTCTCTGGAAATATACCTAAATGGATTGGGGAGAGCATTTGGTTTCTGCAAATTCTGAGGCTACGAAAGAATATGTTTAACGGTAGTATTCCTCTACAAATATGCCATCTCTCTGGACTACGAATCTTGGCATGGACCTTGCAGATAACAATCTTATGGGAACCATACCTCGTTGTTTAGGCAATCTCAATGGCATGGCTCAAACACAATACACTGGCACCTACTGGTATGGGCAAAAAGTCATGGAGGTCATGAAAGGAAGAGAGCTTGAATTTACTCATTTCACAGTAACACTTGTTGCAAACTTGGATCTTTCAAGTAACAATCTAGTTGGCATGATCCCCAAAGAACTAACAATTCTTTCTGGATTGCAAGGTTTGAATCTGTCACACAATAATTTGACAGGAGACATCCCTAACAACGTAGGGAACTTGAAGTCATTGGAATCTCTTGACTTCTGTAGAAACCAGCTTTCTGGTGTGATTCCACAGAGCATGTCTGCTTTAAGTTCGCTTAGCCACTTGAACTTGTCTTACAATAACTTCTCCGGAAAAATTCCGACAGGCAATCAGCTCCAGACTCTTGATGACCCATCCATCTATTTTGGCAACACTGAACTCTGTGGAGCTCCATTGCCAAATAAATGCCTGGGAGACGAACCACCTCAAGCTCCAACAGCCATCAACTATGAAGAAAACGACAAAGAAGGTGAGTCTGAAAAAGTGTGGTTTTACATCATTGTAATGCTAGGCTTCATGACTGCGTTATGGGCAACTTTGGGGGTTCTAATATTCAAGAAGAGTTGGAGATATGCTTATTTCCGATTCATAGATGAAACCAAAGACTGGATAATTGTGGCAATAGCAGTGAAGGCAGCTAGGCTGAAGAAAAAATTGGGGAAAAATCGCACTGTCAAGTGAAAGAACATCAGTGACCAGGTATGTGTGTAGCAATAAAATTAACTGTAAACTCTCTCTTTCAATTGAGTAAGTTGTGAACTTTTTCCGAGTTGTTTTACTTCGTACGATGTAGCCAGTAATCCCACTTTCTTTTGAAGTTTTACGTTTGTTCACGTTTAAGCTATGATGAATTCCTGATGGAATAGATGGCAAAGGAATTATATTATTGTGGATGTATTGTTTCTTATTGTAATTATACAGCTTTTTGTTTTTTTATCAGCAAAAAGAAAAACTTTATTATTGAAGAAAGATAATGAGATACAACCCGGCCAGCAGCAGAAAATCCCCCCCCAAAACAGAGGAAAACCCAGCCCAAAACAACCACCCAAGCAATCAAACATTCCCATAAAACCACTCCCCCAAAAAATATAGAAGGTTCAGTCCCCAGCAAGGTGCTGAGCAGAAACCAACTAAAAGGAAAGCCTAGCTGCGTAGCCGCGTAGGCTTAAGGTGATTGGATGCTTTGCTAGCTGTTGGCCTTGCCTAGTTGCTTAGGCTTGTAACCAAGCGGGGCATTAAGGTCATAGGATGCCTTGCTGTTGGCTGACCAGTGGGTAGGGGTTTGTTTATGATCTACGTTGTTTGTCTAACCGTTGGCGACCATTAAATGATGGTTGCTGTATGGTGTTCCTTTCATTAGGGCACCCCTGATCTCAGGTAAAGGTAACCCCACACAAAAATATACAGCTTTGATACATACCCAATGTGCTTCCTCAGCACAGTGAGCAGAAAATATTAAAAGATTAAGTTGATGTAGAAAAAAGCTCACCAATTGTTCCTCCAAAGACTGATGTAGAAAAAATTAAGTTGATTTATGCACCATATGCATATGATGAATATATAGAATTACGTATTTTGCTATGGGAAGTATTTGAAAATTGTTGGATGTATAATTTCAAGCTTTTATGGATATAAAGCTTTGTATTTTGTGGATGGGATTAATTTAAAAAATTTAATGCGTGAGACTACAATAATGGATATTATGGTTTTGGGGTTAGAGGAAATTCAAATGGATATCTATGGACTTCATTGGTTTTAAGTTGGGGTGTAAAATGGGCTGGGCTGGGCTGGACTGTTCTTCAGGCTGGTTGGACTGGGCTTGAGTTGGGCTTAGTTGGGCTTTTGTATTAATTGGGCTGGGCTCAGACTGGGTTAAAGAAAAAAACACCTAAGCCCAAGCCTACTCTCGGGCTTAAGACATACTTCAGACTTATGTTAGGTCTCGAGATGGGTCTAATTTGAGCTAATTTCTTATTTATGATTTTTTTATTAAATAATACTTTAACTCTTTAAAATTTTTATGCGTAAAATGTTTATAATTTATAAAGACATTTGCAAACATAATATTAATGTTTTGTACGATTTAATATCTTTTATTATTTATAATAAGACATTTGTAAATGAATCATTTGCTAAAATATATTCATTATATTAATTGAGGGGGGGAAAAAAAAAGAAAGACATAAATATAATTGTTGAGTGTGTTTTTTTAATTTGTTTGTAGCATTTGTAAACTTTATTTAATTATTTTTAATCTCATGTGAATCTAGCGATAATATAACTCATATAGTCATATGATAATAGTATATTATTTATTATAAAATGGGCTAACTTCGGGCTAAACCTTGGGCTAGGCTGGGCTACAAATCCCATGCCAAAGCCCGCCCATTTTTAAGATTGGCCTAGGGTTGGTGCGTGTTTCCCCCCTCCATGATCCTAGGGCAAGTGCGTACTCCCAGAATTTCTAGGGCGAGCCTCCCTATTCCTGTGCGGAGCACATTGGTTGGAGAGGCCGGTTTTGACAGTTGATACTGAGCAAAATGGAAAGTCTGCCCCACAAGTTATATATGGCATTCAAATAAACTGAGTAAATTAGAGATGATTTTGGACATGGCTATGGCTTTATGGAAACTGGAATTGGCCGGCATTGGACCTTAACTTGTTTTAATGTGAGAGTTACATGATTTGAAAATCAATTATTGCTTATTTTCATTTTTTATATTGATTAGAGTATATTCTAGCTATTAAAATGTTCTTTTTTTGAAACCTTGGTGTACTATCTAGAAAAATGTTTCATACTAGGTGATGGGCTGATGGCTTATCCTTCTCTCTTTGCAGATTCAACGAGGGACGTGGCATCATCCGAGCGATGATGATGGCTTTTTGAGATGCTTAGTAATATGATGAATGTTGTCATTGTGTTGAACTATTAGTGATTGTATGAGATGCATTATTGTATTAGGTTGGATATATGGTTATCATGTTGGATTTTGGATTATGTTGAACTCTTTATTTTGGGCATGTGCTTCTTCTCAGTGATGTAATTCATATTTGAGATTGTGGATGCAAGATGGAATTATGCATGTGTGTGTGATTAAACCATGTGAAACATGATGCCAATGTGATACCCTTGACATGAATGGTTTTATTCATATGCACAAGTTCAAATGAACAGCTTCCCAATTTCATAAATGTTTTGGGAAGAATGATGGATTTTCAAGCTTATGACAGCTTTTACTTGTTCTTGGAACTATGGACCTTCATTTTTATCCTTTTTTTATGACGCGGACGAACTCATAAGCTAAGATCAACTCCTATCATAGCCAACCGGTAAACTTCCATGGACACACACACCTCTAAGGACACATGTACCGCATGGTCAACACATATGCCAAGTAAGCCACAAGGCTTTTGCTTTGTGCATGTGGCCTATGATACTTGATCAGGAATCTCGGAATCGATACCTAACACCTTGATCATTTGAGCTAACCTCACGGGATGAACTATGCACATTTAATTAAGGAAAAGCAGGTTTTCTATTTCCATTGCAAATGCCACTACAAGAAACATGGGTTTGCCCAGCGGTCCAAACCGGGCATTCCTTCTAGATTGTGTGCCACACGCAGGGATTCCTCATTCTAGCAAGATGTGGATTATAATTACCTTAAGGTTTCGTTTGTTTAGCTAGAATCAAGAAGAATCATAATGGAATGTTATGCTCTCCTCTCTCTCATCACGATAGCAAACCATTGAATTCTCATTCCATTCCATTCTAATTTATTCCCTCCGATTCTAGCCAAACAAACGAGCCGTAAATGTTTTATGAGCCTATTTTGAGGATATTGGAAACTGGATCATGCTAGATTTACTCCTTTGATACCATTTGTTTTCCAAATTAACCAATTCATAGTTGGTTTGAGAAAGATTATATTTAGATGCTTTAATTCTCAATGGTTAAGAAGTGATTTTTAATTAAGAATAAGGTATAATGATCAATAAGTTGATAATTTGAAGTTCAGGGGACTACAGTGCTGTTGGGATCATTTAATGGCACATGTCACTAGAGAACCAAACTTTGCCACCTCAAGGATGTGAACATTGCTCGAGTTTGGCCAAGAGATCGAGCATAAAAATTTGCCAAATCAGCTACAATTGATTTTTGTTTTAGATTATCACAAAAAAAAAAGGTAGTATGCAAATCAGAAAAATTAGGCTGCTAATGGGGACAAACAAGGGGAGATGTCACATACCGTGTGAGAAAAGTTTGTGACAGAAATTATGCATTGGGACAATTCTATATTGCCATATCCAATACGTTTTGTGACATTGATGTGTCTTTTCAGACACATTTATTGATTGACTTCATCAAAATGCAATGCCCCAATCCTTACGGGTAGACACTGGAATTAAAGATGACCATATATATTCGATGGTTGATCATGCTCATGAATCATGATTAATGCAACGTATTTTCTAGACTAAGGATATTTCGAGGTACAGGGCAAGTAATAATTGGACAAACCAAAGTGAGAAATTTCGACACTTTAATCTGTCGTATGTATTTAGGTGCCAAAGTTATTTTCGTAACATCAAAGTTGCTTCAACATATATAGGCAAAATAGCAGGGACCAAGCCTAAGAAAAGAAAATATTTTTCATTAAAAAAAAAAATTCAATTTGAAACGAACTTCATTATTTTAAAGGCATCCTAAACATTTGAGTGCTTGATATGTGGGCATGGAATTTCCATAGTCCTTTATTAAAATGTGAACATGAGTTACGAAACATAAGAAGGCAACATATATAAACGGAGTATTATAAAATCAGTCATTAATTTATGTTTTTTTTGGATAGTAAAAGTTTGTCATCAAAATTAAACACAAAACCATGATCATCAACAAGACAATCCGACCTTTCCTTGGTCCAAGTTTGGTTTCGAGAAAATATTCATGCAAACTCCCAGTAACAATTAAGCGGTGCATAAATTGTCATTTTTTTTTTTTTTGGGGGTACATTAGGAGGGGTTCGAACCCCTAACCTATCAGAATCCTACCTGTTACTCTACCCTGCCTCACTGGCCACTAGGCTAACCCTAGTGACTTACAAATTGTCATTTTCAATGAAGTATTCCTTGGTTCTAGAGAATTGCATGCCATCAAGACATGCATGTAACCAACCATATTTTAGCAAAACTATGAGGCTTAGATAGCAGGAGAGAAAGTAATAGGGACAAGAGGATTGTACCCACAAAAAAAAAAAAAAAAGAAAAAAAAAAAAAAGAGAGGAGATAAGGGGAGATTCTCCAGGGTAGAAATATCATCAAGAAAAGCCAAACGCCGTAGACTAGCTATTCCAAAAAAGTCTGGAGTCTTTTGTTTTTTGTGGCACCCCCAAGTCTTTGTAGTTTGTACCACTAGTATTGGAGGACTTTAGAGTCCAATTTATTTGGGCATAAAAAATACAAGAAGTATTTTTCATCTTAATTTACTGATTAAACATTTTCAGGGGATGGCCATTGGTTGCTGTGCCAGTGCTACCTTGATCATTCAATTGATTTTTATCACATCAAAATGCAATGCCCCAATCCTTACGGGTAGACACTGGAATTGAAGATGACCATATATATTCGATGGTTGGTCATGCTCATGAATCATGATTAATGCAACGTATTTTCTAGACTAAGGATATTTCGAGGTACAGGGCAAGTAATAATTGGACAAACCAAAGTGAGAAATTTCGACACTTTAATCTGTCGTATGTATTTAGGTGCCAAAGTTATTTTCGTAACATCAAAGTTGCTTCAACATATATACGCAAAATAGCAGGGACCAAGCCTAAGAAAAGAAAATATTTTTCTTTAAAAAAAAAAAATTCAATTTGAAACGAACTTCATTATTTTAAAGGCATCCTAAACATTTGAGTGCTTGATATGTGGGCATGGAATTTCCATAGTCCTTTATTAAAATGTGAACATGAGTTACGAAACATAAGAAGGCAACATATATAAACGGAGTATTATAAAATCAGTCATTAATTTATCTTTTTTTTGGATAGTAAAAGTTTGTCATCAAAATTAAACACAAAACCATGATCATCAACAAGACAATCCGACCTTTCCTTGGTCCAAGTTTGGTTTCGAGAAAATATTCATGCAAACTCCCAGTAACAATTAAGCTGTGCACAAATTGTCATTTTTTTTTTTTTTTTTTTGGGGGTACATTAGGAGGGGTTCGAACCCCTAACCTATCAGAATCCTACCTGTTACTCTACCCTGCCTCACTGGCCACTAGGCTAACCCTAGTGACTTACAAATTGTCATTTTCAATGAAGTATTCCTTGGTTCTAGAGAATTTCATGCCATCAAGACATGCATGTAACCAACCATATTTTAGCAAAACTATGAGACTTAGATAGCAGGAGAGAAAGTAATAGGGACAAGAGGATTGTACCCACAAAAAAAAAAAAAAAAAAGAAAAAAAAAAAAGAGAGGAGATAAGGGGAGATTCTCCAGGGTAGAAATATCATCAAGAAAAGCCAAACGCCGTAGACTAGCTATTCCAAAAAAGTCTGGAGTCTTTTGTTTTTTGTGGCACCCCCAAGTCTTTGTAGTTTGTACCACTAGTATTGGAGGACTTTAGAGTCCAATTTATTTGGGCATAAAAAATACAAGAAGTATTTTTCATCTTAATTTACTGATTAAACATTTTCAGGGGATGGCCATTGGTTGCTGTGCCAGTGCTACCTTGATCATTCAATTGATTTTTATCACATCAAAATGCAATGCCCCAATCCTTACGGGTAGACACTGGAATTGAAGATGACCATATATATTCGATGGTTGGTCATGCTCATGAATCATGATTAATGCAACGTATTTTCTAGACTAAGGATATTTCGAGGTACAGGGCAAGTAATAATTGGACAAACCAAAGTGAGAAATTTCGACACTTTAATCTGTCGTATGTATTTAGGTGCCAAAGTTATTTTCGTAACATCAAAGTTGCTTCAACATATATAGGCAAAATAGCAGGGACCAAGCCTAAGAAAAGAAAATATTTTTCTTTTAAAAAAAAAAATTCAATTTGAAACGAACTTCATTATTTTAAAGGCATCCTAAACATTTGAGTGCTAGATATGTGGGCATGGAATTTCCATAGTCCTTTATTAAAATGTGAACATGAGTTACGAAACATAAGAAGGCAACATATATAAACGGAGTATTATAAAATCAGTCATTAATTTATCTTTTTTTTGGATAGTAAAAGTTTGTCATCAAAATTAAACACAAAACCATGATCATCAACAAGACAATCCGACCTTTCCTTGGTCCAAGTTTGGTTTCGAGAAAATATTCATGCAAACTCCCAGTAACAATTAAGCGGTGCACAAATTGTCTTTTTTTTTTTTTTTTTGGGGGTACATTAGGAGGGGTTCGAACCCCTAACCTATCAGAATCCTACCTGTTACTCTATCCTGCCTCACTGGCCACTAGGCTAACCCTAGTGACTTACAAATTGTCATTTTCAATGAAGTATTCCTTGGTTCTAGAGAATTTCATGCCATCAAGACATGCATGTAACCAACCATATTTTAGCAAAACTATGAGGCTTAGATAGCAGGAGAGAAAGTAATAGGGACAAGAGGATTGTACCCACAAAAAAAAAAAAAAAGAAAAAAAAAAAAAGAGAGGAGATAAGGGGAGATTCTCCAGGGTAGAAATATCATCAAGAAAAGCCAAACGCCGTAGACTAGCTATTCCAAAAAAGTCTGGAGTCTTTTGTTTTTTGTGGCACCCCCAAGTCTTTGTAGTTTGTACCACTAGTATTGGAGGACATTAGAGTCCAATTTATTTGGGCATAAAAAATACAAGAAGTATTTTTCATCTTAATTTATTGATTAAACATTTTCAGGGGATGGCCATTGGTTGCTGTGCCAGTGCTACCTTGATCATTCAATTGATTTTTATCACATCAAAATGCAATGCCCCAATCCTTATGGGTAGACACTGGAATTGAAGATGACCATATATATTCGATGGTTGGTTATGCTCATGAATCATGATTAATGCAACGTATTTTCTAGACTAAGGATATTTCGAGGTACAGGGCAAGTAATAATTGGACAAACCAAAGTGAGAAATTTCGACACTTTAATCTGTCGTATGTATTTAGGTGCCAAAGTTATTTTCGTAACATCAAAGTTGCTTCAACATATATACGCAAAATAGCAGGGACCAAGCCTAAGAAAAGAAAATATTTTTCTTTAAAAAAAAAAAATTCAATTTGAAACGAACTTCATTATTTTAAAGGCATCCTAAACATTTGAGTGCTTGATATGTGGGCATGGAATTTCCATAGTCCTTTATTAAAATGTGAACATGAGTTACGAAACATAAGAAGGCAACATATATAAACGGAGTATTATAAAATCAGTCATTAATTTATCTTTTTTTTGGATAGTAAAAGTTTGTCATCAAAATTAAACACAAAACCATGATCATCAACAAGACAATCCGACCTTTCCTTGGTCCCAGTTTGGTTTCGAGAAAATATTCATGCAAACTCCCAGTAACAATTATGCTGTGCACAAATTGTCATTTTTTTTTTTTTATTTGGGGGTACATTAGGAGGGGTTCGAACCCCTAACCTATCAGAATCCTACCTGTTACTCTACCTTGCCTCACTGGCCACTAGGCTAACCCTAGTGACTTACAAATTGTCATTTTCAATGAAGTATTCCTTGGTTCTAGAGAATTTCATGCCATCAAGACATGCATGTAACCAACCATATTTTAGCAAAACTATGAGGCTTAGATACCAGGAGAGAAAGTAATAGGGACAAGAGGATTGTACCCACAAAAAAAAAAAAAAAAAGGAAAAAAAAAGAAAGAGAGGAGATAAGGGGAGATTCTCCAGGGTAGAAATATCATCAAGAAAAGCCAAACGCCGTAGACTAGCTATTCCAAAAAAGTCTGGAGTCTTTTGTTTTTTGTGGCACCCCCAAGTCTTTGTAGTTTGTACCACTAGTATTGGAGGACTTTAGAGTCCAATTTATTTGGGCATAAAAAATACAAGAAGTATTTTTCATCTTAATTTACTGATTAAACATTTTCAGGGGATGGCCATTGGTTGCTGTGCCAGTGCTACCTTGATCATTCAATTGATTTTTATCACATCAAAATGCAATGCCCCAATCCTTACGGGTAGACACTGGAATTGAAGATGACCATATATATTCGATGGTTGGTCATGCTCATGAATCATGATTAATGCAACGTATTTTCTAGACTAAGGATATTTCGAGGTACAGGGCAAGTAATAATTGGACAAACCAAAGTGAGAAATTTCGACACTTTAATCTGTCATATGTATTTAGGTGCCAAAGTTATTTTCGTAACATCAAAGTTGCTTCAACATATATAGGCAAAATAGCAGGGACTAAGCCTAAGAAAAGAAAATATTTTTCTTTAAAAAAAAAAAATTCAATTTGAAACGAACTTCATTATTTTAAAGGCATCCTAAACATTTGAGTGCTTGATATGTGGGCATGGAATTTCCATAGTCCTTTATTAAAATGTGAACATGAGTTACGAAACATAAGAAGGCAACATATATAAACGGAGTATTATAAAATCAGTCATTAATTTATCTTTTTTTTGGATAGTAAAAGTTTGTCATCAAAATTAAACACAATACCATGATCATCAACAAGACAATCCGACCTTTCCTTGGTCCAAGTTTGGTTTCGAGAAAATATTCATGCAAACTCCCAGTAACAATTAAGCGGTGCACAAATTGTCATTTTTTTTTTTTTTTTTTGGGGTACATTAGGAGGGGTTCGAACCCCTAACCTATCAGAATCCTACCTGTTACTCTACCCTGCCTCACTGGCCACTAGGCTAACCCTAGTGACTTACAAATTGTCATTTTCAATGAAGTATTCCTTGGTTCTAGAGAATTTCATGCCATCAAGACATGCATGTAACCAACCATATTTTAGCAAAACTATGAGGCTTAGATACCAGGAGAGAAAGTAATAGGGACAAGAGGATTGTACCCACAAAAAAAAAAAAAAAAAGAAAAAAAAAAGAAGAGAGGAGATAAGGGGAGATTCTCCAGGGTAGAAATATCATCAAGAAAAGCCAAACGCCGTAGACTAGCTATTCCAAAAAAGTCTGGAGTCTTTTGTTTTTTGCGGCACCCCCAAGTCTTTGTAGTTTGTACCACTAGTATTGGAGGACTTTAGAGTCCAATTTATTTGGGCATAAAAAATACAAGAAGTATTTTTCATCTTAATTTACTGATTAAACATTTTCAGGGGATGGCCATTGGTTGCTGTGCCAGTGCTACCTTGATCATTCAATTGATTTTTATCACATCAAAATGCAATGCCCCAATCCTTACGGGTAGACACTGGAATTGAAGATGACCATATATATTCGATGGTTGGTCATGCTCATGAATCATGATTAATGCAACGTATTTTCTAGACTAAGGATATTTCTAGGTACAGGGCAAGTAATAATTGGACAAACCAAAGTGAGAAATTTCGACACTTTAATCTGTCGTATGTATTTAGGTGCCAAAGTTATTTTCGTAACATCAAAGTTGCTTCAACATATATACGCAAAATAGCAGGGACCAAGCCTAAGAAAAGAAAATATTTTTCTTTAAAAAAAAAAAATTCAATTTGAAACGAACTTCATTATTTTAAAGGCATCCTAAACATTTGAGTGCTTGATATGTGGGCATGGAATTTCCATAGTCCTTTATTAAAATGTGAACATGAGTTACGAAACATAAGAAGGCAACATATATAAACGGAGTATTATAAAATCAGTCATTAATTTATCTTTTTTTTGGATAGTAAAAGTTTGTCATCAAAATTAAACACAAAACCATGATCATCAACAAGACAATCCGACCTTTCCTTGGTCCCAGTTTGGTTTCGAGAAAATATTCATGCAAACTCCCAGTAACAATTAAGCGGTGCACAAATTGTCATTTTTTTTTTTTTTGGGGTACACTAGGAGGGGTTCGAACCCCTAACCTATCAGAATCCTACCTGTTACTCTACCCTGCCTCACTGGCCACTAGGCTAACCCTAGTGACTTAAAAATTGTCATTTTCAATGAAGTATTCCTTGGTTCTAGAGAATTTCATGCCATCAAGACATGCATGTAACCAACCATATTTTAGCAAAACTATGAGGCTTAGATAGCAGGAGAGAAAGTAATAGGGACAAGAGGATTGTACCCACAAAAAAAAAAAAAAAAAAAAGAAAAAAAAAAGAAAAGAGAGGAGATAAGGGGAGATTCTCCAGGGTAGAAATATCATCAAGAAAAGCCAAACGCCGTAGACTAGCTATTCCAAAAAAGTCTGGAGTCTTTTGTTTTTTGTGGCACCCCCAAGTCTTTGTAGTGTTTACCACTAGTATTGGAGGACTTTAGAGTCCAATTTATTTGGGCATAAAAAATACAAGAAGTATTTTTCATCTTAATTTACTGATTAAACATTTTCAGGGGATGGCCATTGGTTGCTGTGCCAGTGCTACCTTGATCATTCAATTGGTTTTTATCACACAAAATCTTGGTCAAAGTGTGTGAGCACAAGTCAATTTTGGCTAAGTGACCATAGAATTCTGCTGCATCAGCTGCAAGAAATGATCAGCATCCATTGACCGATGGGTTTTGCGCATTAATTTGATTTAGCATTCATTAATTGATGGGTTTCACGCATTAATTTGATTTTTCTGATAGAATTTTTAGAATAATGTATTATGAAAATCAAGTGATTAAAACTCATCTCATCAACCTAAGTTTTTGGCAAATTTGTTACTATTTAAAAACCCATCTAAATGTGAAATTGTTTCCATATTTTGCGACTTACTAGTCCCAAGGAAATATTCCGTGCTCCTGAAGAGTTGCCATCAAGACAAGTTATATTATTTGGGCCAAAGAATGAGGCTAATATAGCAAAGAAAAAAAAAGAGATAAAGAGATATTCTTTCAGGGTAGAAATATCAACAAAAACAAGCCAAGAGCCGTTGACGTTAGGAAGTGGATTTGGTGCATTTAGTCACTTTAAATGCACAATGAAATTATCGTGCGATGAGTGACACATGGAGAGAGTTGAGATTGGAGACAACCATTTCATGCCCAACCAATCTTAGCCTTCCAACAAAAATGGATTTAATAATATCATTAAACATTGTCAACTAAAACAAATATTAAACATTGTATCAAAATGGAAACATATTAACATTTGTCAATCCAAGTAATAGGAAATTTACATATTGAAGTTTAATATATAATATTATAATATAATTATATCTTTTTTTTTTTTTTTTTTCCAGTTTGGTTTGGTTTTTTTAACATACAAATCAAAACCAAACCAAATGGAAAAACACCCGAACCAAACCGACCGGTTTGATTCGATTCGGTCTTGTTCTCAGTTTTAACCTAAACCATGAAGACCCCTAGGTATCACTAGTCAATGTGCATGGAGTAAAGTGGGAATGTGGGGTTAAAAAATACCTTGACATTTTTACTTTGTTCTACTATCATTTGACTCGTAATATCATATTAACTAGGCGTATCAGAGTTACGTATAAGTTTTTATCTCAAGATTAATGTCAAAATCTTTTTATGTTTCTTTTTTTTCCAAAAGTCTTCACATTGTTGGTAGTGGACGACCTTTTGCGTGTCCTTTGGGGTCCTTGGAAGTGTTGCTTTCACACATGGGGCTTGGAATTAATATTGGTAAATGGTAAGTCACGAGCAAGGAATCTCTCCATTACAATGAATAGTCAAGTGAAACTTGTATCGTTTTTACCATGTGAATTCTTTATGTTCTAATGGGTCTCATATGGTGTGAATGATCTAAATTTAACTGGACATCTAGTAAATGGAAAAGATCTCTTCCCCATAGGTTAATCATTCTTGGAATATTTCTTGGAATTCCAGTATTGGTGTATTGGAGATGTGACAGTATATTATTCACATTCCAAAATGTTTGCTTGAGTTACATAATTGCTTGTATGGGATATATATCTTTCTTGGAATTTTATCTTGGGTAAAGTACAAGAAATCCTACGAATTAATATTTGGTCTTTCTTCCCGTAACCTCCTAAAGAACAAATAATTACAATGTAACCTTGACACATCTAACACGGTCACGTCATTGGTGTGTTCTTTTGAACACATCAATTGACATGACTTTAGAAAATGCAATACCGCAATCCTCACGTTTCAAGATGACCCATATTTGGTGAGTGCCTCACTTTTATTCTCAGTCTTTTAATTGTGTTTTCTTTTGAAAGTCTTTCTCTAGTTTGCGCGAACTTTAGGGTTCCCTTGGAAGTGTTGCCTTCACAAATCCGGGCTGGAATTTATATTGGTGAGTCACATATCATTCTTGGAATTCCAGCATTGGCAGAGGCAAAAAAAAAAAAATAAATAAAATAAAAAAAAGGCATGAATCATATCTACCTGGGTAGTGGGCACTAATCCAAAATGTTCGCCTGTGTTGGCATTTTATTTTTAATATTCAAGTCCTTTTTTTAATTAAAAAATAAAATTTTATGAACGTTCATTTGTTAGGAATTTTTTGAAACTTGCCTTTTTATTTTTATATATATTTATTCTCTTCTCTAATTACACTTCCTATCAAAATCTTATTAGAATTTCAATAATAAAAGTTGAGTAAGCCATTTAATTTATCTACATACACAAAGTTTGTTCGCAATCTCTTTTTGTTTATTTTTTTATTTTTTGCTTTTTTTGTTATGTAGAAATAAGTGTTCAATCCAATTAACTTATCTACATACACACAGTCATAGGCTTTAATGGGGCACCCTCACAAGATGTTATAAAATATTGCAAGAATGATTTAGAAAAGGGTAACACTCACACACTCACGTTTGAGTGCTTGATGAGGCATAAATTTCACAAAGAATTTTATTCAAATTTGATATTTTCTAACATCTCTAATCTCTTGAATGGGGTGAGATCATGATTAATGCCGGAATGTGTGTGCGTGTGTTTTTTTTTATTCTTTTTTTTTCATAGCCTTTGTCCAATTTGCGTGGACTCTAGGGTCCTTGGAAGTGTTGCTTGTACACATTGAATTGGGTCTGGAATTAATATTGGTATTGGCAGGTCACATATCATTCTTGGAATTCCAGTATTGGCATGTTGGAGATGTGACATTTATTTTTGACATTCCAAAATACGGGCTCATGTTTCATATTTACATGTATGGATCATAATACTATTTGGAATTTTGTCTTTGAGAAATTGCAAGAAACCTTCCTTACATTTTGTCCATTTTTCACGTAAATTCCTAAAGAAAAAATAGTTAGCAATTAGCAATTAAAAATTAGTACCACAATTAATTGTTATTAATTGAATTAGATGAAAAACGCCATATGACCACTATTAATTCTATGAACGACAATGGTAACATTAATTGCTAAATGTGTAAAGTCCCTAAGGGCGACAATGCATTCATTTGTTATTTAGGAAGGTTATATGAAAAATAGCTAAATATTGTGGGGTTTCTTGTAATTTATCATTTTATTTTTAATATTTAAATCCTCTCCCTTTCACTTCCATATCAAAATCTCAATACTATTTCAATAATAGAAATTGAGTACACAATTTAATTTATCTACATACACACAGCGCGCCATAGACATTTTGTTGGCCACCCTCACAATTCACTTCTAGTAATGGCCTTAGAATGCTTTTCTACATTCTTTAAAAAAAAAAAAAAAAAAAAAATGAACAGGTTTATTCATATGCACTAGTTTAAATGAACAGGTTCCCAATTTCATAAATGTTTTGGGAAGAATGATCGATTTTCAAGCTTATGACAGCTTTTACTTGTTCTTGGAACTATGCACCTTCATTTTTTTTTTTGTTTGGATGACGCGAAGGAACTCATAAGTTAAGATCAACTCCTATCATAGCCAACCGATAAACTTCCATGGACACACACCTCCAAGAACACATATACCACATGCTCAAAACATATGCTAAGTAAGTCACAAGGCTTATGCCTTGGGCATGTGGCCTATGATACTTGAACGGGGACCTTGGAATCGATACCTAACACCCTGATCATTTCAGCTAACCTCACGGGTTGAACTATGCACATTTAATTAAGGAGAAGCAGGTTTTCTATTTCCATTGCAAATGCCACTACAAGAAACATGGGTTTGCCCAGCGGTCCAAACCGGGCATTCCTTCTAGATTGTGTGCTACACACGGGGATTCCTCATTCTTGCAAGATGTGGATTCTAGTTACCTTAAGGTTTCGTTTGTTTAGCCGGAATCGAGAGGAATCATAATGGAATGTTATGCTCTCCTCTCTCTCATCGCGATAGCAAACCATTGAATTCTCATTCTCATTCCATTCTAATTTATTCCCTCCGATTCTAGCCAAACAAACGAGCCGTAAATGTTTTATGAGCCTATTTTGAGGATAATTTGAAGTTCAGGGGACTAAAGTGCTATTGGGATCATTTAATGGCACATGTCACTAGAGAACCAAACTTTGCCCCCTCAAGGATGTGAACATGGCTCAAGTTTGGCCAAGAGATCGAGCATAAAAATTTGCCAAATCAGCTACAATTGATTTTTTTTTAGATTATCACAAAAAAAAGGTAGTATGCAAATCAGAAAAATTAGGCTGCTAATGGGGACCAACAAGGGGAGATGTCACATACCGTGTGAGAAAAGTTTGTGACAGAAATTATGCGTTGGGACAATTCTGTATTGCCATATCCAATACGTTTTGCGACATTGATGTGTCTTTTCAGACACATTTATTGATTGACTTCATCAAAATGCAATGCCCCAATCCTTACGGGTAGAGACACTGGAATTGAAGATGACCATATATATTCGATGGTTGGTCATGCTCATGAATCATGATTAATGCAACGTATTTTCTAGACTAAGGATATTTCGAGGTACAGGGCAAGTAATAACTGGACAAACCAAAGTGAGAAATTTCGACACTTTAATCTGTCGTATGTATTTAGGTGCCAAAGTTATTTTCGTAACATCAAAGTTGCTTCAACATATAAAGGCAAAATAGCGGGGACCAAGCCTAAGAAAAGAAAATATTTTTCTTTAAAAAAAAAAAAAAATCAATTTGAAACGAACTTCATTTAAAGGCATCCTAAACATTTGAGTGCTTGATATGTGGGCATGGAATTTCCATAGTCCTTTATTAAAATGTGAACATGAGTTACGAAACATAAGAAGGCAACATATACGGAGTACTATAAAATCAGTCATTAATTTTTCTTTTTTTTGGATAGTAAAAGTTTGTCATCAAAATTAAACGTAAAACCATGATCATCAACAAGACAACCCGACCTTTCCTTGGTGCAAGTTTGGTTTCGAGAAAATATTCATGCAAACTCCCAGTAACAATAAAGCGGTGCGCAAATTGTCATTTTTTTTTTTTTTTTTTTTTTTGGGATACACTAGGAGGGGTTCGAACCCCTAACCTATCAGAATCCTACCTGTTACTCTACCCTGGCTCACTGGCCACTAGGCTAACCCTAGTGACTTACAAATTGTCACTTTCAATGAAGTATTCCTTGGTTCTAGAGAATTGCATGCCATCAAGACATGCATGTAACCAACCATATTTTAGCAAAACTATGAGGCTTATATAGCAGGAGAGAAAGTAAAAGGGACAATAGGATTGTACCAAGCCTCTTTCTAAAGCTCCTCATATTGATTTAAGAGTCAAATTGGGCCTTCGGTCCAATCCTCGGCTCACTTTGAGGGGGCTCAGGGATGAGTCAAATGCCACAGAACTGAATCATCTCCTTGATTGTAGAACTTATGCCACGTGCAAGGCTGGAATCCACTTTAGGAAGGAAAGTCCAGCTTGCTACCTAACGTGGAGGGTATTGTGTCTTCACATAATTCTCTCCATGATTCAAGGGAAGGGTATTGTGTCTTCACATAATTCTCTCCATGATTCAAGGGAAGGATTTGAATCATGGAGAGAATTATGTGAAGACACAATACTCTCCACGTTAGGTAGCAAGCTGGACTTTCCTTCCTAGAGTGGATTCCAGCCTTGCATGTGGCATAAGTTCTACCTTGATCATTCAATTGATTTGTATCACACAAAATCTTGGTCAAAGTGTGTGAGCACAAGTCAAGTTTGGCTAAGTGACCATAGAATTCTGCCGCATCAGCTGCGAGAAATGATCAGCATCCATTAATCGATGGGTTTTACGCATTAATTTGACTTAGCATTCATTAACTGATGGGTTTCACGCATTAATTTGATTTTTCTGATAGAATTTTTAGAAAAATATATTATGAAAATCAAATGATTAAAATTCATCTCATCAACCTAAGTTTTTGGCAAAATTGTTACTATTTAAAAACCCATCTAAATGTGAATTTGTTTCCATATTTTGCGACCCACTAGTTCCAAGGAAATATTCCGTGCTCCTGGAGAGTTGCCATCAAGACAAGTAACATTATTTTGGCCAAAGAATGAGGCTTATATAGCAAAGAAAAAAAAAGAGATAAAGAGATATTCTTTCAGGGTAGAAATATCAACAAAAACAAGTCAAGGGCCGTTGATGTCGGGAAGTGGATTTGGTGCATTTAGTCACTTTAAATGCACTATGAAGTTATCGTGCGATGAGCGACACGTGGAGAGAGTTGAGATTTGAGACAACTATTTCATGCCCAACCAATTTTAGCCCTCCAATCTCAACTCTCTCCACGTGTCGCTCACCACACGGTAACTTTACAATGCATTTAAAGTAACTAAATGCACCAAATCCAAATCCTGTCGGGGGTAGCTATACGATCCAAAGGTCATCCAGTCCTTTAAAAGGTCCCTTTCTTTGGATTTGATTTGCTCAAGTTGGGGTCTTTAACTTGACGCTCAATTTAGCGTTAGATTTTGGACACGTGGGGGATGCAATTATCAACGGCTGGGCTTCTCCTACAAATGCTAAAGCTTCCTCATCCCAGCCGTTGATAATTGCATCCCCCCACATGTCCGAAATCTAACGCTAAATTGAGCGTCAAGTTAAAGACCCCAACTTGAGCAAATCCCAATCCATGCATAGTCCTGGTCGATAAATATCCATCACCCTTCATAGTTTTCCAGAACCCCCCATAAAAAAAAGGATAAAACGGTGGTCTGCTGTTCTTGAACATGGGGAAATTTAACACTGCTGGGCTTCTTCTAGTTGCTTTGTTGTTCATTGAAACCGCACAGTTCTGCTTGTGCGGGAATTCAAGCTTCGGTTGCATAGAAGAAGAGAGACAAGCTCTTCTTAAGTTCAAACGAAGTCTCAGAGACCCTGCTCTTAGGCTCTCTTCCTGGGAAGGCATAGATTGTTGCAAATGGGAAGGAGTAAGCTGCAGTACAAGTACTGGACATGTTGTCAAGCTTGACCTCCGAAGAAGGGAAACAGTCACAGACGACTTGGATCTCTCAGATTACTCCAACGTATCTGACGGCTTGCTAATGGCTCGGGAGATAAACTCTTGTTTGCTGGAGTTGAGCTACTTGAATTACTTGGACTTCAGTGGGAACGATTTCGAAGGAACCCCAATTCCAAAGTTCTTGGGTTTGATGGGACATTTAAGGTATCTCAATCTCTCTTATGCCAACTTTAGCGGGATGGTTCCCCCTCAGCTCGGAAATCTCACCAACTTGCGTGTCCTTGATCTTAATAATTTGTCTGGAGCACCAACTATTCAGAATCTTGAATGGGTCTCTCGTCTATGGTCCTTGCAACACCTTGACATGAGCGGCGTACACCTTGGTGGGGCTCGTAATGTGATGCAGGTACTCAACATGCTCCCTTCTTTGCTAGTGTTACGCTTGGCATTTTGCGAACTCAACAACACTCATCTTTCTCAGGCTTACGCTAATTCCACGTTTCTTTCTTCTGTTGAATACCTAGATCTTGAGGGTAATTCATTCCATGGCCCATTTCCACATGTTATTCAAAACATGAGCTCTCTAAGAGCCCTTGATCTTTCAAGCAACTCTTTCAATTCTTCAATTCCACACTGGCTGAGTGATTTTCAGAGCCTTGTACATCTCAATCTAGCATCCAATGAGTTCAATGGCATCGAAGGTGGGTCATCAATCACTCATCTTTCTCAAGCTTCCACTAATTCCACGTTTCTTTCTTCTGTTGAATACCTAGATCTTGGGGGTAATTCATTCCATGGCCCATTTCCACATGTTATTCAAGACATGAGCTCTCTAAGAGTCCTTGATTTTTCAAAAAACTCTTTCAATTCTTCAATTCCACACTGGCTGGGTAATTTTCAGAGTCTCGTACATCTCAATCTTGCAAACAATCATTTCAATAGCATTGAAGGTGGGTTATCAATCACTCATCTTTCTCAAGCTTCCACTAATTCCACGTTTCTTTCTTCTGTTGAATACCTAGATCTTGGGGGTAATTCATTCCATGGCCCATTTCCACATGTTATTCAAAACATGAGCTCTCTAAGAGTCCTTGATCTTTCAAGAAACTCTTTCAATTCTTTAATTCCACACTGGCTGGGTAATTTTCAGAGCCTTGTACATCTCAATCTAGCATCCAATGAGTTCAATAGCATCGATGGTGGGTTATCAAAGATCTTATGGAATCTTTGTTACTTGAAATCATTAGATTTGTCTTTCAATTCCCTACTTCACGGAGAGTTATTAGAAAGTCAAAGAAATATATCCAGATGCATTGAATATGATTTGGAGGAACTGAGTTTAACTCTTAATGAATTCAGTGGTTATTTGCCGGATCAGTTAGGGAAGTTTACAAAATTAAAAAGTCTTGATTTTAGCAGTAATTTGTTCTCTGGTCCGATTCCAGCTTCATTGGGGAAATTGTTGGCTCTGAAAGAATTATATCTTGCTAATAATCAGTTGACTGGGATCATTGCGGAAACAATGGGGAAATTGTCTAACTTAAGAGTTCTAGATCTTTCCAATAATCAGTTGAATGGGACCATTCCGAAAGCATTGGGGGAATTGTCTAGTTTGAGAACATTAAATCTTTCCAATAATCAGTTGAATGGAGTCATTCCAGATTCTCTTGGAAAACTTTTAAACCTTCAGAGATTAGACATCTCTTCAAATTCCTTAGAAGGTAAACTCTCTGGAGTTCAGGATTTGCACGTCTCCACCTTGGATCTCTCTCACAACCAAATCAGTGGACGGTTTCCTATTCTCCCTCATGTAGAGGATGTATTTCTTTCTAATAACTCGATCTCAGGGCCCCTTCCACAAAATATTGGTCATATGATGCGTGTATTGAAAATTTTATATCTCGATCAGAACCTTATAAATGGTACAATACCAAGCTCATTGTGCAAAATAGAAACTTTGTTGTCTCTAGACCTCTCAAATAACAGCTTATCTGGGAGCATTCCTAATTGTTGGAGGAATTTGAGGACGCCATATACCTCAAACAGCATGTTTCCAGGGTATAGTCCTACTCCAAACTCTTTTGGGAGGTATTCTCCTATTATGCCAAGCTATTTATATGATATTGATCTATCATCCAACAGGCTAATAGGGCCTATTCCAAGCTCTTTTGGGAATCTTTCTGATCTGGCATGGTTGCACCTGAACAACAATAGTCTTAACGGAGAGCTTCCTTCAACCTTGAGAGATTGCAAAGAATTGATTGTTTTGGATCTTGGCGAAAATAAACTCTCTGGAAATATACCTAAATGGATTGGAGAGAAGCTTGGATCTTTGCATATTCTGAGGCTACGAAATAATGCATACAAGGGTAGTATTCCTCCACAAATATGCAATCTCTTGCATCTGAAAATCTTGGACCTTGCGTATAACAATCTTACGGGAACCATCCCTCGTTGTTTTGGCAAGTTCGTTGGCATGGCTCATGAAGAAGATTTCCCTTCCGTCTATACCAGATCTTATCCACCTACGATAGGAAATTGGGATAAGCAGAAAGTCATGGAGGTCATCAAAGGTAGAGAGCTTAAATATGAAAAAATAACCCGGTTGGTAGTCAACATGGACCTTTCAAGTAATAACTTGGTTGGCATGATCCCCGAGGAGCTCACAACCCTTTCTATATTGATTGGTTTGAATCTGTCACATAATCATTTAACCGGAACCATCCCAAAGAACGTAGGGAACTTGAGGTCATTGGAATCTCTTGACTTCTCTAGCAATCATCTTTCAGGTTTGATTCCACAGAGCATGTCAGCTTTAACGTTGCTTAGCCACCTGAACTTGTCTTACAACAACCTCTTCGGACAAATTCCGACAGGAAATCAGCTCCAAACTCTTGACGACCCTTCCATTTATGCTGGCAACCTTGAACTTTGTGGAGCTCCACTGCCAAATAAATGCCCAGGAGATGAACCACATGAAGCTCCAACACCTATTGGTCATGAAGAAAATGACAAGGAAGGTGTGTCCGAAAAGGTGTGGTTTTACATCGTTGTAATGCTAGGCTTCATGACTGGGTTATGGGGAACCTTGGGGGTTCTAATATTCAAGAAAAGTTGGAGATATGCTTATTTCAGGCTTGTCGATGAAACCAAAGACAGGATAATTGTGGCAATAGCAGTGAAGGTAGCTAGGCTGAAGAAGAAGATGCGCAGAAACCACCCCGTCAACTGAAGAACACCAATGACTTGGTATATGGGCAACAATTTATGACTATAAGCTCTCACTTTCTTTTGAAGTTTTCCTTTTCTTTCACCCTTTTTTTTTTTTTTTCATTTTGTTTTATAATTAATCAATTGTTTTACTATCTTACTGTACTTGAGGTTTTGATAATCAGGGATAATTTCATTTCTCATATATAATGTATCATGTTGTTTGGGGCCGACCAATCCATATTTACACAAAAAGTTTGGCCCGTTGGCCCATTAGGGACCGTCGGGATTGCTCCAACCTCGTAGAATTTGTTGTTTGGGGAATTTTGTAATTCTGATTTTATTTAAGCCTTACAAATTGCCCTTTCGTCCAAAGATCCTCAGATAAGGCTTTGATTTTGGCTTTAAAGTGTTGGATGTTCTTGCATTTTCACTCTAGAAGAGCTACTACCTTGCATTCTAAGGTGCATGGGCAACATTGATACCTTGGTACATTGCTAAGATTCTGATACGCACATATGTTTCGAAGATGACCTACGGAATTTGTGGCTACATTTATAGGTTTCTTAATGTATTGTACATTTTTATTTAATTTTTTTTTTATAAGGTGACGTATTGTGCATTTTACATGGAGTTGCTATACAAAATGCAATTTCATGAGAAAATGTTGATGAGTTATGTTTGCTTGTGACATTATTCTACGAGGTCTAAGATTTCTAGACTTTGGATTAAATTGTATGTATGTATCTTGAAGCACAATTTTGATTTATGCACCATATGATGAATATTTGGAATTTTGGGAAACATATGAAATTGTATTTGGCTTTCAATGTTATGATTAAATTGTGGAAATTATGTTGGTTAGGCATTTCACAATTAATTAATAGAGCTTCATGTTTTGCAATTGGGGCTAATTTTGAGAATTTAAATTTTAAATGACCAAACATGGTTTTGAGATGGAAAATTATGGATTTTTAATGTATGAGACTACACTTTTGAATACTATGGTTTTGGGGCTAGAGGAAAGCTAAATGGATATTTATGAACTTGGATTTTAGAATACCTAAAATGATAGTGAAAGGTCATTAAACTCGAGTTATTGTGTGTTTCCCCTTCATGGTCTTGGGGAAAGTGTGCCTTTCCCGAATTTCTTGGATAGGTGATCCTATTTCTACGCTCAGAGCCTATCTATTAGGGAGATTCAATAATTGAGATTGGTATGAATAGAAAGCCAACCTCACATATCATATGTGGCATTCAAGTGAATGAATGAATAAATTGGAAAGGGTTTTGAAAATGGCTATAGCTTTATGAAATGAGAATTTGCCTTGGTCTTTGAACTTGTTTTGGTGTGAGTTGACTATAATTTGAAAATCAAGTATTATATTAAATTGTTCTTTCTTCGAAACTTTGGTGTACTATTATATACAAAAATGTTTCTTATGGTTGATGGCTCATCCTTCTCTTTTTCCCAGGTTCTACAAGGGACATGACGCCTTCCAAGTGATGCTGATGGTGGCTTATTGAGATACTTGTTAATGTGATGAATGTTGTTAATTAATGTGTTAAAACTGTTGATGATTTTATGAGAGGCTTATTATGTTAAATATTTTGGGCATGTAATATTGAACAGAAACGTAATTTGTATTTGAGATTATGGATGTAATAGGAAAATATGAATGTTTGTATGTAATGTAACCATGTGGAACACGATCCCAATTATGGTACCCTTGTATTGGAACCATTTTGGACTATGCCAAACTCTTTTTTGTAGCTCGCTTTCCCGCATAAATCCTCACCTCATCGTCGACCAGCTCACGGTCCTCGCTACGGCTGCCTCCAGTAGTACCATCGGCGGTCATTGGACAGCCTCACTGGAAGCCATCGCAGATCGCTGTAGCAATCCCTCAATCGGTACAAATTCCTCTCTCTCTCGCTCTCTGACTCACTTTCTCACCTATTTTGGTTCGATTTCTTCTACTTCTGTTCCGACACACACACGCAGATAAAATTGATTTTTAGGGTTTTTTTTATTCGATTTTTAGGGTTTTTGTTGTTTGGCTATGATTTTCTGTGTGTGTATATACACATGTATATTTCTCTAGGTTTCTTTGCTTGTGTTGTGGAGTCGGGCCGTGGAGAAGTGGCTTTTCTTCTATTTGGAAGTGGTTTTCTGAGGTGTTGTTCTGATCGATTTGGTAAGGTCTGCCAGATTGTCTGTTCTTCTATTCTGTTTATGCTCTGGAGGTTTATCTTGGTTATTAGCATTTGGGCTGCGGTTTAATGTTCTCTTTGCTGTGTTTTTGCTCTCATAAACTAAATTGAGCAGTACTATGGTCTCAGTGTTTTTTATTTCTGTTGTTGGAGATCAATTTTATGAATTCTTCCAAAGAGCTTTTCTCATAAAGGGTCTCTTCTGATTTTTTATCTTAAGCATTGTAGTTTCCTTCAAGGGCCTGTTCGTTTGCTAAGAGTTTTAATTAAGAGATTTAAGGTTATTGTTGTTCGGGTTTCAAAAAGACTTCTCTCTTTGACTGATTATTTGTAATAAAAGAAAATCTAATCTTGCCAAAATCATCTCTGTTCAAAACCGAAAATCACTTCTTCTCTTTTCCTGGGATGAAGAAAACCAAAAATCACATATTTTAACTGATTCAGTTGATTTTTGTAAATGAAAAAAAAATTCCCTGACTGTTTACGTCCAATTTTAGTCTAATCACTTTATGATAATTGTGCCCAAAAAATAATTATTTTTTGGGTAAAGAAAAATATTAAGTATAAACATTAGCAAGCTCATAAAGTTAACGAAGTTAGAATTTTCGATTGGTGTTGATAATCCTGCATTTCATGGGAATTGTGGTATTCACGGGTATTTTGGTTTGTTAAATCTTGTCAAATGAAGAGCTGAATTTCTATCAGTTCCTAATAGCTTAAAATTTCCCACCTTAAATTCATAGGTAACGAACAGGCCCTTAGAGAATAATCTGTTCTTATTCTTTTCAAGAAAGCAATCACAAACTAGGGTATGGAGTAATTCTCTGTAACATTCTGTTTTCACTCGAAGCATTTTTGACTCCTTTTTTTGGACACTAATATTAGTTGATTGATACTGCAACTTGGGTAGCCCAGTTGGTTGGGGTTGGGTTTGGGACGAACCGTAAACTCGGATGTCTTGGGTTTGATTCCCGCTGGAAGTGCTCACGTCTTACCTGGTGTACACATCAGTTGGGGCGGCTTGTACACCCGGGGTTTTACGTTGGCAAAGTCAGGTCTACACGTTTCGGTCTTGTCGGGGTTCCATCGTCATAAAAATTAAAATTAAAATTTTAATTTTAATTTAAAAAAAAAAAATAGTTGATTGATGACCTATATATTTCACATGTTTTTATTTGCTTAATTTTTTTTTAATGTTTTTTTCAATATTTATCATGACATTTATCTAACCTTGCATATCATATTCATGCTTAGATGCCCTGTTCAAGAATGACTATGTGGATACAAGGTGGTTCTTACTTCTTTTTTTTCAACCTTTAGATGATGTTAGGTAAATCGTTTTGTATCATTATGATTTATGATATAGACTGTTTCCTGACATAATCTATCTGTTTTTTTTTTTGGTTTGATCAGCAACAAAGGAATGTATTATTAATAATTTAAGAGATGAGAATACAAAGAAACAGGAAAAGAAAAGGGAGGGAGGACCAGGGGTCTGCCCGAACAAAAGCCAACAACAGGGACCACTAGTCATGAAACAGTAGCAATAACAAAACAGAAACTATGCAAACTAGCTCGTCGCAGCCCTCCAATCGAGTTTCAATAGGAGGAAAGGCATGGTGGCAAAGACCTTGGATGACTTTGCCCAAAAAGAGGCCAGAAAATGGACCTTATCCCCACAAATCAGAGATGGAGGTTTCTTTATCCTAAAAAACCTCCCATTCCTTTCAAGCCAGACAACCCAGAAAACAGCCATAAAGGCGCACTTCCAGAGGGTTCTCGCCTTCTTACCCCTCCCCATTCATTCTTGATAAGGGTAATTGGCACCTTAGCACACATTCATTCTTGAATTGTCCTTATGGACAATATAGGAATGCATACTTCTCAACTATTTGGTTCTGATATATTTAATACATTTATAGATCGTTCAGTACATTCTCCAGATGTTCTCTCTGGGTACAAGTTTAGAGTGGGAAGTACAATGTACTTTACTCTCTAAATTATGTACTTGGAGAACTCTAGTGAAATGCTGCCGATTTTTCTCTAAATGTTTACAACATACAATCACCTAATAGTTAACAGGTATGCGTAATTGGTTTGGGGGTTGAGTTTTTTGGTTGGGCTCTTTTTTATGAGCTTCTCTTTATTCTCTTGCATATGTCTCATCTACGAGGGTCTAATCCCTTCATTTCTTTTCTAATACAATCATTTACCTTATCCAAAAAAAAAAATAAAAAAAAAATAACAAGTATGCATTTCTTAAATGGGATAGGACCACCAACCTTTATGAGTACACAGTTTCATTTTTTACATCACTACTATCTATTTGTCATGATGTTATAATCGCAGTTACCATAACACAACACTTGTGTACTTAGGCGAGTGCCTAGACATGACATGTCTTTTGACAACCATGTTTCCTGATTAATTTCTTTTACTTTTCTTTTTCCTTCTTGGAACTATTTTTTGTTTTTTGTTCATAGACATTTTGTTGGCAAGTTGAATTCAGTAGGGAAATGAATGCTGCTGTTGAAGAGGGTTATAAACCTCCACCAGAATTTCAGGAGGATGTGAAGGAACCACTTGTTGAACTCAGTTTGATGGTTCAACAGAGCTTTGGCTAATTCAGTGGCCTATTAATCACGTAAGATTTCCTTTCAGCCTTTAGGCTCGTGTTGATTCCATCAAATCATGGGGATGAACAATACAATACAAGTTTCATTACAAACTGTTATAGTTAAGATGATGTGATTTTGTTGCACTAGATAAAAGTGAAGGAAACGATTTTCTTTTATAGAAAAGTTTTGTGGTGGCCCAACTAATGTTCAAATGGCTTGTGTTGATAAATTCCTAGTTTTCAGTCACCTCAACTTAGTGTGAACTTGTTTGATGAGGCAGCCTAACCGAAGAGACTAAAATAAAAATAAACATCCAAAATGCCTTCCATGGCAACAAATGGAATCTTTCTTCTTTTCTTTTTTCTCTCTTTTTGGTGGTGATGGGCCTCTTCTTCCTTTTTTTTTTTCTTTTTTTTTTTTTTTGGGGGGGGGGGGGGGGGGGGGGGGGGAGCAGCTTAATTTAAGGTTATTAGCAGCATTTAGTTTGTTATATTACTTCATGTGTGTTGCAGCCTTCTGATTTTGATGGGCAAGAATTGTCACTCAAGCTTCATCATAATGGAAGGATGGGCAGTTTTGAGGGGTCATCAGGTGAGTGTAAATTTCCATCAATGATGTGTACGGAAAATTTTCATTTTTACACCCATTTTTCTGTGTTACACTGTTACCGTGCAAACCCAATCTCTAAAGTAGCTTGATCTAAATGTGAGTTTACCCGTTGTAGTATATGCATTCTTTAGCAAAATTCTATATTGTGCATCAATATTACTCATTGTGGCAGGAAAGCTATATGACATGGTCAGTTTTCCATCTCAAGAACCAGATGCAACAGTTTTTCTATCATCTGCATCCGAGTAAAAAATTGGTAAGCAGAAACAATGTACATTTTTCCCCGTGTTCAATAAATTCTTTTTATGAATATCCTAACATTGTTTTGGGATTGTATTACCCTTTATGCAAGATTAAGAATCAGCTTTTCTGGTGTCAATCATGTAACTTCTTTGTTGCATAAATTAATCTAAAATACATTTATCCTGCCATGTGAGATTTGACATGTTTATAGGGACCATATATAACCCACCTATTTGTCCCCAAGAATGCTTTTTTGCAACTTGGTGCTAATGTCTTGCGTGTCTTCTCTTTCTATCTGTTGTTGAGGCACATTTGTTTACATGACAGTGCAACTTTGTTCAATTCACCCTGAGAATTGACGGGCCCATTTGGGAAGTCTGGTTTTTGGTCCAATCTGGTTCAAACTCAAGTCAGACAGGCATATCCATGTGAAGACATATTTTATAATGAAGTAATGAACTGGTTTTAGATTGTAATCTGTTGGTCTAAAGCTGCATTTATTCCCTCTTATCATTATGATGTTATTTGGTTCCATTATCTATTATATATGTACACACACACACGCCCACCCACCCACACACATACAGCTTTGGTTGGCATATCCAATTTTAAAATTATAATTGTTCTCATGACTTCAAAGTAAAATTAAGAAGTTTATGATTGGCCAAAAACTAGCTTCAGTTCATCAACAAATCACAAGCTTATTTAGGTCTAGAAAGTTAAGGTAGATATATAGAAAGTTTGAAAGAGAAGTCATGAAAGCCCTAGAAAATCAACAAAATTTTAGGAAAACATGTTAGTCAAGGGTGCCCCTGACAAATGTGAAGTTCTTGGGCAAAAGTGGACATGTCAGTCATTGCTGTTTAATTTTTAAAATGCCATGTTTTAAAGGTAGTTGATAAATGCAGATTGTTTTAGGCCAAAGCAGTTCAGAGACTTGGCTGTAAGCTTTATTGCAAGAAGACTCCATGTATGTACAAGTCATGAAAAATTGAAAAGGTGAAACTGTAAACCTTGGAATTTTCCCCTATCAGAATTTTTCCCTGAACTTGAAACTTGAACGTAGTCGTGAGTCAAGATGATAAGTTCAATCACAAAGCCCTTGCTTTTTATACTGAATATGGCTATTGGTAACCTTGGATTGGATTAGCACTTGAAGGCACCCAATCCTCTCCTATAATATCCCTGCATGTTAAGCCTTAATTAACTGCTGCCCAAATCTGGTAATATCCCATAACTCCGTAAGCAATCACCTCTACCTGTGCTGGTGTATAATGTGAATCCAAAACCACCACATAATGGGTAATCCAGGCATTTTGAGAATAAGTTTTTACGCACTCTTGTGACATAGTTTTTATCTTGCTTGCAGTTGGGAAGATTTCACGGCGTGTTTCCCTTGTCCATTACCCAGAGCCTAATGAACTTGAAAAATTGGATTCCAACAATGTGAGGCAAATGTATCAGAGATCTGGTGGAACGTCATTGACAAATTCTTCCCATCATTTTGGAACTTCTTTGCAAGGTAGAAAATTAAGGAACTCACAATCGGCTAGTGGACGTGCAGCCTCCACACGCAGTGGCAGGCCTGGCAATTCTTTGTCTGAAGTTGGGGAGCAATCAAAGCCTTCAAAGAGAAGACAAGTCCATGAACCCACTGTTGACATGGGCCAGTCTACTCAAGATTCAGGACTTGGTTATAGTGGAGTTACTTCTACAGGGTCTTTCGGGCATTCTCATGAAGGGAAATTGAAGAAGATAAAAAATAGGATTAATTCTCCTCCATTTGAATCCTTGGGACACAACTTAACCAAACCAAAGTCTGCGATCTTGGGATTGAAGTTGTTGTCTAGCAAAATATTATGAGGTTTGATATCAAAATGGAGGAGTTGCTGGTCACACCCTTGGTGTAGATACTCAATTCCTTTGGCTATGCCTACAGCAATATCTTAGAGCTTCTCCCAACCAAGAAAACAATTCTTATCATCTGCTGAAAATATGAATTTCTCTAGCGACTCATTTGGTAAGAACTCATAACCAAGAGCTCATTGGAATCCATCTGCACAAAAACCCACCAAGCCAACCACATTGATGGGATGAATTGTACTCATTGTTCCCACTTCATTGATGAACTCTTCCCCATTTCCTATGAAATTGTTTAGCGTCTTTACAGCAACAAGAGTTTCATTGGAAAGCTTCCCTTTGAACATAGTTCTATAACCTCATTGACCCAATTTTTCCTTAAATTGATTTGTAATTCTCTTAATATCAACATAAGAATATCTAGTGGGCTTGAGAGCTCTGTAATCCTCCAAAAACTTTTCAATCTTCACTTGATTTCCTTTCTCTATTTTAATCTAAGCGATGGGCTCGGTAGAGTAGAACAAAATCCCTGCACAAGAAGAATGAAAGCAAATGTCGCGCCCATATTAAAAGATAAAAAAGAATGGATATAATGTTAAGAGCCCTTAATCTCTGCCTAGTCCCTAATAAGAGATTATGTAAGAGTCAGTGGACAATATAACCTGCAATCTCTAGCCTTCTTGTTCTTGCATCTGCACGTAAAGGATAACAAAATATATTAGAAGCTTTTCATGCTTGTTTTTTTACTCTAATTTGAAATGAAATAATCAGAAACCCGGACTACATTCAAAAACAACGTTTGAGGAATGCAAAGGTAAATGACGGTGCTTAGTATGTGGCTTGGTTCAATGAATCAATACATGCATGCTTGCTTGATTGGTGCGTAGAAGACCTAGGTGAAGCAAGATGGAGCGTCTAATGAATACAATACCTTCAGCTGATTTGCCGAAACATTTGGTTTCGGGTTCGGTGCTATTATATAAAAGGGTTCATGTACCTATCCGAATTTAATTCTTAAAACCAAAACAACTTCCTGCTTTTGAGGTTGCCCACTTTGTTCGTTGAAGTAAAAAGCTTACATTACAATTTGTTATTGTTAAAAATAGTGACAAACAAATCATGATCACTTGGGTAAGAAAAAGTGGATTTTCTTCAAACTTTAAATTTAATAAATAATAAAATTACGGTCATGTTTGGCTATCACGCTAGAAGGGTCTTTTGTTGAATAAGATCACATGTTTTGTTTCAAAATAAATTTTGACATTTTGTTATAAAGGTTTGATACATCACTCTGGTTAATCCGTCTAGAACCAGATTAAACAGAGTATTCCGATTTAAATCATGGCCAAGCCTGAATTACAGCTGCAGCAGGATCATAATGTTAAATCCAAACCCAAAATTTACACTAAACACTTGAATTGTTTCAACCCGGTCCATACCCAAATGGAACACAAAAAGGACGATACTTGCCTCCACCCTAGGGTAAAAGAGCTACTCCCATCATGATGTGGCATGCTATTTGATCAACACGTGTCTCATTCACACGCCTCTAACGTGTTTATCAAAAACTTGTTTTGATTACTGAAGGAGAGAAAAAGAAGGCCGGAGGGCTGGTTCTCTCTCGCCGGTGCCCAACTTCGTGTTTGGTTTTCCCTATCGTCGGTGCCCACTCTCTCCGGCGAAGATCTGACGCCGGAAGCTTGCAACCACCACAAACACACCCTCCCTTGCACAACTGTCTGAATTCTGAAAAACCAAACACGAAGCCCCCTCTTCCTCTGCCTTTCACAGTCGCGAAGAAGCTCACCGTCAGCGAAGCGCTCTCCGTCACAACCTTACCAGTTCGGCGACTCACCTCACGCCCTCCCTCACCTTTACGCTCCCTTCACACTGCCGGCGAACTGGTGCGGCTTCGTGGTTAGCTCCGTTCAGATCTGACCCCCTTCCCTTTCCACAACCCTTTCCTTCTCACATCCAATGAATCCGGTGAAGCACACCGCTGGCAAACCAGAGGGCAGTCATCCATTTGGGTTTCTGGCATTTTTTTTTTTTTCTCTACAAACCCTCACATGGTTGGGCAAAATGGATACCAAAAGAAAAGGCAATAAAAAAAAAAAAAAAAAAAAAAGGGGCGGGGGAGTGGGGAAGGGGGCCATGGATGCCGGTGTCCAAAACAACGATCCCTGTTTTGGATTTTTTTTTTTTTATAAATAATTTTAAGTTGGTAACTCCGGTGGTTGCAAGTTTACGTCGTTGGATCGTCACCGGAGAGTGTGCAATTCGTCGGAGGCGGGATGGGAAGGCGACCAAGGTTGGGCGCCGGCCGAGAGAGAACTTGTTCTTCTCGACGCCGGCGAGAAATGCCCTGAACACCCCTTCTCTTTGTCTGATTCTGAACACCCCTTCTCTCTTTCATTTGGGGGAAAAAAATGAGAAAGAAAGAGAGAAAGAAAGAGAGAGAGAAAGTGGGTGATGGTCGCAGGCGTCAAATCACCGGTGAGACACGTCACTCGCCAAGGTGGGGTGGGGGACGAAGTTGGATTCGTTTCGGGAGAACCGGTTCTCCTTTCATGGGACTAGTTTTGTTTTCAATAAACCAGAGTTAGGCACATGAGATGCATGTGATGTTGGACACATATTGAATAAAGAGCTTGCCACCTCAGTGGGTGGAAGGAGTTCCTCCACCTTGGGGTGTAGGCAAGTATTGTCCACTAAGAAAATAGGAGAGGGTTTAGGACTTTAGGGTATCAAAACTTGGTTACATGTATGGCCCAGACCCATCCCTGTTTTTTGCCACCCTACATTCACTTCCGTACCATACATGAGTGTTCCACAAGAAAAACTTCCATATTATTATGATACGACTGATGTGGTTTCACAGGCCAAAAGGGATCAATCAAAATGGGATTGTCCGAATACTTTTTATCTCATCATCTCACTTTTCTTGATTCTTATTGGCCTATGACATCACGACATTGTGTCACAATTATATGGAAGACTCACTCGTGCTCCTCGTCAATATGACAAGTAAAAGTGCCATGAGTGCAAAAGCCTCATGACGACTGAGAATTTCAATTTTTTTTTTTAATTTTTTTTTTTTTATAATCTATAGAATATTCTTTTACCCTTAATTCTGCTTGGTATCAATAAATGAGCATCAATATTCATTTATGAGTTGGAATCCAAAAACACTTACTTAACAATTGAAACAAATGTCACTTGACTATATGCCATTGACCATAACAATTGAGAATTGAATGAGTTTAAAAACTAATATTAAGAAATTAAATAAATCCTTTCAAATAATTGTTGATTTATAAGGTAAGAAATAATCAACAAGATTATTAAAATTTGGAATATATTGAGGGGACTGCCTTGCTAACTGGACCATTTAATGGCATATGTCACAACGGAGACAAACGTTGCCACGACTGGAGTGTGAGCATGGCTCAGGTTTGGCCAAGTGACCTTAGAAATTTGTCACGTCAACAACAAAAATGAATGGGAATCACTAAGGACCTGTTTGGGTGTCTAATTCGAAATTAAATAATTCAACAAGTTTTATATAATATTGAAAGTGCAAATGCATCACCTTAAATTAATAAATCGAAGAAAATGATGGCCTTCATCACAAATACGAGTAGGAATTCAAAATAATGGCATTTTATGAATTTGTAAGAATGGATCCTATAACATCAACTACAATGATGACTCAAGCCTTTTCAAATATTCTAATTCAAGGTTTAAATTTGTACCTTCAATATTGATGGATGGTTTCTTCAAGTAAATCAAGTGCACAAGACCAGCAGGATTAATAATTTGGAGCATTTGATTTTGTTTTAGATTGTAATGGGAAAAGTAGCATGCAATGGGGAAAAACTAGGCTGCTAAGGGAGATCAACAGGGGTCTCTGCCACACGCCGTGTGACAAAATTTTGTAACAGTGTGCATTTGCACAATTGTGGTATTGCCAAAAGCAAGACGTTCATGAGATTAATAGTGGGCAAAAGTCTTTTTGTTTTTTGTTTTTTGTGTTTTTTTTTTTCTGCGCTCCCATGTCTTGGTAGTTTGTACCACTAGCTAGTATTGGTGGATTTTAGGGTCCACTTTATTTGGGCGTCAAAACTACACCAAGTATTCTTAATCTTATTTTAGTGGCTAAACTTTTTATTGGAACAATCCACTGGTAGGTCTCATGCTTAATAGCTACTTCTTTAGCACAAAACGCAGAGAGTACAATATTTACACAATGAATCACTCCTTTTTTCGAACTTTTCAGTTAGATATATCTATCAAGGCTTTGTAAATTGAGAGCTCAAGGGATGGCCATTGGTTGCGGTGCTAGCGCTACCTTGATCATTTTTTTTGATTTGTATCACACAAAATCTTGGTCCAAGGGTTTGAGCACACCTCAAGTTTGGCTAAGTGACCATAGAATTCCACCCCGTCAGTTGCAGGAAATTAATGATCAGCATCCATTAATTGATGGGTTTAGTGCATTAGTTTGATTTTTCCGATAGAATTTTTAGAAAAAATGCATCATGCGAATCGAATGATTAAGACTCATCCGATTAACCTAATTTTAATTTTCGCAAAACTGTTACTATTTAAAAACCCATCTAAATGTGATTCTATTTCTATATTTTGCCACCCACTAGTCCCAAATTGTAACCCGTTATATAATTTGATTTCATTTGGGGAAGTTTCCTCCCCCACACCTTGACTAGCCTCATAAAGTCTCTGCCCGCTTCACACGGCTAAATCTAGCTTTATATCAAAATCATGACTAATGAGACATCAACTATTGCAATGAATTGATAGCCTTTTTCCTTTCATAGAGTTTGCGTTGTTATTTTGACTACGATTCTTCCTTGAAGTAATAAAAGTTAACCCACCATCCCCGATATCAAAACTAGAAAAAGAAAGGAAAACAAATCATCATTCTCCTTGACACAACTGCATAATCTTTGGAAAACCATAAAATTCTCATGTTTACTTTTGAGAACTAGTCGTTGTTGAAAGAAATGGCATTTACAATTTTTGTTTCATTTTACAGAAATTTTTATGAAAAATGATCAAAAAATCCACTTAAATGATAGATTTTGGAGAAAAAAAATTCTATAATTATGTTGTTTAATATATGTTTTCTAATGGACCGCGTGGTCAGCTTTCGTGAAAACTTCTAATATTTTTCATAAAACCTTGAAATTGAAATGTTTAAAATAAGTTAGGGTGCTCAAGAAATTTTGTGGTGGCAATAGCTACTCTCTTTTGTTACCGATCATGTCCCATCCAACCAAAAAAGGAGGCAAATTAATTCATTAATCAGAATCGTTCAGTGAAGATCATGACCAAACATGAATAACAGTGCAACAGGATAACATTGCCGATCAAATCCAACCCAAATACCCAATATTTAGACTAAGCACTTTGTATGGCCGAGCATGAAATATCACTTGTATTGCCATATCCGACAAGTTCATGTCATTGATGTGCTATTTCAGTCACATATATTGACTGATCGACTTCATTATTGCCCCAATCCTCACGGGTAAACGATAAGCTATAGGATTCAATATGACTACACTTGGTGGTTGGTCCTGGAGGATTGCCATCATGTAACAATGTTTTAGCAAAACTTTGAGGCGTTGATTGGAGAGAAAAAGTAAAAGGGATAGATTAGTCTTTGTACCACTAGTAAATATTGCAGGACTTTGTGTCCAATTTATTTGGGCATAAAAAAATACACCAAGTATATATTCTTAATCTTAATTTTCTAATTAAAATTTTTATTGCAGCAATCCACCTTTAGGTCACATGCATGCTTTAATTAATACCTCATCAGCATAAACGCAGAGAGTACAATACACTATGAATATTCACATAAATCTGTCAAAGCATGGTAAATTGAGATTTTAGGGAATGCACATTGGTTGCTGTGCTAGTGCTACATATCATATGTTGCATTCAAGTGAATGAATGAATAAATTGGAAAGGGTTTTTAATTACAGTGGTTATGGCTTTATGAAATGAGAATTGTCCTTAGACCTTAAACTTGTTTTGGTGTGAGTTGACTATAATTTGAAAATCAAGTATTATATATATTATATTAAATTGTTCTAGCTTTCTTCGAAACTTTGGTATACAATTACAAAAATGTTTCTTATGGGTGATGGCTCATCCTTCTCTTTTTCCAGGTTCTACAAGGGACATGGCGCCCTCCAGGTGATGCTGATAGTGGCTTCTTGAGATACTTGTTAATGTGATGAATGTTGTTAGTGTGTTAAAACTATTGATGATTTTATGAGAGGCTTATTATGTTAGATATGGTTATCATGTTGGGTTTTGGATTATATTAAGGGGACTTTGGCCACAAGTCCATAAAGTTGGACTTGTGCAGGTATAAGTCTATCATAAAATCTTATGTAAACAAAGGTCCCTCTTAGATATTTTCAGACAATATTACCCCTTCATATTATGTAGCAAAAGGTTCTCTTAGAAAGTTAAATATAATCAATGTAACTGTTTTTTTTTTTTTTTTTAATACATAATTTTATATTCATCATGAGTCTTTTCCCTAAATTTTTCCAAAAAAAAAAATTAAATTAAATTAAATCTGGGCAAACATTTACTTGTAACTGAAGTATATACTGAACCCACAGAAAAACAGTTACATGAAAACAATTACTTTTAAGTCAATTGTGATTGAATTTTAGTCACAAAATATTTAAATCTTACAAATTTTTAGTTTCAAACACATCAATTTAATTGATTCAATAGTTACATCTAATAAATTTAATAATTTTGTATGGGAAATTGTACAAAATCGAACTTACATTAAAATAGTTACCCCAGTCCAATTCCATTTCTACACCTACCGAGGCCCCAGTACAACCCGGTGTAGAAATGGAACTAGATTGAGGTAAGTTCTGATGGTTTTTAAAACTTCTTTTTGTGCTTACATTTTCTCTTCTTTTAGAAAAGAACTTAGTTTCCCAAAAGTTTGGATACCCTTTCCTTATAGCTTTTGCTCTCTTACTTCCTTTTTAGGTTTTTAATAAAATTTTTACTTAACAAAAAGAAAAAAACAAAGTTTCGAATATGCAATTGTGACTAATGCTAGGGAAAAGGGTCTTTTCCACATATGTGGTCAACGACCAACTTTAGTCGATAGATGTGGCAAAAGAAAACTTATTTCCAAAACTAAGGTTAATCGTGGTGGGCCACCACAATGCTGCAAAATCGTGGTGGCCCAACACGATTTTGGCCCATTTTATACCCCCAGTCAGCACGTATACGGGTGCATAGGTGAAGCCCAAAATCGTAATGGCCCATCACGATTTTGAGGTAAATCGTGGTGGCCCAACACGATTTTGGCCCATTTTATACGCCCAAATCAGTCTGTGTACCTTCCTTATGTGAAGCCCAGAATCGTGGTGGGCCATCACGATTTTGGGGTAACTCATGGTGGCCCAACATGATTTTGACTCGTTTATTTTTACCACATTGGACAGTGTATGTTTGACACAAAATCGTGCCTGGTAGTAGGATTTTACTAAAGTCGTGCCTCTGCGCCACGATTTTGGTGCTTTACCTCCTGCACGACTTCTTGGCCTTCTTTTCCCGTGATTTTAAAATATGTTCTCCAAATTTGGGTTCGTTTTGCAAGTTTGGCCTAGCTCTAAAAGGTAATCCTTCATTTTGTTGAGCATTGAGATCAGAAGTTAAAACCTTTTACAACAAGGAAAGCAGGACCTGATGGGTACCATTGTTTTTTTCCTTTTGGTTTTTGGTTTTTTAATTTAGGATGAACAATAGCCTATCCCAGGCCTTAAATAAATATCCACTCTAGCAAAAAAATAAAAACTAAATAACAGCAGCATATCATGGACCCCTGAGGCCAACAGAACAATTTTTGAGGTCTACATTAAATTGGCTTGATATTGTCGCCCAAGCTGAACCCAAATCTTACTAAGGCTTGACCTCCTTATTGCTCTCCTTGCTGCCAGCATCAATGCAACTTGATTAGAAAATTATTGTCACATTTAAAAAAAAAAAAAAAAACTAACTATTGAGAAAAAATATAATTTATTACTTCCACACATGGAATTAATGCAAGTTGATTACATTATTTTTCCCATCACCAAAAAATAAAATAAAATAAAAAAACGGCCATTTTGTGTTGCAAATGCAAATTCTCAAAAAACATTATTTAATTACAAGCAATTAAGAAAGCCAAGAATACACCTAAGTCATTTGAAAATAAGTGAAGATATTAAAATTGTTTGAAGCATGTGTTTTTTTGTTTTTTTTTTTTTAAATGCCAATTGAGGGAATCTATGTTGCATTAGGCTGATCAACGACCTTGAGCTGGCCATTTCCTAAACTATGGCAATCAACCAACTTTTTTTAAAAAAACATTACCTTTCCATTGCCTTTCCATCTTCCACACTTAATTACAGCTATGCTATTCTCTTCTTAAAAATAAATAAGCATATAGTGATCACAACTGCAATAAACAATATGATTCCACCCCTATTGTCAAAGCTACTATTCACATTTAGGGCTTATAAAACAACTTAAAAATAAAAAATAACATGATCAAAATTAATATTTGATAAACAGGATTTTATCCAATAAGGGATTAATTCCACATTCTTCTCTATGCTATTATTCCTGCATATTGACTCGGTGCCATCCATTATTTCTTTATGCATTTGCTCACGTTGTGTATCATATCCACATGTGCTTTACCCTAGCGAATCAAATTTTCGATCATTTCCATCAAGTTACTCGATGCCATCCATTATTTCTTTATGCATTTGCTCACATGGTGTATCATATCCACATGTGCTTTACCCTAGCGAATCAAATTTTCGATCATTTCCATCAAGTTAGGAAAGTAATCCGAATTATATGTTACTTTTTTATATTCCATACCCAAAGTCTCAATGTCTTTCAAAATGTTTTATACAAAACTCATTGCTTTATTTAGCAAGATTTGTACCATCGAAACGAACAATCAGGCTACATTAACCATTTACTTCATGTCCAAAATCCAATAAAAAAATCCGACATAGTACCATCTGTAAACAGGACATCCCAAGTTATCGACTTAACAAAAAAAAACCTGTACAACTCACAAAACTATCCAATCACAACCTCATTACCCATGCAAGATTCCGATTTCATTATGACATAACTAATAAATCACATGCATATCAAAAATATACTCCATCACTTTAAACAGAACAAAATCCAATGAAAAATTCGGCATGATCCCATTTGTAAACAGGACATCCCAAGTTATCAACTTGTCAATAAAACCTGTACAACTTAACTTCCAATTTATCAACTAGAAAAATATGAGAAATCTCTAATATCTAAACTTAACAAAGAAATTAATATCAAATTAACCAATCATCATCATTAAGGATGGCAACGGGGCAAAGTGGGACCAGTTTTTTAATGCTCCATCCTCGAATTGATATGTGACTTTTTTATCCCATCCCCACCCCAAAAACCGTTCGCGGTTTTGCTTTTTTTAACCATCCCCGCCCCAATAAGTACTTTAAACATGTAGATTAGTGGGCAAAATTCACAAACAATAAAAAACTGTGTAAGGTCAACATAATGGCAATTCTCAATTTCTCATTCCCCACATTGTATGGACCATAATCCAAAAAAAAACCATGCAACCACCATAAACAAAAATTGAAAATCAAAGAAATATAACTACAGAAAAATAGAAAAAAAAAATCCCAAAATTTAAAATTTAAAACAAAAGTAGCTTCAAGCAGATCCATAAAACTCATAAGTCTCTAACAAAAATTCCCAAAGCACTAGCCTAAACAGAAATTAAAAATCAGAAAAATATAGCTCCAGCAAAATATAAAAAATCCCAAAGAAAAAAAGGTTTAAAACAAATGCAGCCCTAGTAAATCCCTAAAAATCATAAGTCTCCAACCAAATTTGTTGTCAAGAATTCCAACTTTTAACATTGCGTGTAAGAAACCACGATTCTATGCCTGTCAAATAAAACAATGAAAAAATAAAAGTGATTAGCACCACTAGTTATCAAGTGTAAACATATTCTCAATGTATATATATATATATATGCATATGGGATTTCCAAAAGATAACTATATATGTTATCACTTACAATATAGTTACACAAGGTATTATGGCAGTATGCAGGAGCAACTGACATCACTTAGACATATTGGGCCACTATTCAAGGTTTAGAAAACAAAGATAATTCTCTAACTGAGCTTCGGCTTTATTAAAAAAAAATGTTATCACTTTATACAAAAATCTCAACTTATTAATATGGCAATATGAACTGTTATCAATCAAATATTATCAACAAAGGCTATTACGTTAATATGGCAGCATAAGCAACTAAATGTCAGAATCAGCCCAAGTTTGTTGATAAAAAAGATTCTGAAGCAAGGTTAATTGGTATTTCACTATTAAAACTTATCAAACACCTGGTGCCAAGGTGATAAAATTTCTCATTCCATAATAGGAGTCAGAAAGTACAAATGGAACCAGCCAAAAAGTTCACAAACCAGCCCTTAATTGATGAGTAAAGCACTTTTGGTCAAAACTGATGGATCGCCCATCTAGGGTTGCTACACCCACACCAGTCTAAGTGATGCAGCGAAAATTACGCGGTTGAGACTAGCTCACCAAAAAACAAACAAGCTTCCACCAATCTGTTGATTATCGCAAGAACAATGCCAGATAGTAGGCAACCACAATCAATATTCTCTCAAGAACATGAAAGTAGGAAAATAAAGGAGAACTCTCTCTCTCAATATTATTAATCTTTGAAAATAATCAACTTAACACTATTTTCCATAAGGCTTATATCCCTTTATATAGAGAACTAATAAGAAAAACCTAGTTCTACTAGAATAAGACAACTTAGTTTTATTATAACAAAAAAACCTAATTCTACTAAAACAAGTAAGAAGAAAAACCTAGTTCTACTAGAACAAGACAACCTAGTTCTACTAGAACAAGAAAATATCAAACTACCTAGGAAACAAATTAAATTAAAAGCAATAATTAAATAATAATAATAAAGACTCCTAAAATATCTAAATAAATTAGAATCCCGATTCAACAGCAAGATGTCCGACAGCCCGTGGTGTGTATGCCGATGCAATCTGCATCATTCTCCCCTGTTTGGAGAGAATTCACCTTCGAATTCGTAGCCTCATCCTCGGAGCTATCTTCATGATAAGGAACCAAGTGCTTGACATCAAGCAAACTATGAGTACGACTACTACCACCACACTTGTAACTGCTGATATCAAGGATGGAGTGCTTGATCCGCAATGGTTCAGTTGCACAAAAGTGATCGTTCCACACCTTGCATCATTCTCCCTATTCTCTCCTGTTTGGAGAGAATTCGTCCCCGAACTCTGCGGGTTGGCTTCACAGAAGTATTGATGTCGACCACTCCAACTGAATAAATACTTTGAGAACTTTTTTTGTTTCAATTGCCTCCAAAATTTATTTTCCCAAAATTTCATAACAAAAAAAATTTTCTCTTCACCCTTCATCTCATTCAAAATCTTCAGCCGTAGAGAATTAACAATAGAACAAATATTTTCAATTCCAAAAAAATCATAACGCTTCAGTTCTTCAACGAAAAAAACTTCATCCTCTTGAAAATCACTAAATAGTTTAACACGACAACAAAAATTATTACGTGAACAATTTTTATTACGTGTCTCACAGGTTATAGCCTCCTTTTGCCCTTCCAAATTTTGAATAATATTTGGCTTAATATCATCATCATAATATTCATCAAAAATAGGTGGAGAATTAAAATCCACTAATTTTTCAGTTTCAGCATCATGAAAATTATTTAAAGAAAATTTTTCCATGACTTCAAAATTCTTACCTTCTTTAACTTTATTCAAATCTTCATTCTCTACAACAACATCCTCAACACAAACATCCTCAACCAAAACATCCTCAACACTCTCTTTGTCCATAGAACGCGGAGATGGAGGTCGATGACTATGACACCGCTCAAGACAATAACTCTTGAATAGGGCACGTACCTCATCTTTGATTTCTTGTTTAATTCGGGCCATGTCCTCGCGATAATACACGACCTCCAGATTGGCTTCACGGCTTCCGGCACGTCTTCCTCCTCGTCTTGGCATGATGGCAAGAATGAACTGGGCTCTGATACCAACTGATGCAGCGGAAATTACGCGGTTGAGACTAGCTCACCAAAAAACAAACAAGCTTCCACCAATCTGTTGATTGTCGCAAGAACAATACCAGATAGTAGGCAACCACAATCAATATTCTCTCAAGAACATGAAAGTAGGAAAATAAAGGAGAACTCTCTCTCTCAATATTATTAATCTTTGAAAATAATCAACTTAACACTATTTGCCATAAGGCTTATATCCCTTTATATAGAGAACTAATAAAAAAACCCTAGTTCTACTAGAACAAGACAACTTAGTTTTATTATAACAAAAAAACCTAATTCTACTAAAACAAGTAAGAAGAAAAACCTAGTTCTACTAGAACAAGAAAATATCAAACTACTTAGGAAACAAATTAAATTAAAAGTAATAATTAAATAATAATAATAAAGACTCCTAAAATATCTAAATAAATTAGAATCCCGATTCAGCAGCAAGATGTCCAACAACCCGTGGTGTGTATGCCGATGCAATCTGCATCACTAAGTCTGTAGACGGGACTGGCATTCTTAATAAATTAATAGGTCATTAGATAGTAAAAATACAAGCTAATAGGTTTCCATAAATATTGCAAAATATCTTGTCAATAATTTGTGGCAATACTTCATCTACCTGGGAAAATCAATGGAATTCTTGTCCGTACTTTGTCCATTGGTTGCCATGTACATGATGCGAGTTTAGGAAGTGAATTCAGAATCGAACAAATACAAGTAGTACATAAAGGCTAAAACTTTGGTCTCAGAATATATTAGTTGGAAAAGCAACAAAGGCACTAATGGAATTAATAAAAAACAATTCCCTGCATAACTCTTGGTCAATTAATTTAAACCAAGTCATGCAAACCAAAGCATAGTTTTAAGGTGCATAATTGCATATGCCAACCCTACCTGCATACTAAGCAGCATGTCATTTCCAAACCCCATTCAAGTTTAAAGAATAAATAAATAAAACAAATAAAAAATTTGAAACTAGGAGTCAGCGAGACACAAACATAGTCTCATTGTAGAATTGGATCTAGTAAACTTGACAACCCATGAAAACTAATGCATTCAATAAGCATTTAATTGGTTATTTTTTTATTGTCATTATAAAGTATAAACCACCTAAGAAGACATTGTCATGATCAGAGTCCCATTATAAAAAATGTGCCGATAATAAACAAAATAAAGGATTGGAGAACCACTTTTTTGTTTCTTACACCAACTTTTATCTAAAACCTCCTGAAACCAAACCAAGTCATGCAAACCAAAGCACAGTTTTAAGGTGCATAATTGCATATGCCAACCCTACCTGCATACTAAGCAGCATGTCATTTCCAAACCCCATTCAAGTTTAAAGAATAAATAAATAAAACAAATAAAAAATTTGAAACTAGGAGTTAGCGAGACACAAACGTAGTCTCATTGTAGAATTGGATCTAGTAAACTTGACAACCCATGAAAACTAATGCATTCAATGAGCATTTAATTGGTTATTTTTTTATTGTCATTATAAAGTATAAACCACCTAAGAAGACATTGTCATGATCAGAGTCCCATTATAAAAAATGTGCCGATAATAAACAAAATAAAGGATTGGAGAAGCACTTTTTTGTTTCTTACACCAACTTTTATCTAAAACCTCCTGAAACTTCACACACAACTTAACTCAAAAATTAAAAATAAATAAATAAAGGCCTTATCCTAACGTTTAGCTACACAAATGTGTTTTACCATTATGCTTTATCCAGTTTATTTTGTTCAATTAAGTGCCATAGATTCTTTGAACTTCAATATTCTCGCATTTTTCATTCTTTGCTATATAGTTTGAGGCTCTAATGATTAGAAGCTATCAGATTTCCTTCTAAAACTTCAAGCCCATTTATCCCTAGAAAAGGAAGTAGTCTTCATAGATTCTTTGAACTTCATTATTATCGCATTTTTCATTCTTTGCTATATAGTTTGAGGCTCTAATGATTATAAGCTGTCAGATTTCCTTCTAAACCTTCAAGCCCATTTATCCCCAGAAAAGGAAGTAGTCTTCACCATATAAACCCCACCTATTCTAGATATTCTATTTGTTAAGACCCTAACCGATACACCTAAAAGGCCTAGGAGATTATAAGCTGTCAGATTTCCTTCTAAACCTTCAAGCCCATTTATCCCCAGAAAAGGAAGTAGTCTTCACCGTATAAAGCCCACCTATTCTAGGCATTTTATTTGTTAAGACCCTAACCGATACACCTAAAAAGCCTAGGAGTTAGACGCATGGAAAGTTTAGGTCTTAAGCAGTATCCAAACACTATTCAAGATTATACGAGCATCATCTAGCTCACTGTGTCAGCATACATATATAGAGGAAGTGAAGTCTCAATAACAGCATCAAAGGTTAGACCCATATTCAATTATCCCTTAATGGACCTTCCCACCAATACCCACTTGGCCACAACACCAAAAAGACTCAACAAGCTATTGTAACACCTGGAAATGGCTTAGTAGGTTCTTTGAAGTCATAGGAGTTGCTTTAGAGGAAAAGAATACAGAAAGGTTAATGAATAAAAAAAAGGAAAACGGTTCTAAAGAAAGACCAAGTTGTAGAAGCCAAAATTCAAAAAAAAAAAAAAAAAAAAAATTCAGATAGTAACCCAAACTTCAAACTTCCAGAACCCTAAAGGCATAAGGAACATTACCTGTGTTGTTCAATCACATAAAGGAAGATACTAATCTCAGTTTCATTTGGATCACAAAGATTTTCTCAAACCCATAAACATGTGTAAATCGATAGTAGTGAGTTGAGATTTTCTTGTGTTTCATATGATTATTAATTATTTTAAGTTTCTTTTTAATTAAAGCCTAATGATCTCTTCATTAGGTTACGAGTTAGATAATAGGTTTAATTAAAGCCTAATGATCTCTTTATAGGAGTTGCTTTAGATAAATATTTTTCTAATTCTTTTGAGTGGAATTTTATATTATGTTGTCAAATGGAATTCTATTCCCACCCCTACGCAGGTTTACAAGGAGGTTCTTTAAGGCAGTTTATTCAACAAGAAGGTTAGAGAAATTTGCATTCACTTAAGTCAACCTAAACTGTGCGTTAGTTTATATTTCTTGTTGAAAGAACTTTTATGAGCTATCCTTCTGACATATTGAACCAGCTGAAGCCTCTATGGTTCTTATTAAGTCAGTTTTGCTGTGAAATTTGAGTTGTGAAGACACCATTCTGTATTTTTTGGTCATCATGACAGGTTGCTGGTATGGAACCCAAGCAAGGAGAATGTCCACGTCTATAGGTGGCTGGTTCCTAAACAGCCTTTGCTGCATTTGTTCCCAGCGGCTCTCAAAACCTGCCTTTGGATGGCAGGGAAAGAAGGAAAAAAAAAAACTGTGATAGCTTTGGGCTGCATTTGGATCTCAGAAGGGGAACGAGAGATACGAAAGGGAAATATGCTAAAAATAACTTCGAGATGGATTTCTTTCTATGAAACATTTTAAATGGTTTTTTCATTTCTTTTTTATCAAGTTTTCTGAGATTTAAACAATGGGTTAGATATCAAAATTTCTTGTTAAAACTCTATTCTAGTGCATTGCATTATATGTCAATCCTTAGAAACAAAGGATTGGAGGTCCTTTTGTTTGATTTTTCTCTTCTTTTGGGTTTTATCTTTCCCTTTTGATGCACTTTCTTTTCTCCCTACTAATAAAGTTAAAATCCCTAAAAAGTTGCTCAAAATTCCTTTATGAAGAAGCACATATAAACTCTACAAACTTTATCACATGCTGTATTCCAACCTTTGAAACTACAAAGAAACAAAAACAAGATCCTCATAATATAAGAAAATATAAAAAGCAAAGAACGATGACATTCCATATTCCATGCCTAGCTAGCATGAACTCCCTGAAAAACTAAAGCACCAATAGGTAATGGCTTCTATTTTCTTAATTTCTTTTTGTTAGATATTATTTACTTTCCTTCATCTTTTTAGTTCTGTTTTGTGCTATATTTGACAGCTCGTTTCTTCCCTTTCAACCACCAAAATTTACTCAGGGAAAGCTATATGTAGCCTAGGAGTAATCAAGTGCATGTGGCCAGCTAGCAACTTCAAAGCCTTTCTTTTCAATTTTCATTTTTCTAGGTTTATTAGGTTCTAATTCATTGCATTTGTTTCAGGATTATCAGTTGGTGAGACTAGATAGAGCTCTATTGCCTTTTTATTCTTTAAATATAAGTTGTAAAATGATAACCCTATTTGGCTGGACCAATACTGCTAATGACCATTATATTGTAATAAAACCCTTATATCTCTCTCTTTCAATGTTAATTGAAGTGCCTAATATTGGCATTTGTACTAAACTATGTCATGTACATGGAGTGACCTTTCAGAAATTAGTATGTAGAACTTGTGTGGGTTATGTACCTATATTTCAGTTGTTAACAGGAGTATTCAAACGTGAGAAGTTGTGTCTAAATTTTTGCTTCATAGCTCCAAATAACCTATAGTATGAACAAAAAACCTGTCGAACTTATGGCATCCCCATTGTTGTTGTACATAGGTAGAGATTAAACAAGCATCCTCCAAGATTCAAAAGATTACCAACATAAGTTCTTTAGGCTATCAGCTTACAGGCATTACAGATATGTGTAAACATATTTACCAGAACCCTTGTCAAATCCCATCCACCATAACCGATGGAAAACACCAGATCCACATTATCAAGAGAAAAAAAAATCATCAAAGCAGAGAAAGACAGAAAGAGGGGGGAGGGGTTGAAGAAAGCCCTCGATTTTTCGATTGATTTGGCGTACCTATTCCCGTTCACAATGGGGCACCTCAGAGGTGTCGACGATGGAAGGACAGCGTCTGTGAGTCCCCACGACGGTGGATCTTGTTGGAAATGATTTAAATTATTATTTTATTTTATGGATAAGATCAAGTTATGGATAAGATTGTGGATAAGATCAAATCATGGATAAGATTATGGATAAGATTAAATCCTTTTGGATAAGATCAAATCTTCTTGGATAGATTAGAATCTTTATAATTATGATAAGGATAAGATCAAATCTTTTTGGATAAGATCAAATCTTTTTGGATAGGATAGAATCTTTGTAATTATGACAAAGATTCTTTGCTTCTACAACAAGCCACCAATCCCCTATATAAAGGGTAGCTGTGGTAGTGTTAGTGAACTAACTTGAAGTTGTCATTCTCTGACTTCCTTACTACATAATATACATATGTTATTTTACTTTAAGTTTTATTGGGCATCTTGACAATAGGTTGAAAGTACTTAGTTCCTGCTGATTAGTGCAAGATCGAAGAGGAACAGGATCGAGTCCGAGCTAAGTTCAATCCTAGAGATAGAGTTGCCATAATCCCTTGCACGAGTGGGAGGCTCCAACTATCTTCAAGAAGCGTTGTCGCGCCTCTTAGATGGATTGGGTTAACTCTATTTTGTGCAAGGTAACTTGTATTATTTTGTTATTTTGCAAATAATATTCCAACAATTTGAAGATATGTCTACTCCCATGGCTTCTGTTACTCCACTCGGACTCGTATCACATGAAAATATTCGGTTTGATGGGAAGAATTTCCATCGTTGGGAACAAAAGATGGAATTCTTGCTCAAACAACTTAAGATTGCCTATGTTTTAACTGAACCTTGTCCAACTATACCATTGAGCCCAGGAGCAACTGATGCAGATATTGCTCAAGTAACATCTGAAATTCAGAAATGGATTGATGATGATTATCTTTGTCGTCATAATATTTTGAACTCTCTTACTGATCAATTGTATGACCAGTATTCAATTAAAACAAAAAATGCCAAGGATCTTTGGGAATCTTTAAAAATTGTTTATACTGCCGAACAATTTGGAATTAAAAAGTTTCAGGTGAGCAATTATGTTGAGTTCAAAATGAGTGATGAAAAATTAATCATTGAACAAGTTCAAGAATTGTAGAAGATTGCAGACTCGATCACTGCTGCTGGGATGACACTGGATGAGAATTTTCATGTCAGTGTTATAATCTCAAAGCTGCCTCCAGCTTGGAAGGACTATCAAACTAAGCTGATGCACAAGAAGGAAGACCTACCTCTAAACATGCTCATGCATCACTTGAGAATTGAAGAAGAGTCTCGTAATCGCAACAAGAAAGATGAACCTGTTGCTAAAGCTCATGCTCTCGAGGTGAAGCACAAGTCGAGAAATGGCCCATCAAAGCGTGAATTCAAGAAGCGAGGCAAGCCCAACAACAAAAAGGAGTCTGAGAAGGACAAGAACATCAAAAGGGTGTGCTACAGTTGCGGGAAACCAGGACACATAGCCAAATATTGTCGCCTCAAGAAAGATGGCAAAGACAATAAAAGCAAAAGAGACGAGAAGGATGACATGCTTGTTGCTGTCGTGACTAAACTTAATATGGTCGATGGAGATGCTGAATGGTGGATTGATACTGGTGCCACTCGTCATGTTTGTAGTGACAAGAACATGTTCAGTACCTATGAATTAGTGGGGGTTGATATGAACATGTACATGGGAAATTCCTCTTCGTCCAAAGTTGTGGGAATGGGCTCTATTGAGCTCAAGTTCACCTCTGGGAAGACTGTTCTTCTTAGGGTAGTCCTGCATGTCCCTGACATCAGGAGGAATCTCGTCTCTGGTGCTTTGCTTAGCAAGCACGGCTTTAAGATGACTTTTGAATCAAATAAATTTATCCTGACTAAAAATGGTGTCTTTGTTGGGAAAGGCTATGCTGTATCTGGAATGTTTAAACTTAATATAGATAATAATAAATCTATTTCTGTTTATACTGTGGATTCTTTTGATGTTTGGCATGGCAGGCTTGGGCATATCAACTTTAATGCGATCAAGTCAATGACCAAGTTGGGTCTCATTCCTAATCTCAAAGATGATCTTATTGAAAAATGTGTTGCATGTAGTAAGTGCAAAATCACCAAGACATCATTCAAAGGAGTTGAAAGGTCATCAAATGTTCTGGATTTGGTGCACAGCGACATTTGCCAGATGACTGGTGTTCAAGCTAGAGGAGGAAGGCGTTATTTTATTACATTCATTGATGATGCTTCTAGATATGCATATGTTTTCTTACTCTGAACCAAAGATGAAGCTTTTAGCTGTCTGAAGAACTATAAAGCGGATGTAGAGAATCTTCATGGTACGAAAATCAAAGCCTTCCGGTCAGATCGGGGTGGAGAATACTTTGATTCTGATTTGATTAAATTCTGTGAAGTCAATGGAATTCGTTGTGAAACTTCCGCTCCAGACACTCCTAAACAGAATGGAGTTGCTGAAAGAAAAAATCGAACTCTCACAGAAATGGCCAATACTATGCTTGTAAGTTCTGGAACTCCTTTTAATCTTTGGGGAGAAGCATTGCTTGCAGCTTATCATATTTTGAATCGTGTTCCACAAAGAAAGATGAACGTGACACCATATGAGATATGGAAAGGTAGAAAGCCGAATCTTGCATACTTAAAAGTATGGGGTTGCTTAGCTCATGTCAAATTACCAAATTTTCATTGCTCAAAGGTGGGACTCGAGGAACAGATTGTGTTCTTATTGGTTATTCAATGACCAGTAAGGCTTACAGGTTTTTGAACCTGGAAACTCCAGCACCTCATTCAGTTGTAGAATCGATCAATGCAGATTTCTTTGAACATCTCTTTCCATTCAAAGATAACTCCAAATTAGTGGGGGCTGAAACTCAGTCGACACTGAAAAGGAAGGAACCTGATACTGCAGAATCGGCTGAATTGCGATGCAGCAAAAGAGGTAAAATTCCTAAAGATTTTGGTTTTGACTTTTATCTTAAACAAATTACTTGTTTAATTGAAAATGATCCATCTACCTATGAAGAAGCTATGTCATCTCATGATTCTATCTTTTGGAAAGAAGCAATTGATGATGAAATTCATTCAATAATGTCCAATAATGCATGGATATTAGTTGATTTACCACCTGGTTGCAAACCTATTGGTTGCAAGTGGATTTTCAAGAAGAAACTGAGACCAGATGGATCGATTGACAAGTATAAAGCAAGGTTAGTAGCAAAGGCGTTCAAACAATGTCAAGGATTTGACTATTTTGACACTTATGCTCCTGTTGCAAGAATCACAACCATCAGGCTGATGATAGCTTTGGCTGTTTTAAACAATCTGATCATTCATCAAATGGATGTCAAGACTGCATTCCTAAATGGAGAACTGGAAGAAGAAATTTACATGGAGCAGCCAGAAGGTCTTATTCTGCCTAGGAATGAGAAGAAAGTTTGAAAATTAGTCAAGTCTTTATATGGGCTGAAACAAGCACCAAAACAGTGGCATGAGAAATATAGGAGAACACTTCTTGAGAATGGTTATCAAATAAATGGGGCAGATGTACGCGTATATAGCAAATTTGATGGCAATTCTGGAGTAATTATATGTCTCTATGTGGATGACATGTTAATTTTTGGCACAGATCTTCAGTGTGTCGATGAAACAAAGAAGTTCTTGTCATCAAAATTTGATATGAGGATCTTGGAGAAGCTGATGTCATTCTCGGAATCAAACTACTCAGAACTGATGGTGGGATTGCGTTCTCACAATCAAATTATGTTGAGAAAATCTTAAGGAGATTTAATTATTTTGATTGTTCTCCAACACCGACTCCTTATGATTCTAGCATCAAGTTAAAAAAGAATGAAGGTAAGTGTGTATCTCAGCTAAAGTATTCTCAGATTATTGGTAGTCTTATGTATGCAATGCACTGCTCAAGGCCAGATATAGCCTACGCAGTAAGAAAACTGAGTAGATACACGAGCAATCCTGGTAAAGAGCACTGGACTGCATTGAGCAGAGTTTTGAGATATTTGAAAGGCACAATGCATTATGGGTTGCATTATGGGAGGTTCCTGCTGTGCTTGAAGGGTATAGTGATGCAACATGGAATTCATCTTTAGATGATGGGACATCTGTAACTGGATGGATTTTCACTTTGGTAGGAGGAGCTATTTCATGGAAATCCAAGAAACAAATGTGTATAGCTCATTCTACTATGGAATCTGAGTTTATGGCACTCTCATCTGCTGGAGAGGAAGCTGAATGGCTAAGGAATTTATTGGTAGACGTACCAATATGGAATAAGCCAGTGCCAGCAATTACCATATGTTGTGATAATCAAGCTGCTATGCTTAAAGCGTATAGTGAGATCTATAATGGGAAATCCAGACCTATTCGTCTGAGGCATAGTCATATAAAAGGACTGATCTCTGATGGAAGTATGGCTATACAATATGTGAAGTCCAAGGAGAATTTGGTTGATTCTTTAACCAAGGGCCTTGGAAGAGATTTGATCTCAATTTCATCGAGGGGAATGGGACTGAAAGCCTGTAATTAAGTTGTACTTAGTGGGAACCCAACCTGATGAGATTTCTTAGGTTCAATGGGAAAAACAAGCTAAGAAACAACCGTTGTGTATGCACTAAAATTTAATGAAATTAAGTCCATTCCTATGATGAGTTAGTGCAATTCCTGCAATTGATTTATTTGCAGATGAGTCCTGTGTTTTGTGTGAGGTTGAGAGTTTAATTTCTCTTAATAAGTCTATATATCATGTTGATAAGAGTGTTACAGGATGCACTCTTGATAGACTTACCTTTCTGAGTGTTGAAGCTAGTCACTTCACAGGAGATAACAGGCTGTCTCTGGATCACTCAGTAAAATGGGATTCGGCACAGACTCAAAAGTTGCCAACTTCAGAAGTACAATAACCTCTGAAAGGAGTGTGTGTATAACATGTCTAATTTATCAACATGGGTCCTTAAGTTCAAGGCACGTCCACTTAAGTTCTCTGATAAACTTTGATGTGTTTATACTAAGTGGAGGTTCAAGTCTTGAAGACACCTTCATTTATGCACATGACTTTCCTAGATGCTCATTATTATTATTTTTCATATTGAGTTTATTAATTTAAATCAAGTGGGGGATTGTTGGAAATGATTTAAATTATTATTTTATTTTATGGATAAGATCAAGTTATGGATAAGATTATGGATAAGATCAAATCATGGATAAGATCAAATCCTTTTGGATAAGATCAAATCTTCTTGGATAGATTAGAATCTTTATAATTATGATAAGGATAAGATCAAATCTTTTTAGATAAGATCAAATCTTTTTGGATAGGATAGAATCTTTGTAATTATGACAAAGATTCTTTGCTTCTACAACAAGCCACCTATCCCCTATATAAAGGGTAGCTGTGGTAGTGTTAGTGAACTAACTTGAAGTTGTCATTCTCTGACTTCCTTACTATATAATATACATATGTTATTTTACTTTAAGTTTTATTGGGCATCTTGACAAGAGGTTGAAAGTACTTAATTCCTGCCGATTAGTGCAAGATCGAAGAAGAACAGGATCGAGTCCGAGCTAAGTTGAATCCCGGAGATAGAGTTACCATAATCCTTTGCACGAGTGGAAGACTCCAACTATCTTCAAGAAGCGTTGTCGCGCCTCTTAGCCGGATTGGGTTAACTCTATTTTGTGCAAGGTAACTCGTATTATTTTGTTATTTTGCAAATAATATTCCAACAGATCTAGCCCACGGAAGGAGATCGTCCACCGATGGTGGAGCTTTGGCGTCGGCGGCGGATGGCAGATCCTCGGCGTCGACGGCGGCTGATGAAGATTCGTCTTCAGCTTCCGTAGGACGGCGGCGTGGTCTCCGACTCGTGCTCTCGGGTACACACAGGGAGATGGAAAGAGAGAGCGAGAGCGAGAGGGAGTAAGGGCGAGAGAGAGAGAGAGAGAGAGAGAGAGAGTGAGTGACTGGTAGGGGTGTTTCCTTTAAAGGTGTATTTACCGTATAAAAAATGGTATGTATACAAGGTGAGTTTAAAAGAAGTTTTCTACACACCTTCCATACGGCCAACAAAACCCTGTATACAAAAATTATACCATCCAAGTAAATCGTGGGCAGGCAACACGATTTTACTAAAATGTGGTCCAACACCACGATTCACCTTAGAATTGGAAATAAGTTTTTTTTTACGGTACTTTTTGAAAATGGTTTGTCAACAACCGTACAAATGGAAATGCCCCCTAGGGAAAATGATAATTTTCATGTGACTCAGGTACTCTACCATCATTTGATGATTTGAAGAAATTTATGAATGGAAATCAATGCAAATCAAGAGAAGTCTGGACTTCAATTAATGAGACTTTAGCTGGAACCATATTGCAGAAAACAATGTAGAGATCAGGTTGAGCCGCCAAATAATTCAATTGAAGGATTGCTATCATCAAAGTCGGGGGAAAGCAATCGAGACAATTCAAAAACCAAGCACACACGTCGGAAGGGATTTGACAAATCTGCTTTTGTCACACAAGAAGGAAATTTTGTGGGAGGCGGGACAAATTTGGTATTGAATGCGTTGGGTGCATATTTAAGATTTTTGGAGGGAACTTCCTGAGATGACTGGCAGGAGTACGTTGTGACTTGCTATGCTATATTGCTATGTGTGTGTGTGTGTATTGAGTTTCTTTGTGTGCATTCTGGGAATTTCCTAGTGTTATGTTTAAGTCTGTTTCTGCTTTTCACTTTTCTAATGTGAAGTTATCATGAGAAACTGTCTCTGGCCAACTTTGTTGTAATCTTACGTCAAAAAACTGGTTAAATTTTTTGTTTCCAAAGATAGATGCTTGCATCATGCCACAAATTATTGATGAGTCCACTTCAATAGCATAAATAAATGTGGGAAACTGGATGGCCACAAATTACTGCCTCTACAATGGTCTTACACTTGGTAAATGTAAATTGTGCCTTTGTTTTGATTTGAGACTTCATATACCACTACAAAAAACTTAAGCTTTGCCGGCTGTTAAAACAGCCAGCAAAGGCTTGATATTTGGCCAGTAAATGATTTGCCGGCAATCACAATATCAGCCGGCCAATCCTCAGTCGGCAAAACCTTTCCTGGCTTGTACAATTATGGCCGGGAATAGTGGTTAATGCTGGCAAGGAAAACAGCTGGCAATGAATGATACCAACAGCCGGCAAAGCCCAGCAGCTGGCAAGGCAATTAGAGAACAGGTCAGTGTGGTTACACAATTGATGCTTTATTGGGTAGCTTAAACTACTTCTATTGGGCAGCCCATTTAACCAGCCCATTTAACCCGACCCAAACACACAAATGGGCTCTCAACACAACCCAAACACACCATGCTATTGCTGTGTAAAAAATATACCATTCATCCTTTATTATTCTAAGCATCCAAAAAACCATTCATCCTTATCATTCCAAGCATCCAAAAATTATCAGTATTATAAAAGCCGAAATTACATTAAAAAAAAAAAAAAAAAACATTCATCCTTTATTATTCCAAGCATTCAAAGTGAGAACAAAAGAATAGAACACCCATAGCTGCCTGAATCCCACTCAACATGCTTGCTACTGATTTTATGAGAAACAACCCCTCTGAAACCTGCAAAAAAATTAAATAAACAAATGTTTCATTAGATCCATTTGCAGAACTTTTCTTGTTTAATTCACAACAGTTTATTGCTTTGTACTGTTACAAACTAAAAGCAAAGAAGTGAGTAATATTCTATCATATATAGATATGTCCTCAGCCAATATAAGCAAAAGTTACACAAAGGCCAAACAATCTCACAAACATGAGCCTGCAATTGTAACAATATGCTATTTTTCCAAGCAATCTCGGTGAAAATTGTTACATCCAAGTAAGATTATGCCTCCAGGCTTAGACCAATTCTTTCACTGCATACAACACTTGAGAAATCAAGAAGAGAAAGGAAAAATTATGGCTAATCTTCAGTAGATAAATCATCAGTACCACCACTATTTTTCTCCAACGTAGATATATATCTATGCACATAATCACATAAGTGCATGCATAATTCCATTATAAAAAAAAAAAAAAAACAAACAAACAAAGAAGAATATATTCGTACCCCTGAAGTTGTCCAAATAAGCCAAACGTTGCCTATTCACCAAAAAAAAAAGGGGGCAAAATACAATCTGCATCATGATAGTTCTTGGTATGTACTTGCGTAAAACTTGGTATGAAAGTACCAACATTTGCCAAAAGTCTCCAGTTTAGTTTTGAGCAGCAAATAGGCCTTCACTGATCTTAGGAATGTATTTTAATTGAGTAAAAAAATATAGCAATGCCTGCAAATGACATTCAATAGCACTGCCAATTCAAGTAGTCTCTATTTTGTATGTAATGACAATCAGGAAAATTCAATCTGTGAATTGCATTTTCTATGGGTTGCTATGCATCCTATGCTTGTAAATCTATGTTACTGAATTGGAAAAATCAACAATTAATGGTCTTTCTATTGGCTTGATCTGGTAATGACTTGGTATACTTTTTTTGGAAGACGTGATAACTCTTTGTTTTATCTCAGGTAACATAGAAATTGGAAATGGGTATGGTGTACCAGGTGGAGGTGCTTACTATGGTGCTCCAAGGCCTAATATTTCTATGCTAAGTATGGCTAATCAGCAGAACAGAGAGTTGGAACAGAAGCCTATGGCTAATGAGTTGCCTGATTATCTCAAGCAGAAGTTGAGAACAAGGAGCATTCTAAAGGATGAGACAGCAAAAGGAGCTAATGTTAATACCGAAAGTGTAAGTTTATACATCTTATCCAGTCTTTTTTCACCCTTTCTGCCTCCTATTTTTTGGTTGGGCTGGTATACCTAATCTTTGGAAATGGGGCTTTATTCTAAAATGTTGTGGTGAACAGTTGCAAGTTCTGATCAGCTGTGCAATTTAGATCTTACAAAAATTTCAGAACTTTTTATGATGCAAATCTAACCGATGCTTTCTAATTGTGTGTATCCCTATTTTCACTTCTGAACTTATACTTGGTTGCATCTTTATGTCTGCTTCTCCAACTATCCTTTTTTATTATTTAACAGTTTACCCATAACTTTTAACTTCAGAAGTCAGAGATTCAATTGGCTCAAACCACTCAAACTGCAGCAGTTGTAAAGTTTCCTGCTGGATGGGTGAGTGTTGACTGATATTTATATGTTTTTTTTTTCTTGAATTTTTATTTGGCCCATTTTTAGACTGGAACAGCTGTATAGTATCTGCATACTTAAGACCATATGCTGGGGATAAAGCATTGTGTATGAATGATTTTTTACTTAATGCATGTAGCCATTGATTGATTTCGTTCATCTTTAGTTTTTTACTTAATGAGATCGCATAGGTTTGTGGTGGCATGATGCTATGAAGTTTGTTTTGGGGACATTAATTAATTACTCAAACAAATTACGTAAAGTAGAAAAATGATAAATAAAAATTGAGAGAAATTAAACATAAATTCTTTAATACACATTCTATTTAACATAAATTCTATATATGATTGAGGGAATTAATTGAATGGGCTTGAACACTAACCATCTGCTTTTGCGCCAGTCTCAAGTGCCTTAGTCCGTCATTTCTGGCACTTCATCTCGACCTTCATTACTATCTTTTGCTGCATAATATCGGCAACTGGGAGTCAGATGTTTTAGAATAAATCTTTCTTTTTAAAAAAAAAGTGAGGGAGTGGGGGTTGGTTAGTTTAAGAGATCTGATTGCGATGCATACCTTCAAATTCTTGTTCTTCTTGATCTAACAGTGTTAAATTAGAAGCTTATAGAAAGAGCAACTACTTCTCAACCAAGAAGCAAGACAAACACTCAGCTTAGTTATAGCTATATATATGGAACGCAATTAAAAAAGCCAAGACACAAGAGATGGACTGAAGATTTCGTCCTGTTTCTCTGTTTATAACGTGGACTTCCACCATTAATTTGGCTATATTATTATTATATCAGACAGAAAAAAACCCTTACTATCTTCGGTCCAAGCTTAGTACTTAATGTTGTGAATTGTAACCTACTGATTGTGGAAAGAATTCATATCTTTCAATCTTAGATTGAGAACACTGAATCTATTAGATTTGATACTATCAGGTTATTTCTTAAACAGTATCCTGTTGCCTACTTCATTCTTTAACCATAAACCCGAGTCCTCACTATTTTCAGTTAGTTTCTCTTGGCATCATATTCTTGCGCTTCGACAATAAATTTGAAATGGAAGTATATACATACTCATTGAAATTTGAAATGGAAGTATATACATACTCATTTAAAGGTTTCAACTTTCAAGTTGTGTTTCGGCTTTAAGCGTGACATCTGAAATTGACATTAATTGAGTTCTGGTCACCAAGCTAGCTTAACCTTTTTTTGATCAACAAAACAGAATTTTATTAATGAAATAGAAGCAATACAAGCAGAGCAACAAGAAACGAATAACTTAAGCAGCCGAAATCACCCAAACTCCAAGCTAACAAACCACAATACAGAGCAGACCATTTAGACCAATTCCATAGCCATGACAAGCCACAATACTACCAAGCTAGCTTAACCTAATTTAAGAACAATAAGCCTTCCATTTTGGCTAAGAGACCATCTCACATTTTTCATGCTCAAGAATGACGACATAAACACTGCTTAAACAACATCAGCACAGAATCAACCACCAAACACATAATATCAAACTCTAAGAAATAAGAGAGTAAGATTGTTTCTATATCAAATGAGGACAAATGTTCACAAGATAAATACAAGTTAGAACTTAGAAAGCGCGCTACTATATCATAGAAAATTTGAAAAATAAAAAGGAAGTATATACATACTCATTGAAACTCTGAATGAGAAAAATCAGAAATGTAATGCAAATTTTGCCGGCCAAGCAAAAAATCAGTCTACTTTTGTACATGAGGAGTAGGAGAATATAAGATCATAACTTGGACTCTTCGCTTTATTTACCAAACCCCATTGAAATAATATATTCCCCACAATTTATGACAACATTAGGACAGCTAGACTTGGTGTATTCTTCTACCGATGCAAATTCAGGTATACTTGAAAAGATGAATAACTAAGATGAATATGATATAATGATAAATCAAATTCTCAAGGGGAAATCAAGAAATTGATGGCCTATACTTGGATACATATTGGCACGTCCATAGTTGCATAGCATTTCAAATTTGTTAGAGGTTGCCACGTATGACACCTTTATCTATCCTAGACAAACATTTATCAATGCCCTTGTTAAAAAGGATTAATGAAATTACCAATGTCCTCGATGGTTAATATTAACATTCATGTGAAACCAAAAATGCAATCTAGGTCAAATGGTAAAGCATGCAAGCATTGTACCCCATGACGAGGGGAACCTATCTTTGCCAATAACCTACTAACCCAATAACTAACTAAAATGATGGTATATGAGTTTCTTGCTCCATCCCAACAAACAAACAATACAAAACAAAAATTCAAGTGAAACTATAAGGACGCTCAGGTTAAACTTTTTTTTTTGGGCTATGGGTAAAACGGGGGAGGGGGGAAATCTTACAGGACCACATATCATTCATTTAATATAAGAGATGTGAAGAATACGTGACTGGGGAGTGACTCCTATATCCTCATAATTCTACAGTAGTACATGCTATGAGCTTTAACATATCAATTTTACGCAAGAGCAAGCAAGTAGCCTAACAGATTATCCTATTTGTTGTAGAATGTCAATGCACATAGCAATTTCAAGAATCAGAAGTATCTCACAATTGTTTTTTTAATGATTTCTTTCTTATCTAGCCAACTATTAAGTTGACTAAATTTAAGAAGCACAGTTGCTCTTATTCTTGAATATGCTGTAAAGTTACAAGCCCCTCTTTTGCAAAGGCTATTAGGGTCCTTAAATGTAACTTTGCATTTAAAGAATTTGAATGACTATAATTCATGACTATCCTATGTAAGGAAAAAACAAATTTGCATTTTTTTTTTGGCCACAATGATAATGTATTCAATTTCATGGTTTAACAGGTAAAAGAAAACTAACAGTATCAATTTTAAAACACACCATTGTTTTGGTGCTCAAAGCTCATAACTTCTAAAATAAGCATTTCCTTGTGTGAAAGGAAGAAACAGAGAAAGAGAAACCAAATCTCATACCATCACTTATATAGGTCACAAATCTCACTATAGTACACATGATTGGAAAAGAAGAAACAGAGAAAGAGAAGACGAACCATAGAAGAAATAAGAGAGTCCCGCAAAGACTAAAACACTTCGATAAAGCAAATAGAGTTTGAGATACATACAGTGGAGATCAGATTTTGCGATCCAGACTGCAAATTTGTGAGGGTTTCTGTGATCTAGCGACAACAAATTAGGGTTTGAAATGCAACCCAAAGAATCGAGCGACTGTGAAATATAAAATGCCAGCCAACTTCTAGGATTTCTGAGAATTGAATGAGAACAAAAAGTATCGAAATCAGAACACAAATTCAACAAAAATGATATATGTATATATATATATATATATATAGAGAGAGAGAGAGAGAGAGAGAGAGAGAGAGAGAGAGAGAGAGAGGAAGGACCTTGAGCTATGCTATTGGGATCACGCGAAATCGCTGGTCAGAACACAAATCTCAAAAATCAGAACACAAATCTCAGTTTAACCGATTTCTGAGAGAAATCGATGAGGTCACGCGAGAGTGAGAGAGAAGAGAAATCAGATCTATGCTATTGGGCTAGATCTGAGAGTGAGGGATCATCTAACCCATTTCTGATCCGATTGAATGGGGTTGGAGCTGATAGAAAACTCTAGAAGCTAGGCTGAGAGCTGTTGCGTTTTTTTGTTTTACTTTATCCCCCTTCTTGTTGTAATGTTTTTTTTTTTTTTTTTTTTGGTAAGTAAAATAAGTTACCTATAGCACGTGTGCCGGCTGTAAAGCAGGCCGGGATATCACATGTGCGCCGGCCTCACGAGAACAGCCAGTGAACAACAGTCGGCGATAACTAATATTTTTGTAGTGTACCTATGCAGGAAATTTCATCATGGATCTTGGCCTAAGGGAAATACCTTATCAAGCTTCACGAGTGAAATCCGTCTGATCCTTTTTATTTATTTTATTAATATCCTTTTTAGAGGAAATAATGTTTCTAGTCCAAATAACATTTTGTTCCTTTTTTGGGTTTTGTAATGTATGAAAAATGCAGTTTGATTACTTTCCTGGCTACCTCTCCTTGAGGAATTAGTTGCCGACTTGCTGTGCTGAGTAACACAACCACAGTAGCATTTTGGTATATGGTCATCTAGTGTTTTTAGTTACGTTGTTAATGTGCTATTGTATATTGTGTTTTCTTCTGCTATGGTTTTGAAAAATGTGATTTATGTAAAAAGTACCATATGAAGCTAATTACATGAAATTAAAATATAATGTTTACATTGAAATGTCCATTTGGCTGTGGCAGAGAACATGAAAAGTTGCGTAATGCTGAAACTCGGACTGGGGCTTCATTTGGTACTCTTTTTGCCCCTGCTCTTTGTCTTTGGTATTATATCCAGAAGGAGAGTGCATTATGAAGCTATCAAGTACGAGAAAGAACGAAATGCTGCATTTCTGTCTCCCTTTGGGTATTCAGCAGCCACAATTGCTGCAGCAGCTGACGCTGTATGCTCAATGGAGGTACTATGGATTTTTATTAGTGGCTGCTTTCCATTGGTGTTGTACAAATTGTGATTATGAATTTTGATTGTGTGACTAAGTGGAAGGGTCCCTGTTTTTTCCCCTAAGTCAACACATGTTTTCGTACTGAACTTACATCTGAGCTAATTTTTTATGGCAGTGGTGTTGGCTTATGTCTTTAAAAAGTCAAGTAAGTGATGAAGGACCTTATTCTATTCGGATATGGAGATGGAATGGCCATCTAATTCAGGTTCATAGTTGAAAACCGGTTCACAAATTTGGTGACTTATTAATACACATGCACATTGCATCATTGCTTGATGTAATGTGCATGTGTATTAATGGAAAAAAATGACATTAAATCCTACATTCACTAATTGTTGATCTGATCGGACTATTTAAATCCTACATTCACTACACTTGCATATATGATAAATGACTTCCGAAAATAACTTTAGAGGAGAAAATAAGGATATTTAATTTGATAAAGGCATAAACGTTCTCCTACTCCCTAATGTGATGCCATTTGTGTTTCTAGACGAAATTTGATTAGTCAAACTCTTATAATTTATATTTAACCATGGATTTCAACCTCCTCCTCCTCCTCTCCCCCCCCCCCCCCCCCCCCCCCCCCTTCCTCCCCCTTTATTTCTCTTCGTTTTCTTTAGCATAATAAGCTTGTGCACACTGAATACCAAAATCCTGTTTTGTTTCCTTAAATTTTTCGTCTAATTAATGTTCGTGTTCAAAGAGATTTCATGCTCTTTCTAATTTGTTTTTTGGTCTTTGACCCAGTGTATCCCAAAGTTGACAACTAAGGGATTAATCACTGTCGCGATGGGTGGGCAATGGTAAATCGCCACCCCAGGGATTTTTTCCAAAGTGCTGGGACTCGAACTTGAGATCTTTTACCTCCACTCGAGACAACCCCTTTGAGGCCAAGTGTGCAACCACTAGACCAACCCACTAGTGCTGGGACTATTCACTTTGGGATCTTTCACGCTTTCTAATTTGGTTAATTGAATGCTAAGCTTATGTTGCAGATTTCTGTAATCTACCTTTTCGTAAGCACTACTCTGTTTCCAGTATACAGTTGTTGGTCATGAAGGTCCTGCTATTCTTCTGGTGCATGGTTTTGGTGCTTTTTTGGAGCATTACTGTGACAATATATACGGCATAACTGATAGTGGAAATCGAGTTTGGGCCATCACACTTTCAGGGTTTGGAAAATCAGAAAAGCCTAACATTGTGTACACTGAACTCATGTGGGCTGAATTGCTGAGAGATTTCATCAGTGAAGTCGTTGGTGAGCCTGTGCATCTTGTTGGGAACTCAATTGGTGGAATGTTCTGTGTTCTAACTTCAGTTGTGTTTTGCATAAACCATATCGATGACCTCTCTCTCTCTCTCTCACACACACTTAATTTGTTAGTTATCGATAAAAGTCAATAGTTTGACGACTTACCTTCATTCATCAATGATTGTTTTTTGTTAGATATCTAATTCTCGATTCTTTATGTGTAGGCTACTTTGTTGCTATTGTAGCTGGTCTTTGGCCTCCTTTGGCTAAGTCTGTCGTCCTGATCAATAGCACCGGCAATGTTATTCCAGGATATTCTTCTGTGCCATTCAATAAAGTAAGACAACCTTAACTATACAGGTCCCCCAAATTTGAAACATCCACGTCCCTGTAAATTTATGTGTTTTGTCCCTGTAAATTCATCCCAATGTTGCAAGTAACTAATGCTCTGTTATATGTGTTTCTCAACTGGTTTAATGTTGGCCATCCATTGCTTGGTCTACATTTTCATTTTTAAAGTGCTCATCTAAATATTTAATCCAATGTGGTGTCGTCCAAAAGTTGTTTTGATATCTATTCCTTGCAACAGAATATTTGGAAACGTTAATTTGCATCGAAAAATTACATATGATTCTAGAATTTTAAATGAACCATTTGAGGTTTTGCGTTGTGTGGCACTTTATATATTCCTAACATGATTATTACTTAAATTGCAATATTTAAATTGCTTAAGTTTATTAGGTATGATTTTCTTAAAGAAAACTATTCGGGCTCCATCTTATTGATGGAAAAAAAAAACCAGTCGCTCCATCTTATTGATGGAAAACAAAACCAGTGACTGAATCTGTGTTGTTGGATGAAGCATAAATAATTATATGCTACATATATATATTAATGAAATGTGTATGGATAGCCAGCCTATTTTCCCAGATATTTTAATCATAAAATAAAGTAAGAGATTATTTAGTAATTTGTTTATATTACCAATCTCCTTATGTTCCAAATGGTCTTATGGGACAACTCCTTTGCTCCATTTACAGTTCTACTTTCCAGAGTAGGTGAAGCAGCATCTGTGTTAACATTAGTTTACAAAGGACTTACGGCACAATGTTCATACATCATTGTCTAATTCAAATTCAAGAAAGTTTGAAAATAGTAATTCTGTTCAATTTTTTTTTTTGTATGAATGCCCCCAGGAAGTTAGTAATTGAAATTGTTGCAGGAAAGAAGAACTTCAGGAGCTGTACGGTTGGGTGCTCGACTCCTTTTGGCCTTCTTAAGATTGAGAATCAGGAACATAGTAAACAACTGTTACCCAACTGTAAGCATGCCTCTATCGCTGCTACCAACTCCATTTGTTGCTTCCAGATGTTGCTAGTGCTTTATTTTCACTACATTTTGTTTCGCAGAAAGCAGAGAGAGCTGATGATTGGCTTATTAATGAAATGATAAGAGCAGTATCCTCTTAGTACATGAAAATATATTTATTGATGTCTTATATGTCAATCAATAAATCTTATCTGTTTCAACTCAGAACATGTCTAATTTAACAAATGCTTCACCTTAACAAACAACTAATTAGTCCTATGATCCTGGTGTGCTAGTGGTTCTGGAAAGCATCTTCAGCTTCAATCTCAAAATTCCTCTTAATTATCTGTTGGAAGGGTTCTGATTATACAAGTAAACTCTTGACATGCAGAAGAAATCAACTTCCTTGGTCTGTGAATGCCTTGCTTATGAGCCAGTTCTTTTTCTCTATAATTCAAAGGATTAATGCACAATCAATGTAAATAAAATTTCTTGATTACATCCTGTAAAGATATTATTTTAAAATTTTAATATATCTCTACAGGAGCCACAAAAGCTTTCCAGTGCATCAATTCACCTATTACGTGTATTTCACAAGTGAAATTTTAAAATTTAGGTATATTAAAATCGTCAATGCAATTGATTTTGCAGAAAATAAGTTATTTTCTCAAATGTTATGAATATGTACAAAATTGGAGCTTGAAGATTAGCATCTTCAAATATGAATTTTCTTCCCTCTTATTTTATCTTATTTTTATTTTTTTCGGTTAATATTCACTGAAACAAACCTAGCTTGATTTTCATTGGACATTGTGCGGTTCTCGAAGCAAAATAATAATAATAATAAAATAATAATTTGAAAAAGAACCATTGTAGCCTCGAGAGTTGGATGGCTCATGGAGATGTTAAGGCTCTAATACATACGGTTAACGCCTAAGGTGATACGATATGCTTCTTTTTGCACTGGAAATAGTTTACTTAGCACGCATATTATACCTATATAATGTGTACATTACATAGTCTAGAAGAGAAGAGGAAAAAAAAAAGAATTTATTAGACGGGACTCGAGAGGAACCAATGGGTGATCTGAGAATGCACCAACACCAGTCAGTATAGGGAAGGTATGGGGAAGAGTATCCATAACTATATAAGCAGCCACCATCCTTGAAAAGGACCGTTTGATATGAATTGCACGAGCTGCACATTTCACGTTTATTTTATTTTACAAAAATGTAGTTTAGACGACTTTCACGTAAATGCGGCCTTCAGATTTGATTGCTGTGCATTTGACCTCTCTTTTTACCTTATAAAAGGGGACCTCTCTGCAAGCATTTTTTTCCTTTAGATTAGATTGCTATTTTGATTGTTAACTCACTTAAATTTCCAACTATTTTGCATATAATTTAAGAAGTGTATCATGCCTAGGCTCTCCTTTGGTCTATGTTACACTTTTTTGGTCTATGTTACATATGTGGGCTTCCTCATTTGTATGTTGTGTGTGTGTGTTTCTTATGTGTGTTTAGCTAAAAAAGACATCTTTGAAGGTGTAAAGTCTCACATCAACCAACCAAGGTTTGTCGTAGGAGTTTATAAAGTTCCACCTCTCTTTTAAGAGTTAGGCATTTTTGAAAGTTGAGTGTGGGTTAATTTTATGGGCTGTTGGGTTTTCCTTTAGTCCATATTACATATGTGGTTTCCTCATTTATGTGTTGTGTGTGTGTTTCCTAAATGTGTTTAGCCAAAAAAATAAAAAATAAAAAATCGTTGAATTTATTATGTTCAAACTGTCTTACAAATAAAAGATAAAAAATAATGAGACCCTATGTGCAATTGTGCATAATTGTTGTTTTCTTAATTATTTATTTTTATATTGTGTGGGTAGGTGAGAAGAGGACTTTGAGGTGAGACGATGTGATCCTCACTCCGCACTCCTCAAGGACTTGGCATATATATTATAATAATAATTAGGAGCCAATTAGCCGTGGACTGTTTGACAGAGGACAGGAGCAAGAATCAAGCTCGACATGGAGTCCGGCCAGTTATCCTCCTGCGAAAAACTATTGATTAAAGCCTCTTGATCGATGTTCCGAGGATTGTCATGTAGTTTGGTGCAAGTTGTGAAGCTCTTGCAATTTCACAAAAATAATTACATCCCGGCCAGTTATCCTCCTGCGAAAAACTATTGATTAAAGCCTCTTGATCGATGTTCCGAGGATTGTCATGTAGTTTGCTGCAAGTTGTGAAGCTCTTGCAATTTCACAAAAATAATTACATCCAGCTTGTCATGCCCCGACTCGGAGAGTCGACATGTGGATAAAAGTCAAAGTAAAAAGGTGTACACGTGGATAAGTTAGAATATAAAAGTTGCAGAAGACTTAGTCAAATCCACGTGTTTTTTTTTTTTTTTTTTTTTTTAAATAATGATGGTGCCAGCTCATCAATAATACCCAAATAATTAATATGAAATGTTATGCTCACACATCATGCCCATAATAATATATGATCCCCCAAAATAATGCCAACATCCCTGGCACATATAGGCTAGATTTAAACTATTCAAAGTTCAATAAGTACTAATTGTAATAACAATAATAATAGTAATGTCTATACACCAAAATAACATAGTCTCTATGCAATGCATGTCCGTCTATCCTCATCCATGACTATGCTAGTATGCAACCTTCGAGTTCCAACCTCAGATCATGCCACTAGGCATCCACCATCGGCGAACCTTCATTCATCACCTGATCATCTGAAATAATAATATGATGAGTTGCAAAGCCCAATAGGAAATATGTGTGGATTCTATACAATTAATATATGTGCAGATACATGGTATATGAATTAAAATCATTTAATAACTCAAAATCAAATATCAGTCACAAATCAGTACTTTGTGTGGGTTTTAAGTTAATTTCCCCAAAAATTCTCATAGTATCTCAAATTCTCAAGACTATGGGATCAAACCATGCATCAACCGTCACTGATCACAGGTTACGTCGTCACGTCAACCCCTGGCTCAGCCAAGCACGAAAATAACTAACACTTGCGTGGCGTTCTTCCTCGAGGGCTTTAGGGTCTTTCACCTAAGGGCACTTTACCCTGCTTGCTATTCGCGAAGTATTCTCAACGCAGGACACCACTCCATTGTGATGCCCCCACCCATTTGATGCATACCAAGACCCAAGGTCCATATATCCAAAACATTTTCCATCATTCAAATAAATATTCAAGTGTCCAAAAGTATCCATAAACACGTTTGATAAATTTCTAGAATTCTAGTAACATTTCTAAAGCATTTCTAAGTAAACAACATTTATAAAGCATTTTTCCATAATCCAAGTATCATGAAAATTCCACACATTTAACAGATATTTCACATTAACATTTAAGCGAGTATATAACCATATATCTTTAAGCAACAATATAAAACAGTCGTATCAAATGATATATTGAAGGATTCCCTAAATTTTGAACAAGTAATAAAAATATTTGGTTATAAATCAGTGGAAAAATCCAACAATATCATTAAGGCATTTAAAATCACATTCATAAAATAACACCATATTAAATGTAAAGAAGCCACATTTCCTACCTTAATCGCGAGCAATACCAACTCAAAACCATGTGATAGACATTGACCATGCAAATGCAACGTTAATGCTCCCTAAGGTCCTCCCGAGGACCGATAAAATCTGATAATTATGCATACATAATATTTAGGTAAATTTCAAGATAAATAAAACGTACTCAAAAATTACTATTGGCCTTCTAACAGTGAATTATGGTCCCAAAATGATCAAAATAATTTTTAAAACACTGTCTATAATTTCTAGGAATTTTTCATAACTTTCGGTAATTTTTTGTAATTTTTGGAATTTTCTGGTATTTTCTGGAATTTTTAATAAATATTAATTTGGCCAAAAAGTCAAACTATAGTCAAATTTGGTCAATATGGTCAACTAAGGGTCCCACATGGTAGGGCCCACCAAGACGAGTCTAACGGTCAAATTTGGAGTTCATATGATTATCGTATGGCTTTTAAATGCGTGAGAACACGGTAAGGTATACGGATGCACCCACATAGGATCATAGACCTATGGGGTCATCCAACCTCCCGCGGGTTGAATTGTGTAACCCGGTTACACCGTGTGTTCAACGGGCCAACTTCGACGATTAATATCTCCCTCGTTTCTTAACCATTTTCAGTGATTCAAGTGTCGAATCAAAACTCACACGGAGTACTACGTGCGTGTATAAATTGTTCATTCAGAATCATATTCGTTTTTAAGCCTAAAGTTTCGGGTTTTCATGATCCAAAATTCTAAAATTTCTAAAACTTCAACCTACAGTCAATTTCTCTAAAATTTGACACTACCATGGTGTTCCTTGGTCCCAAAAACATAAAATACGATCATCCTTTCTAAGAATAACATAAGAAAATAAAATTGCATATCCATATGTACATATACACAGTATATATATATATATATATATATATATATAGATGAAATCAACAATAGAGGAGATGAGGTTTTTACCTCACTAAGAGAGCTCCACGAACTTAGCTAAAAATCTCCACCAGACCACTCTTTTTCTCTTCTGTTCTCTCTCTCTGTTGCTCTTTTCCTAACTCTCTGTCTCGGGTCCCTCTATACATATATATATATATATATATATATACACATATCCAAACCAAATGCAAATGGGAACAGAGATGGGAGTCAAGGTGAGTAGGTGCGGCTGAAGTATGGCCTCTTAATTGGCAAAGAAAAACAGGGTTGGTTATTACGGGTTGCAGATGTCAGGAAGAAAAAATGGAGTAGGAAGGGTTTTAGGCTTGCAGAGTAGGAGAGGAAAATGTGTTCTGTTCATATTCATCCCTATGTCCCCATGGTTGTGCTATGGTGTGGTTGAGTGTATGGTTTTATGCTATATATACCTAAGCTATGGTGAAGTTGCACACATATGATCAAAATAAATATCATAAATATATTTATAAAATTCAGGTCATCACATAGCTCATATGATATTGATTTAATTAACATGATTTTATGCTATAATGTAGAAAGGGTTTTGACACAGTGAGCTCCCATAAAAGCTCGATCAAAGCATTGTAAAATACTACACTTTAATGAATAAGATTCAATTCTTGGCCTTGAGCTTTAACACCCATTTTCTTACTTTTTAGATAGATAGAAGGGGCCGTAACCAAGCGGGATATTAAGAAAGACGGTTGTTAAATATGGACCACCAAAGAAGTTGGGTTTGTCTTGTTTAGTACAATGCGAGCCCTACCACCCTCGGTTAGACGGAAACCCCATCCACCCTAGGTGATTAGCCCCGTTCACAGATAGATAAAAGGGATGGGACCTACTATATTATAGGGACTAGCTAGCTTGTTTGCTGATATGGCAAGATTATTATGTTTTTGAGGTCTAGATTGGACAAAACTGCCAAATATTCAAGTCCTAAATTTTTTTTAGGACTTCAACGTTGAATGATTCTCGAACCTCTCGATAGAGGGTTGTTCAAGTGTGGGATATCCATGATTAAAGCTGTATATATAAATATAGAGGGCTATTCAAGTGTGGGATATCCCGGACAATCCCGTTCGATCACGGTCATCCGTGGATAACATGCACGCACGTATATGTCGTTTATGGACGGCCGTGATCGTAGGGGATATCCGGGATATGATATCCCGCACATGTTCAAAGTTGTATATATAAATATTATGTCACCTTAATATCTTGTGGGGAGAAGTTGCAGAATTTTTTATTCAATAACATCATAGAGGAATTATTAAATAATAATAAAATAAAATAAAAATGGAGTGCAAAGAGTGTTTCTATGAGAAGCCACACTAACGTAGAGAAGAGACAGAGCATCAATGTTCCTGCCTTTTCTTTTTTCGCAAACTACTTAGTATTTAAATAAGACTATTAATCTAATTTAATGGGCAATCCTAGTACTGTTGGAAATATTTCTTTTTTATATATATTTATAAATGGGAAATAAATTAAGAACGAAAATGATAAAATACGGATAGGAGCATGTGCAGCTAGTTGGTACAATATGAATTTTGTGAATAGTTTGGACAAAAAATATCACAATTAATCACCATTTTTTGACTTTTTAAAAAATCATCTGATTTGAACATTTGTTTCTCAAAACATTCTAAAAAGTTTTCCACTGTCCGTAGGGTGAAGGAATTCAACTAAATTTCAACACTAAAGTCATAAAACAAAGCTGATTTTCAATTGTAATCATATTTAAGCTCCTATGTGGATTCACAATAGGGTTCCTTTTCTCCGGGCCAACATGGCCAGTTTATACAGAACCTAATGGCCCATAGAGTTGGATATGGTTTTATGAAAGGCTTATTATGTTAGATATGGTTATCATGTTGGATTTTGGATTATATTAAATTTCTTATTTTGGGCATGTACTACTGAATTAACAATGATGTAATTTATATAATGAGATTATGGATGTAATATGGAAATATGAATGTGTGTATGTATTGGAACCATGTGGAACATGATGCCAATTATGGGTATCCTTGTATTGGAACCATTTTGGACTATATTATACAGGTATAAGCAAAAAGGCATGGACCTTTCATCGAACTACCTGGTCGGCATGATCCCTGAATAGCTCGCGATTCTTTCTGAATTGCATGGTCTGAATCTGTCACGTAATCATTTAACTGGAAACACCTCAAAGAAGATACGGAATTAGACATCATTTGAACCTCTTGACTTCGCTAGAAATCAGCTTTCTGGTTTGATTCCACAAAGCATGTCAGATTTAACTTCGCCTAACTACTTGAATTTGCCTTGCAATAACTTCTGCGGAGAAATTCTGACAGGCAATCAACTCCATAGTCTTGATGACCCATCCATTTATGTCGGCAACCTTGAACTCCGTGGAGCTCCACTACCAATGAAATGCCCAAGTGATGAACCACCTCAAGCTCCAAAACTCAACAGTTTTGAAGACAACGACAAAGAGGATGAGTCTGAAAAAGTATTGTTCTACATTGTTGTAATGCTAGGCTTCATGACAGGGTCATGGGGAGTTTTGGGGGTTTTACTATTCAAGAAGAGTTGGAGATATGCTTATTTTCACTTTGGAGATGAAACCAAGGACTGGATATTTGTGGCAATAGCAGTGAAGGCAGCTAGGTTGAAGAAAACGATGGGGAGAGAGCACAATATCAAGTGAAGGAATATCAGTTACCAAGTAAGTACGTGGGTAGCAATAACTATAGACTCTCTCTTGGTTCAGTAAGTAGAGGACTTTTTTCGACTAGCTGTTTCACTTCATCTGTTGAAGCTACCTAGTAATCCCATTTTCTTTTGAAGTTTTAAATTTGTTCATGTTTCAGTTATGAAGAAGTTTATTGGGCAAGATATACAATATAAATATACATAGGATGATAGGATTAATCCCACATAAGTTTCATGCTTGAGTGCTCATTTGCACAAACACAGAGAGTACAATACAGTGTAAATCCACTAACAAATTTTCATGAAGACAAATCTCTGCCAAAGCATTCAAAAGTGAAATGTTAGGTGAGGGTCATTGATCATAAGATCATTCAATTGAAAAATTTTCAGTTGAGAGTACAATTTTCAGTGGAGAGTACAATTATGAGAAATACGTTTACGAATTTAGAGGCCAACATGTAAAGCCTACAGTAATATTCCTTGGAATTCCAGTACATAGAAAATGTAAAATCAATGAAAGTTTACAAAGCAATTGGGCCATACCCTCAAAATTAGATTGCAATTTATCCATCCTAAACCCAAGAGTATGGCAAAAGAAGGTCACCAACCATAAGAATTGAGGCAATCAAGGTCTGATACACACACCGTTCATGCAAATACTTCTGACATTCAATAATAATTGGGCCATACTCTCAAAATTATATTGATAATTTTCTGAGAATGCAATCAATCCCCCACCCCCCCCCCCCCCCCAAAAAAAAAAAAAAAAAAAAAAAAAAAAAAAGAAGATAGAACGAGAGACAGACGAGTGTTACCTGTTGACGGTGGAGGACGGCGATGGCGATTGCGACGGCGGCGGTGAATACCGGCGAATCGATGAGTGCGGAGGACGGCGTACGAGAAGCCTAATCGCGGGAGAGGAGGCCGATGGACTGAATCGACGAGAAGAAGAAGAAGGTCATCGTGGCAGAGTGTTTCTAATTTCTGTAACAGGCTTTTAACCATTTGTCAAATATATATATATATATATATATATAGATACAGAGGTGATCCCATCAGCACGTGCTGATATAAGTTACATCAGCACTATGTATTGGGGGTTGTACCCTTTGCATTGATTCAATGCATCTCACATCTCACTAATGCACAAGGTACAACTCCCAATGCAGGTTTTGATATAAGTTATATCAGCACGTGCTTACCTAATCATCATCCTATACAGAGGTGATCCCATCAGCACGTGCTGATATAAGTATACAGAGATGATCCCATCAGTACGTGTTGATATAAGTTACATCAGCACTATAAATTGGGGGTTGTACCCCTTGCATTGATTCAATGCACCTCACATCTCACTAATGCACAAGGTACAACTCCCAATGCAGGTTTTGATATAAGATATATCAGCACGTGCTTACCTGATCATCATCCTATATATATATATATATATATTGAAAGCGCTTTCTATGTCACTAAAAGCAGTGTTAGTATCACCGCTTTCTATATAAATTTTTTTTAACTACTTGTTATAACCCGTATTTTGCATTGTGTATGTTAAGTGAACTTGTTGGTTCTCCAACCTTTTTTTTTTTTTTTTCAAAATTGTGGTGTTTTAAACTTATTTCCCAAATCCAATGAAGACGTCCTTTGCAAACATATTTTTACTCAAGGTATACGATGAGAAAAAATGAAAATAAATAAACATCTAATACTGTGTTGGCAAACATGCTTTCAGTCAAAATTACAAATAATTTTTTTTTCAAAATCGTGTTTTGTAACTTGTAAGGAAACTTAATGGAATTCAAAATCGTCTCAATCTTATTTTTTGTTAGTTTTTTTTCTATATGCATTAGGATTCCCAATTTCCCATTCATGGATCTCTCAGCACAATAAATAAAAATAAAACTTAGCCAAAACCAAAGAAATTTATTCATGTTGTTCATACGGGTAGGTAAGAAGCACAATGCTAATTGTTCCATTTGCCAAAGGTGCAATACTGCTACGGAAGATTCTCTACATGCCCTTCGGGATTGTCCCAAAGCACATGATGTTTGGTTGGCTTTTCTTGACCAAGATGATTTTCAGCCGTTTTTCACTCTTACCCATTATGATCGGGTAAAGACGAATGTTTTCTTTAACAAGTCTCCCACCTCTAACCACACACAGTATCTATGGCCCTCTTTGTTTATGGCCATCTCTTGGTCAATTTGGAAGGCTAAGAATTCTAAAGTTATTCAAGGGCAGCACCAATCCCTTAATATGACGTGTTGGAACTGCCTTAGCTTAGTGCAGTACATGTCTACAGCCTTCCCTGAATTTCAAAATAACTCTTCCAGGCCTTCCTCTGGTCTAGTGTCCTGGTGTTTTCCTCCGGCAAGCTGGGTTAAACTGAATTCAGATGGAATTCTTATGGCAATCCAGAGGCTGCTGCAATAGGGGTATCCTGCGTGATGATTCTGCTAACTGGATTAAAGGTTTCTTTGGCAAGTTAGGTACTGGCACCAATTCCACTGCTGAACTCTGGGCAATTAGACAGGCCTGCTCTTTGCTTGGGATCTTAGATTCTTTCAGATTATCATCGAGATTGACTCCCAGGTGTCCATTGATCTTATTACTTCTCCTTCTAATCCTCATCATTCAGGTGCTGTGATTAATTATTATTGTAAAGCTTTGTTAGCAAGAGATTGGTCTTGCGGCATCCAACACACCCTTAGGGAGGCTAAAAAGTGTGCTGATTTTCTTGCTAGGGAAGGGCATAAAGCCATTTGTCAAGTTTTAGATTTTCCCTCTTCTGAGATTTGTTATTGCTGTTTGGGGATCTGATTGGCGTTAGTGCCACCAGATCTGTTTGAATGAATTCGAACATCCATCAAACCAAAAAAAAAAGGGTAAGAAGCACAGTACCCGATTGTAGAACAAAAACCCTTGGAGGCATGGCCTGTTCATAACATGATAAATTCACAATATGCAAGGAGGGTTTGCAGATACATTGGAGATGTTTGATCATTTTCACAGTCGTTTAAAATAATTAATTGGATATTTTCGCATGAAAGACTTCAGAAGCAACTAAAAGACATAAAGAAACAGCATCACTACAGGAGTGAAGAATTTTTTTTCTCAAATGGCAAAAGGAACCGTTTATTTATTCATAAAGAAGCATACATTAGAAGTAAACACCACCCCAACACCCCTTCATCAATTCTTCATTCAGGGAGGCCTGGACGGCAGCAAAATGTAATTTGTGGGCAAGGACAGCCATAGCGTAAAGGACCAACATCTAGTCCAGCTCCCATGGCAGATGGAATGGCAGTGACCATGATCACTAGGACCACAAGCAACATCATGACTACAAATTGAAACAGCTTCTCCATTGTCTCTATGAAACTATTTGGCCAAGGATTCAAGAAATGCAATCAAATTTACAAGGATGGTTCTTTGTGGAGAGGTAGCCTCCCCCTTTTATAGAGGATATGGTCCAGCTAAACTTGGGAGCAAAAATTATGGAAATCTAGTGTGAAATTTCATTCCACTTTTGGTGATTCTTTGTGTGGGAAGTTGTTAAAAAACCCACAAAGACCACAATATGTCATAGATTTGGTTCATAATTAAATGCTATGTGATTCCTTTCTAATTTTTTTCCTTTCCATTTCTGTGGAGACCGCAATATCATACCTACACCATTGTGCGGCTTGTGCCACGAATCACGATTGATTTGGCAATTAAAGCTACTTTTTTTTTCTTGATTTTCTTAGTTATCCAAAACATTCATATAGGAAACTCATTTAAATTTTGTCTAGGTGTCCATTTTCAAAAGATTCCGACTTTTTTTTCCTAAGCAAAAGAATCCAACTAGTATGACTGTCCATCATTCTCATTACATGTAGACACTCAAACACATTTATGCATGTGGGTCTCATATAAATGGAAAGAAGAAAATAGAAAGGAATCGCACGACACTATGAATCAAATCTGTGACATATCGTGGTCTTTGTGGGTTCCTAATAACTTTCCACACAAAGAATCACCGAAAGAGGAATGAAATTTCACACTCGATCTCCATCATTTTCTTTTCAAATTTAGCTGGACCATATCCTCCATAAAAAGGGGAGGCTACCTCTCCAAAAAGAACCATCCTTGTAAATTTGATTGCATTCCTTGAACCCTTTGGCCAAATAGTTTCATAGAGAGAATGGAGAAATTGTTTCAATTTGCAGTCACGATGCTGCTTGTGATCCTAGTGATCATGTTCACTGCCATTCCATCTGCCATGGGAGCAGGACTAGACGTTGGTCCTTTACGCTATGGCTGTCCTTGCCCACAAATTACTTTCTGCTGTCGTCCAGGCCTCCCTGAATGAAGAATTGATGGAGGGGTGTTGGGGTGGTGTTTGCTTCCAATGTATGTTTCTTTATGAGTAAATAAATGGTTCTGTTTGCCATTAGAGGGGAAAAAAAAAAAAAAAAAAAAAGGTATCTCGAAAATAAATTTGGAAGGAAAATGTTTTATTATTGATAGTTAAAGCTACTTTAATTTCCTTTAAATCTCTTTATTTTCTTAGTCATCCACAAACATTCAAATAAGAAAACTCATTTAAAATTTGTTCAGATGTTCATTTTCAAAAGAATCCAGCCTTTTTTTTTTTCCTAAGCAAAAGAATCCAATTACCATGATGGTCCATTATAACAAGAAGTGATAATAGACAAACAGACACATGATCATATGTCTAACATGCAAGTAGGTCTCAAATAAATTCATGAACATGTATCCGTATGTCCGCCAATCGTCATTGCTTTTACATTGATAGACTGCCAGGTACAGATTTTCATTTTTAAAAAATCTTTGTTTCCTCCTAATATTAGCATTTGTACTTTCATAGTTTCTCTCTTGATGTGAAGACCTTCTTAGGTAATCCTCAACCCATAAATTAACCGTATTAGATAGGTACTATTTGGTACATCAAATTCGTTACCCGGTCACATTTTTATGTGGTGGCAAAACATCAAAAAACTGATGTCAAATTATTAGCATAAACTCTTCTTTGACTACAAATAAAAAAGAACAAAAAAAATGAAGAAAAAATTTAAAGACTGGTATTTTGGTAAATAAATTCTTACACCTATAGAATGAAAAATATAAGAACTAATATGTTGAATTTCAAAATTTTGTCCATGTATTTTGAAATATATGGAGAGGAGGAAGATTGTGTTTTGAAATTGATAAGTTTTGAATTTGGTTTTGAGAGAGGGCAGAGAGAGTGTCTGATGGAAAAAAAAAATGGTCAGAGGGAGTACCTCTCGGTTTTTCCATTTCCTTTATTTATTTATCTATTTATTTTTGTCTATATATTTTTTTTAGAGTAGTACTAAATATCGCCCGAATCCCCTCATCTACCATATGTAGTAGTTTCTTCTTTTTTCATACTTAGCCCCACATAATAACTTTCACCTATCCACTTTTGACGTACACTTAAGGTGGGTGGTAAAAGATGGATGATAAACAGAATTTAAAAAAAAAAAAAAAAAAGGATGGGTGATAAAAGGTGAGTGAAGTAGCATTTTTCATTTTTTTAACCAAGTAACGGTTGAAAAGGGAAGACACATCATCCAATTAATGTTTTATTTATTTATTTTTTCCTACAGAAGCATTATTGCTAAGAACGCTTTCTAATTTTAACAATTTTTTTCTATGGATGCGTAATTTTTTTTTTTTTTCGAAGGCGACTATTGCCACCACAAAAATTTCTCAACACCTTCCACTTATTTTTAACTTTTCAAGGTTTTACAAAAAAAATATAAAAGGTTTTCATGAAAACGAGTTGCATTTTTTTTTAGTAAAAAACACTATTTTTGAATAGATTTGTAGAAGAAAGTTTTATTAAAATCTATCATTTAAGTGGATTTTTGGTCTTTTTTTTTTTTTTTTGGAAAAATTATGTAAAAATGAAACAAATATTGTAAATAGCCAAAAAGTCCACTTAGACAACAAATTTTGGAAAAGCTTTTTTTACAAAGTTGTTCGAAATGATATTTTGACATTGTGATTTCTAAACTTGCATTCTGTCTTATTTATTGACAAAAAATGATTACTAAAATCTAGCGTCTCCCAAATTAAAAATCAACCATCTACCAATTTTTTTATTTATTAGAAAAATAGCCTTTCTGCTGTGCTTGGTCAAAATCGTCCTCCTCCCCATGCATACATTTCAAAAGGACAAGAAAGAAAATGAGATTCTAGAAAATGCATTCAACTTGCCTGATATTTCTACAAAAAAAAATTTAAAAAAAAAAAAGAAGGAAAAGAGAGAGAGACAAGAAAGTTGCCAACTTTGATACTACGGAGTATAAGATTAGAAGGGTGCAGTTTGTAAAGTACCAAGCACATACCCAATATTCAAAATTTTGTTAAGTCTACTCTGATTTCGTCCTCACTTGTATGCTAGTTCATAAGAGCTATAGATGAGTTCTATGTAATGGAATAAGCAATATTTCTATTTGATGCCAACCAATTGACCACAATTGAGACCAAAGAATTTCAAGAACTCCCAATTTATTTGCAAACAAATTAAATCTATTGATTTTTTTTAGTTATTTCTTCCTAAATAAAGGGAAATATGTACAGTTTTAACCATAATTGTCTGAATTTGATGATAACTTTTAGTCCTTATAAAAGAGATACGTGTTTAATTCTACTCAATAAAAAAAATAAAAAAAACAAAGGGAAAGAAAAAGGAAAATGGGAAAACAAGAATCATCTTTCTTAAAATTGTTTCAAATAACGTGGAAACTCTTATTGGTCCAAATGGAGGTGTCTGTGCTAAGACCTGGCTTGTGAATATTAATGGAGACCAACTAGGGGTGTTTCATGTCATGTGATGCAATCTAGCTTGAAACAAAAAATCTCATTGGAGCAATGTAATCTTGACACATCCAACACCTTCACAACGACATTGGTGTCTTGACTTTATCAAAAGAAATTAATACAGCAATCCTCACCTTTCAAGAGGTCATATTTGGTAGGTGCCTAGATGGTCATGAACATGAATGATGCCCACATATTTTCAAGACTGATTTACGATCTTTCAAGGGAAATTTAATGAAACTTGGAATTTTGTTAAGGCTTGACAAATTGGGAATACATCTCTATTCTTGTTGGGTCCCACTTGAGGCTTGGATCACTTGAACCGTACCAATCCAAAAATCAAACAACTATTCAATGTGTATATACGTGTTTCGGACATAATATATTTGGTTTGTTGGTTTTTCATCTCATTGAACAATTGGCAGTATATACGGTCCTATGATAATGAAGTATACATAGATGGGAAGGGATATGTTTACATCAATTGTAAAACTTTTTTAACATCTTAACATTTTGCAAAACCAACTATTAGATTAGATATTATACTCGTAAACGTCATGCATGCTGAATTTTAAGTTAATCAGATACCGAGAAGCATTTGATCCGTACGTAAACTTATATTTATTTTATAAATAAAATTATAATTTAGGGGCGATTTATAGATGACCTAGTTCCTAATCTCCGATTATCTTGAAATTCGGCTTGCATGAAGTATAATAATATTGAGCTTTGCTACATATCCCAAATTCGAGATTTCCACATTGTTTGAGCAAATGTCAAGTTTGGCTAAGTGACCACAGAATTCCGTGGCATTAGCTACAAGAAATGATCAGCATCCATTAACTTTTCGGGTTTGCACATTAATTTGATTTTTCTGATAGAATTTTTAGAAAAATGTATTATGCAAATCAAATTATTAAAACTCATCTAATCAAGATAATTTTTTGGCAAAATTGTTACTATTTTAAGCCCATTTAAATGTGATTTTTATTCTATCTTTTGCCACCCACTAGTTGAACTTTCGTGGGAGAGAGTGGAGAGGTAAGAGGTGAGAGTGAGCGAGTTCACACCCAATAAAATTTTAGAACAAAAAAGGGAAAGAAAAAAAAAAAGAAGGAAAACAAGAATCATCTTTCTCAAACTTGTTCCAAACAAAGTGGAAACTCTTATTGGTCCAAATGGAAGTGTCTGTGCTAAGACCCGGCTTGTGAATGGAGACCAATTAGGGGTTTCTCTTTCATGTTGTGTGATACAATCTTGTAACAAAAAAATTTGCATTGGAGCAACGTAATCTTGGCACATCCAACACCTTCACGATAGTGGTGTCTTCTTTGGAACACATCCATTTACTTGACTTTATCAAATGCAATTAATACCGCAATCCTTACCTTTCAAGATGGTCATATTTGGTGGTTGCCTGGATGGTCATGAACATGAATGATGCCCACATATTTTCGAGATTGATTTACGATCTTTCAAGGGAAATTTAATGAAATTTGGAATTGTGTTAAGGCTTGACAAATTGGGAATACATCTCTATTCTTGTTGGGTCCTACTTAAGGCTTGGATCACTTGACCCAATCCAAAAATCAAACAACTATTTAATGTGTATTCAATGTGATAACGAAGTATACGTGGATGGGAAGGCTGGGATATGTTTACATTTAGAATAAAACTTTTTACTCTTAATACTTCTCAATATCTTAACATTTTGCTAATTTAATTGTTAGATTAGATATTTTACTCATGCACCTCATGCATGCTAAATTTTAAGTTAATCAGACATCGAAAAGCATTTGATCCGTACGTAAACTTACATTTATTTTATAAATATTATTATAATTTAGGGGCAATATATAAATGAGCTAATTTCTAATCTTTGATTATCTTGAAATTCGGCATGCATGATGTATAATAATATTGCGCTTTGCTACATATCTCGAATTTGAGATTTCCAATCAAATTCAATGGTGGAACCCACTTTCAGCTGATAGTTTAGTTTTCGTCTCAATTTAGGTTTCGTCCTTCTTACTAATTTTGCTTCTTTTGTGAGCTAGATTGTAACAATTATAAGCCACCAATACCGGCTTTTCTTTATTGTTTATTTTTCTTACTCATTTCTTCTATTGTATTCTTTTTTCTTTCTTTTAATAATACTTCAAGCCTATGAGGCTTAGACGCTTTATCTCTCAGTGGTTTTAGAAATGTTTCTAATTTAAGAATCAGATAAATTCATCAACAAGATTAGGAATTGAGATTTAGGGGACTGTTGTGCTAATTGGGTCATTTTAATGGCATATGTCAAGTTTGGCTAAGTCACCATAAAAATTTGCCACATCAGCAAAAAAGAATGATACGGATTATTCACTAATCGATGCGTTTCATCAAGTAAATCCAATGTACAAAATCAGTTGGATTAATAATTTGGAGCATTTGATTCTGTTTTAGATAGTAATGGTCAATCGGGAAAAATTTTGATAGAAAATCTGCATTTGGACAACGTAGTATTGCCATATCCAATACATTTTGTAGACCGACTTCATAAAATGCGATGCCCCAATCCTCACAGATAGAGATGCTCAAATTCAAGTTGACCAAATTTAATGGTTGGCGATGAATCATGATTAATGCCCGTGTATTTTAATTTTTAGGTCAAGGATATTTTGAGGCATAGTGCAAGATATAAGTGGACAAACCAGAGTGAGAAATTCCACCCCATGGATGGATAGTATTCCATGGTATCCATTGGAAATTAATGTATAACCTCTTCTAGTCTTCTATGCATTTAGGTGCCAAGTTGTTTTCATAACCTTGGAATTGCTTTAACGAATAGAAAGGGCCTAGGCTAAGAAAATAAAATCTTTCGTCAGAAAGTCCTTTTCTTTAGCCGACTCTTTGTATGACTAGCTTTTGCGGGACTTTAAGGTCCAATTAATTTGGGCGTAAAAAATATGCAAAGTATTCTTAATTTTAATTAGCGATGCATTATCTAATTAAACTTTTTATTTATCACTCGTTAAACCAAGTTCATTGGGTGCTCTATTATTATTATTGTTATTTATTTTTATTTTTTTGGAAAAAACACACATGCTAGGAGGGTGGGGGTTAAGGCCTACCAAATTTATTATTCAAACGATAAACATTACATACGCAAATGACCCATATGAAGATTATCATAGAATACAATGAACGTAAGTCGCTTTATTTGCAAACAAATCTATTGATTTTTTGAGTTATTTCTTCCTCAACAGAAGAAAATATATATAGTTTCGATCATAGTTGTCTTAGTGTAATCCATAGATGACTGTGATCGTGTGGGATAGTTCGAAATATCCCACACAAGAAGAGCCCTTTACACACACACACACACACACACACAAAAGTAGTAACCCGTGAGATGCATAGAAATATATAGAATATTTTATGATTATTATGCAATAATATTATATATATACTATATATTGACTTAACTTGTATGTAGATGTATTATTAAATTAGGATTTAATATTATAAAATTATAATGATTATTATTATTATAATTTTTTTTGAAGTTTCATAAATCAAACCGGTTTAATTAAGATATAGGTTAAAACTCATCCCGTTAACCTAATCATTTGACAAACCTTTTTTTTTATATTTAAAAAGCCATTATAAATTTTTGTATTCGATCTGTTTTTATCTTGTGCCAACCACTAGTCCCAAATTGAAACGCATTAATTTGATTTCAATTGGGGAAGTTTCTTCCCCCATGCCTGGACTGACTCCATAGATTCTTTGCCCACTTTATAGCTTCACATCAAATCGATCATGAGACAACAACTATTGCAAATGAATTGATAGCACTCATCCTCTATAGAGCCTGCATAGTTATTTTGACTACGATTTTTCCTAGAAGTGATAAAAGTCCATCATCCAGTTATATCAAAACAGGAAAAAAGGAAGAAAAACAAATCTTCATTTTCCATGGATACAAGGGCTTAGTCTTTAGAAAACCATAAAATTCTCGCATTTTGAATTTGAGAGCTCGATCGTTGTTCTCGAGCATGGGGAAATCTTACACTGCTGGGCTTCTCTTAGTTGTGTTGTTGTTCATCGGAACCGCGCAGTTATGCTTGTGTGGGAACTCAAGCTTCCATTGCGTCGTAGGAGAGAGACAAGCTCTTCTCAAGTTCAAACGAAGTCTCAAAGACCCTTCACACAGGCTCTCTTCTTGGAAAGGCGCAGATTGTTGCAAATGGAAAGGGGTAAGCTGTAGTACAAGTAGTGGACATGTTGTCAAGCTTGACCTCCACATGACAAACCTCACAGATTACCACCAGGTGTGGGACATATATAACGGCCAGTTAGTGGCCAGGGAGATAAACTCTGGTTTGCTGGAGTTGAGATACTTGAATTACTTGGACTTAAGTTGGAACGATTTTCAAGGAACCCCAATTCCAAAGTTCTTGAGTTTGATGGAACCCCTAAGGTATCTAAATCTCTCTTGTGCAAACTTTAGTGGAGTGGTTCCCCCTCAAGCTCGGAAATCTCACCAACTTGCGTGTCCTCGATCTTGATTATATATATGTTGTTGATTATGTATATTTTTTGGTATTTCTTAAAAGACCAACCATTCAAAGTCTTGAATGGGTTTCTCGTCTATCTTCCCTTCAACACCTTGACATGAGAGGCGTAGACCTTGGTGGGGTTCGTAATGTGATGCAGGTACTCAACATGCTTCCTTCTCTATTAGTGTTACGCTTGATATGGTGTAGACTCAATAACTCTCATCTTTCCCAAGCTTTCACAAATTCCTACGTTTCTTTCTACTGTTTATTACCCAGATCTTAGTTGTAACTCACTTCAAGGCCCAGTTCCACATTTTGTTCAAAACATGACTTCCCTAAGAGTCCTGGATCTTTCCAGTAACTCTTTCAATTCTTCAATTCCACTTTGGTTGGGTAATATTCAGAGCCTTGTACATCTCAATCTTGCATCCAATGATCTCAATAGCATTGAGGGTGGGTTAGCAATGATCTTATGGAATCATTGTTACTTGAAATCATTAGATTTGTCCTTTAATATCCTGCTTCACAGAGAATTAGAAACTCCGAGAAATTTATCTGGATGCATTGAATATGATTTGGAGGAATGGAGATTAGCAGGTTGTAAATTCAATGGTCGTTTGTTGGATTGGTTAGGACATCTTATGAAATTAAATCGGCTTGATCTTTGGTGGAATTTATTCAGTGGTACGATCCCTGCTTCACTTGGAAGATTGTCAAGCTTGAGAGAATTAGACCTTTCTTACAATCAGTTGAATGGGACCATCCTGGAAACACTGGGGGCATTGTCAGGCCTGGATAAAATTATATTTTTCTGGTAATCATTTGAATGGGGCTATTCCAGATTCTCTCGGACAACTTTTAGACCTCAAGCGGTTAGACATCTCTTCCAATTCCTTGGAAGGTAAACTCTCAGAAGTTCACTTTCGCAAACCTCTCAAGGTTGAAATTTTTGAGTATTGGTGATAACCATTTGGCTTTCAATGTGAAATCTAATTGGCTACCTCCTTTTCAACTCAATCACTTCAGAGTGAGTTCTTGCAACATTGGGACTCTTCCACAATGGCTTAGAACACAAAAGAAGTTATAGATCTGGATCTCTCCAATGCTAGCATCTCAAGACCTCTCCCAAAATGGTTTTAGGATTTGCATCTCTCTGCCTTGGATCTCTCTCACAACCAGATCAGTGAACCCTTCCACAAAATATTGGCGATGTGATGCTTGCATTGACGAATTTATATCTTAGTGACAACCTTATAAATGGTACGATACCAAGTTCCTTGTGCAAATTAGGGGCTTTTATGATCTAGATCTCTCAAAAAACAGCTTATCTGGAAATATTCCTAACTGTTGGAAGAATATTCAACCAATAAATATTATTAATCTATCATCCAATAAGCTGACAGGGGCCATTCCAAGCTCATTGGGGCACCTTCATAATTTGCAATGGTAGCACTAGAACAGCAATAGTCTTAGTGGAGAGCTTCCTTTGGCCTTGGGAAATTGCACAGGATTGGTATATTTGAATCTTAGCGAGAATAAATTCTCTGGAAATGTACCAATGTGGATTGGAGACAACCTTCGGTTCTTGCAAATTCTGAGGCTACCAAAGAATATGTTCAATGGTAATATCCCTACACGGATATGCAAACTTTCTGAGCTGCAAGTCTTGGACCTTGCAAACAACAATCTTACGGGAACAATCCCTCATTGTTTTGAAAATCTCAGTGGCATGGCTCAGAAACTACTAGTCCCTAGCAACTTAGGAGAGTGGTTCAAGCATAGTGTTGTGGAGGTATTAAAAGGAAGAGCCCTTGAATTTATGAAAACATCACGACTTGTAGTAAACATGGACCTTTCAAGTAACAAACTAGTCGGAATGATTCCTAGAGAGCCAACAATCCTTTCTGGATTACATGGTTTGAATCTGTCACATAATCATTTGACTGGAAACATCCCTAATAAGATAGGGAGCTTGACATTGTTGGAATCTCTTGACTTCTCTAGAAATCAGCTTTCTAGTTTGATTCTACCAAGCATGTCAGCTTTAACTTCACTTAGCTACCTAAACTTATCTTACAACAATTTCTCCGGACAAATTCTGACAGGAAATCAGTTCCAAACTCTTGATGACCTATCCATTTATGATGGGAACCTTGAACTCTATGGAGCTCCACTACAAAAGAAATGCCCAGGTGATGAACCGCCTCAAGCTCCAACACCCGATGGTTATGTAGAAAACAACGAAGAAGATGATCGAGTCTGAAAAGGTATGGTTTGCATCGCCGTAATGCTAGGCTTCATGACTGGGTTATGTGGAACTTTAAGGGTTCTACTATTCAAGAAGAATTGGAGATACGCTTATTTCCGGTTTGTCGATGAAACCAAAGACTGGATATATGTGGCAATGGTAGTGAAGGCAGCTAAGCTGAAGAGAAAGATGGGTAGAAACAATAGTCTCAATTGAAGAACACCAATTACCAGGTATGTGTGTAGCAATAACTATAAACTCTCTCTCTCTGTTCAATAAGTTGAGGACTTTTTCCAAGTAGTACTTGGTTTACTGCTTACATTGAAACCACCAATCCCACTTTCTTCAGAATCAATACTTATTAAAGGGTTATATATTATTGTGAATGGCAAACTACATATTAGTGTCACGAACTTTACCCCTAGTTTCAATATGGTGTATTAACTTTCAATTTGCACAATTTAGTACATTAACTGTGCATCTGTGTGTCAATGTAGGAAATCAGTGGACGGACGTTGGATTCATAATGGTGAAAGTCACGGGAGCACACGTGGTGGCCAGCTGGCACCTACATGGCCAGATGAACCAATTTCTCACCATTTTCAAAGCACGTGCTCTGCACAGTGAGGATTAGTTTAATCAATAAGCCATTCTCCCCCCATTTGAGATCATATGGTCTGCACGTGAGGGTTACTTTACCTTTACCTTCACCCTGTATGCTGCTGGACACGATCTAGGGCTCAAAACTAGAGAGAGGAATAGGGCGAGTGAGAGAGAGAGGCGATGGAGGCTTGATCTGGATCTGGACAGGGCTGGAGCGGGTTGCCGGCGAGATCCAACTGTCGATCCCACCGCTGATCGAACCCCACGAAGTCCCCATTTGTTGTCGGAACCTCTGCTGCACCTTCGCCGTCGAGACCCTCTTTTCCGCCACTTCTCAAACACCACAACCGACGAGATCCAATGTCAATCACTAAACCCTCCGACAAAACCCATCGTTGAAACCCTCCACTACTTTCCAATCACTGATAGATGAGACGGCAACTTCTACAACACTATCTCCGACATCGGCGAAGCAACGACGATCTTTTCTTTGATTTGTTTTCCTCTGTTTTTTTTCTTTTTCTTTTTTTCCTTCCCTCTCCTACCCTCCCATCTCATTCTTTCCTTCCTTCCCGTGGTGAGAACTGTAGCAACGAGGGGCAAATGGTTCCCATATTTGCACATGAGGGGATAGGGCTGAGAGAGAGAGAGGTGGCTGTCGTTGAGGTTTTGCTGCCGTGCTTTATTCCATGTTTGATTAAAGTTATAAAAAAAAATTAAAAAAAAAAAATGGTTGGCCGGAAAAAATGGAGTTGGCCAGAGTATAGAATCCATGGGTTGACCAGAGTGGTCACTGTGCAGACCATGTGCTCTGAAATGGGGGGAGAATGGCTTATTGATTGAACTAATCCTCACGTGCCAGAGCACGTGCTCTAAAAATGGTGGGAAATTGGTTCATCTGGCTATGTAGGATGCCACGTAGGTTCCAGCTGGCCACCACGTGTGCTCCTGTAACTTTCGCCATTATGAATCCAACGTCCGTCCACTGATTTCCTACATTGACACACAGATGCATAGTTGATGCACTAAATTGTGTAAATTGAAAGTTAATATACCACATTGAAACTGGGGGTAAAGTTCGTGACACTAATATGTAGTTTGCCCTTCAATTTAATACCAAAAAAAGGACATTTGTGTCAACTTATTACAAATTAAATGTAAATATGCTTTAAAATGACTACCATTTTCCTCTTTTTGGCATTATGTTAAGAAATAGACGTTAAATGGTAATATCTCTCCTTAAAAAAAAAAAAAAACTTGGTTGAACCCACCTAGCTCCGCTAATGTTTGCCTTGTGTTGTCAATTTAAAGGCCTGTCATTTAGACTTGTTGAAGATGTAATGAATTGATCTATCGTCTCTCCTTGATATCCATGGATCACTATTCATAGTCACGTATGTATGTCTCTCCAACCATTAAAGATTATTCAGAGAATTTGATCATTAGCGATGAATTCGAAGGACAAGGATTTTTCTTGAGTTTTATAATTTCTTTTTTTAACCAGGTCACGACCTTATTTGCTTATTTTTAGTAGCTCTTAATTAATTAAGATCTAATTTGTAAAATTTGGATACTATATTCGATAATTAAGGTCAATTTTAGAAAATTTCTAATCTTTAGTAGGGTTTTATGGAGCCTATAATTCAGCTTTAAAGTATGAAACCAAGAATATATTGTTCCGGTGACCGTGGCTAAGTGACCTCATATCGGACAAGAAATGTGGGTCTGCACTCACTTTTTCTATGTTCTATTAATTTAAAGGCTATCCTCACCCGTTTTGGCCTTGTTGAAGTTGTCATGACAATATCCTTCTAGTCTCCATTATTTCACATTCAAAGTTGTGAAATTCTTTCTAACCATGCATTCACTGTAAATACTACGGGGGTGTCGATCACCTACCAATCCTGACCTTTTTTTTCTTATCCTAGTTTTGCCTGATTTGTTTTGGCTATCTTGACTTTAGAGGAAGACTTTGATCTATAAGTCATGGCAAGCCCCACTGCACGCGGCTAGGCCTTAGTACTCGATCAGTATAAAGATTTCAATCATTGAGGGAGTTACGTAGTGCATAAAATTAAGCATCCTCATAATTGAATATTGATTGCAACACAACATTTTGTCCCAGGCGGCTAGGCAGAGTCGTCACTATAGGTAGGGATGTGCAAAAAGCCTATCAATCCGCTAAACCAAACCAATCCACTCCATACCGCATCAACCCAGACGGTTTGATAGGTTAGGCGGTGCAGTTTTGGGTGGATTGAGCAATAAAATTGACGGTTTGGTTTGGTTGGCGGGTTAAACGTTATCAAACCACTAATAAATCAAACCGACCCGCCTTTAAAATCATATTTATAAAATTATAAAAATCGAATAAAGAAATCTTCTTATAACAATTATTGATGGCCAAATAGATAACCTTAGGCCTTAGATTCCCAAGTCCCCAAACATGCACATCAACTCATTAAGATATGACACGATTCACATACCCAAGTCCCCATTCTAAAACATGGAATTGGGTTACATATTAGTGTATTTTGCTATTTCTTATTGCTACTTTGTTAGGTTGCTATATTTTGGGTCTTCCAGAAAGATACAAAATTAATTTAACATTAACTATCTCCAATTTCATCCACATTGATTGGGTGTTAATTTATTCTCACAAAGTCATAATTAATTTACTTCTTTGGTATTAAGATATTGTGAAAGTGTGCATCAAGCTTTACATAAGCCAATTAAAATGGTTAAATTTTTTGGATTTATTTACAACTCATCAATTAAGGCCCAATATATATTAAAAAATACTCAATTAAAAATGATATGATAGAAACCGTCAAACTTGACCAAACCGTTGATGACAAACCGCCTAAAAAATCAACCAACCCACCAGTTTTTAGCACATACGGTTTCACGACGGGTTAAAAATTTTGTAATCCGTCATTAGTGGGTTGGTTGGTATTTTGTCCGTAAACCGCTCCAATCTAACCCACGCACATCTCTAACTACAAGGCGTGTTCACTGGTAGCTAGCCTAGCCTCATCAATGACCATAGTCCCAATTGGTCTCACGTGGAACTAGGAAAAATGGGTACTTGCAAGAACTTTCACCCTTGTGCCTGTCAATTTTAAAGGCCCCTCGTTTCGATCTTGTTGAAGATGTAATGAATTCGTATAAGTCTCCTTAATTATCCATGGATCGATCACAATTCACAGTCACAAAATGTCTGTCTAATAATTGAGACTATTCAGAGAATTTGATAGCGATGAAGCATAATGATTTTTCTTGAGTCTTTTTATAAGTTAGGGTCTTATTTGCTTATTTTTAGTAGTTCTTAATTAATAAAGATCTAATTCGTAAAATTTGGGTCCTTTTAGGATACCAAATTCAATAATTAAGGTCAATTTTAGAAAATTTCTGATCGTCACTTTTTTTTTTTTTTTTGTCTTTTAATTTTTTAAATTTTTTTGCCAACCAATAAGAGAACACACACTTACCCACGTGGAATCAAAACCAAAACTTCTGCAAACCTCACACCCCTAGTTACTAGTAGGGTTTAATGGAGCCTATAATTTGGCTTTGAATTTGTAAATTTTAGGTAATGAATTTATATGCCTTTAATACTATGTAAAATTCTTGGATTGTTTAGTTTCGAATTGATCCAACACCCAAACAGACCCTAACTTAAGCTCCAGTTGGTGGTAGTGGTCGGGAATCTTATTAGTATTTGTAGATTGGGAATGTTCAAAGAAAATGAAAAGGAAAGGAAAAAGAAGACAAGGGATCAAAAAGAAGAGGAATATCCAAAACATTGTCTGGTTGTTGGCAAAAATATTTAGTGGCCGGCCTTGGAGAGGGAACGCTTTGAATGAGGGAACGCTTTGAATGATACCCACCTAAGGTGGGTTCTTCATAGTGCCCATACAGACCACAAATGAAAGGAAAAAAAATCCTTGTAAATAATGCCTTATTAAAAGGATGATACAAAATCAATGGGCTAAATACAAACTGAAATAGATTTCTAACAAAATTGAGCTTAACTTTACACGAAATTCTTAAAATATTTCCATAAAAATTAGGTTTGTGCTTTCTTTTCTTCAGCTGTAAGGCACTACCACTATGTGACCCAATCCATGGAATCGTGCTAGTATAACCATTCATTTTACAATCAAGGAGAATGATTTTCTCAGAAACTTCGCTAGTGCACTTCCTTTATTCCGTCACATTAAACACATTTCAGCGCCCCCCCCCCCCCCCCCCTTTCTTTTTTTTTTTTTTTTTTCCTATCATTGGAAGAGAATGGTCCTTAGATTTACAACTACCTAAACACTCATTTACGCAGGCATCACCACTAAATCACAAGGGCTGGCCGGTCATTTCCGCTGTATTCATCCTTTGGAGCTCCATTTTTACTACTGTAACAAATTGGGATTGGATGAAAAGAGGTAAAGGAAAAGGGAAAGGGGAATAGGAAAAAGCTAAGACTGCGTTTGGTTTGAGTGAATGAAATGGAAAAAGAATAGAATGAGAATGAGAATGAAATGAAATATTTGTAAAAATTCAATATTTAAGACCAAAAAGGTAATTTTTATTTGAAAGAAAGAATAATATATTTTTTATTTGCAAAAATCAGTTATTTGAGACTAGAAAGTAATTTTTATTTGATAGAAAATTAAAATTCAAGTACAATACAATATTAAACAAGAAATAAAAATATAAGTCGTCACTTTTATCCTTATGTGGAACAAGAGAAATATTGGATGACCAGCACGAAGTTTCGCTTTGCATGTGTCTCAACTTGAAGGCTGTCATCACTCGTTTCGCCGTGTTCAAGTTGTCATGCATGACTTGATCTCAGTCTCTTCACTATTATCCATATATCACAATTCAAAGTCACAAAAGTCTTCTAAGCATATCAAGGTTGGATTAGACAATTTGATGCCATTACTAATTTCTCCCCATGGCTGGCCTTTTTTCCTTTCACTTTTTCTCATAGCTAGTCATTTTAGAAAGGCTGTCCTGACCTCACCCGTTTAGCCTTGTTGAAGTTTTCATGAAATTCTTTCTAACCATGAAATGTCACTATTTTGAATCTCACTGTTTGTAATGATGATTATTACTTTTTCTTTTTAATTTATTAATTCAAGGTGATGGATGAAAAACTTGTTCTACTTAAAAAACCATTTAAATGTGATTTTGTTTCTATATGGTGCCATCCACAACTCCGAAATTAATTGGGAACCCATTAATTTGATTTCAATTCGGGAAGTTATGGGCAAAGGGCTTTAACTGACAACTTGTTACAAAACAACAGTCAACTTCATACAAAATGCCTGTCAACTTCATTTGTTTGGTGTTAGCTTGGGATGCACTTACCAAAGTGGAATTTTCCCCCGTTCCTTTCTCCACACATTGACTTTCTTCAACATACGGTCTTTGCCCACGCCACTTCCCACGTCGAAAGACATTTCGACAGCTTTATATCAAATCACGAGACAACGCTATTGCAATGATAGCATTTTTGTAATTGCTCCTTTTTCTCTCTTGACTCGAAGTCTTCCTAGTATTTATCCAAAAAAAAAAAAAGAAGAAAAAAACAAGTCTTCCTAGAAGTGAAGGAGACGCACAATACTCATTGGACACAGCTGCATAGTCTCTGGAAAACCATAAGTAACCCCGTTGCTTGCATTTGAGAAGTAGTTGTTGTTGAAAGAAATGGGAAATTTTACGCTCTTGGGTTTGTTTTAGTAGCTGTTTTGTTGCTCGTTGAAACCGTACAGTTCTGCTTGTGCGGGAATTCAAGCCTGCGTTGCATAGAAGGAGAGAGACAAGCTCTTCTCAAGTTCAAACAGAGTCCCAACGACCCTTCACGTAGGCTCTCTTCTTGGAAAGGGACCAATTGTTTCAAATGGAAAGGAGTAAGCTGCAATACTCGTACTGGACATGTAGTCAAGCTCGACCTCCGAAAGACAAACGCCGCAAGTTATTATTCGGAGTGGGACACATCCAAGCAGTTAATGGCCCAGGAGGTAAACTCTGGTTTGCTGGAGTTGAGATACTTGAATTACTTGGACTAGCTTAAGTGGCAACAATTTTCAAGGAACCCCAATTCCAAAGTTCTTAGGTTCGATGAAACAACTAAGGTACCTTAATCTCTCTAATGCCAACTTTAGTGGAATGGTTCCTCCTCAGCTCGGAAACCTCACCAACTTGCGTGTTCTTGATCTTAATCATCTTTACTTATACTATAATATATATGGAAAAGAACCAACTATTCTGAATCTAGAATGGGTTTCTCATCTATTGGCATTGCGACACCTTGATATGAGCAGCATAGACCTTGGTGGGGCTCCTAATGTGATACAGATTGTATCAGCATACGCACCATAGGCTGTTGGACGTCTTACTGCTGAATCGGGATTCTAGTTTATTTAGATATTTTAAGAGTCTTTATTATTATTATTTAATTATTGCTTTTAATTTAATTTGTTTCCTAGGTAGTTTGATATTTTCTTGTTCTAGTAGAACTAGGTTGTCTTGTTTTAGTAGAACTAGGTTTTTCTTCTTACTTGTTTTGGTAGAATTAGGTTTTCTTGTTCTAGTAGAACTAGGTTATCTTATTCTAGTAGAACTATTCTTATTAGTTCTCTATATAAAGGGATGTAAGCCTTATGGCAAAGGGTGTGTTAAGTTAATTATTTGATTAATAATATTGAGAGAGAGAGTACTCCTTTATTTTCCTACTTTCGTGTTCTTGAGAGAATATTGATTGTGGTTGCCTACTATCTGGCATTGTTCTTGCGACAATCAACAGATTGGTGGAAGCTTGTTTGTTTTTTGGTGAGCTAGTCTCGACCGCGTAATTTCCGTTGCATCAGTTGGTATCAGAGCCCAGTTCGTTCTTGCCGTCATGCCAAGACTAGGAGGAAGACGTGCCGGAGGCCGTGAAGCCAATCTGGAGGACGTATATTATCGCGAGGATATGGCCCGAATTAAACAAGAAATCAAAAATGAGATACGAGCCCTATTCAAGAGTTATTGTCTTGAGCAGCGTCGTAGTCATCGACCTCCATCTCCGCGTTCTATGGACAAAGAGAGTGATGATGATGTTTTGGTTGAGGATGTTGCTGTAGAAAATAAAGATTTGAATGAAGTTGAAGAAGGTAAGAATTTTGAAGTCATGGAAAAATTTTCTTTAAATAATTTTCATGATGCTGAAACTGAAACATTAGTGGATTTTAATTCTTCACCTATTTTTTATGAATATTGTGATGATGATATTGAGTCAAATATTATGGAAAATTTGGAAGGGCAAGAAGAAGCTATAACTTGCAAGGCACCTGAAAAAAATTATTTAGAGAGTAATTTTGATTCAGTTAATATTCAATGGGTTGAAATTTCTAGAGTTGAGGAATTTAAACATTGTGATTTTCAAGAGGATGAAGTGTTTGTCGTTAAAGAACTGAAGCGTTATGACTATATTGGAATTGAACATATTTGTTCTGTTGTTAATCCTCTACTGCTAAAGATTTTGAATGAGATGAAGGGTGCAGATAAAATTTTTTTTGTTGTGAAATTTTGGGAACATAAATTTGGAAGGCGTTTAAAACAAAGAAAGTTGTCAAAATATTTCTTCCGATGGCGTGGTCAACATCAATATTTATGTGAAGCCAACTCGCAGAGTTCGGGGACGAACTCTCTCCAAACAGGGGAGAATAGGGAGAATGATGCAAGGTGTGGAACGATCACTTTTGTGCAACTGAACCATTGCGGATCAAGCACTCCATCCTTAATGTCAGCAGTTACAAGTGTGATGGTAGTATTCGTACTCATAGTTTGTTTGATGTCAAGCACTTGGTTCCTTATCATGAAGATAGCTCCAAGGATGAGGCTACGAATTCGAGGGCGAACTGCATCATAATGTGATGCAGGTACTTTTTGGTTTTGGTTTGCCTTTGCCTATTGTCTTGTTGGTTGGGTAGTTTGCATGTGTTTCTTTGCCGTGCTGTTTTGGCATGTTCTTTTAGTAGTCTTAGGCTTGTGTGGTTCTTTTTGGTTACTTCATTAATTGGACTTCTTTTCTATTATGTAGTTTTCTCTCTAATTAATACAACTTTTTAATTATTAAAAAAAAAATGTGATGCAGGCACTCAACATTCTCCTTTTTTTTAGTATTGTTATGCTTGGTATCGTGTGGACTCAGTAACACTCATCTTTCTCAGGTTTCCGCTAATTCTACGTTTCTTTCTTCCATTGAATATCTAGATATTGAGGGTAATTCATTCCAAGACCCATTTCCACAGGGTATTCAAAACATGAGCTCTCTAAGAGTCCTTGATCTTTCATCCAACTCTTTCAATTCTTCAATTCCACTCTGGCTGGGTAATTTTCAAAGCCTTATACATCTCAATCTTGCATACAATCGTTTCAATAGCATTGAAGGTAGGTTATCAATGATCTTATGGAGTCGTTGCAACTTGAAATCATTAGATTTGTCTTATAATTACCTACTTCACGAAGAGTTATTAGAAAGTCAGAAAAATATATCTAGATGCATTGAATATGATTTGGAGGAATTGAATTTAGCTTATAATGAATTCAGTGGTCATTTGCCAGATGAGTTAGGAAAGTTTACAAAATTAAGAAGTCTTGATCTTGGGAGAAATTTGTTCTTTGGTCCGATTCCGGCTTCACTAGGGAACTTGCTTTCTCTGAAAGGATTATATCTTTCCAATTGTTTTTTGAATGGGACCATTCCAAAAGCATTGGGGGAATTGTCTAGTTTGAGAAAATTACATCTTTCTTATAATCAGTTGAATGGGATCATTGCGGAAACGTTGGGGAATTTGTCCAACTTAAGAGAATTATATCTTTGTAATAATCAACTAAATGGGGCCATTCCAGATTCTCTCGGAAAACTTTTAAACCTTGAGACATTAGACATCTCTTCGAATTCCTTGGAAGGTAGTCTCTCAAAATTCCACTTTGCAAACCTCTCAAGGTTGCAAGACTTGAATATTAATTCTAATTATCATTTGGCTTTTGATGCGAAGTCTGACTGGCAACCTCCTTTTCAACTCAATTCCATCATTATGAGTTCTTGCAAAATTGGGACTCTCCCACAATGGCTTCGAACGCAAAAGGAAGTCACAATGCTAGATGTCTCCAATGCTAGCATCTCAGGACCTATCCCCAAATGGTTTCAGGATTTGCACGTCTCCACCTTGGATCTCTCTCACAACCAAATCAGTGGACAGTTTCCTATTCTCCCTCATGTAGAGGATGATTTTCTTTCTAATAACTTGATCTCAGGCCCCTTCCACAAAATATTGGTCATATGATGCCTGCATTGCAAATTTTATATCTCAATCAGAACCTTGTAAATGGTACAATACCGACCTCATTGTGCAAAATAGAAACTTTGTCATATCTGGACCTCTCAAACAACAGCTTATCTGGGAACATTCATAATTGTTGGAGGTATTTGTCGGAGCTACATCTCTCAAACAACAGGTTATCAGGGAACATTCCTAATTGTTTTCAACCTTTGTCCGCTATGGATCTCTCAAACAACCGGTTATTTGGGAATATTCCTAATTGTTGGAGGGATTGTCCTCATTTATATGGAATTAATCTATCATTTAACATGCTAACAGGGCCTATTCCAAGCTCTTTTAGGCATCTTTCTGGTCTGGAATGGTTGCACCTAAACAACAATAGTCTTAACAGAGAGCTTCCTTCAGCCTTGAGAAATTGCATAGCATTGATAGTTTTGGATCTTGGCGAAAATAAATTCTCTGGAAATATACCTAAATGGATTGGAGAGAAGCTTGGGTCTTTGCAAATTCTGAGGCTACGAAATAATATATACAATGGTAGTATACCTCCACAAATATGCCATCTCTTTCAACTGAAAATCTTGGACCTTGCGAATAACAATCTTATGGGAACCGTCCCTCATTGTTTTGGCAATTTCAGTGGCATGGCTCGAGAACAAGCTGATCTCTTCTCTAATGGTGCTTATGGTGTAGGCTGGGATGAGCAGAAAGTCATGGAGGTCATGAAAGGAAGAGAGCTTGAATTTGAAAAAATAACGCGTTTTGTAGTAAACATGGACCTTTCAAGTAATAACCTGGTCGGCATGATCCCTGAGGAGCTCACAATCCTATCTGGATTGAGTGGTTTGAATCTGTCACATAATCATTTAACAGGAAACATGCCAAAGAACATAGGGAACTTGACGTTATTGGAATCTCTGGACTTTTCTAGAAATCATCTTTCAGGTTTGATTCCACAGAGCATGTCAGCTTTAACTTCGCTTAGCCACCTGAACTTGTCTTACAACAACTTCTCCGGACAAATCCCAACTGGGAATCAGCTCCAAACTCTGGATGACCCTTTCATTTACGCTGGCAACCTTGAACTTTGTGGAGATCCACTGCCAAATAAATGCCCAGGAGATGAACCGCATGAAGCTCTAACACCCATCGGTCATGAAGAAAATGACAAGGAAGGTGTGTCTGAAAAGGTGTGGTTTTACATCGTTGTAATGCTAGGCTTCATGACTGGGCTATGGGGAACCCTAGGGGTTCTACTATTCAAGAAGAGTTGGAGATACGCTTATTTCAGGTTTGTCGATGAAACCAAGGACTGGATAATTGTGACAATTGCAGTGAAGGTAGCTAGGTTGAAGAAAAAGATGGGCAGAAACCACAGCGTCAAGTGAAGAACACCGATTACTTGGTATGTGGGTAGCAATTTATAACTATAAACTCTCACTTTCTTTTGAAGTTTTACATTTGTTCATTTTTAAGTTATGATGAATTCCTAATTGAATAAATGGCAAGTGTGCTTCCATAAAGGCACCAAATGTGCTTCCTCAACACTTACCTATATAGTGAGAAAAAACTATTAACAAATTGCACAAATGCAAAAGAAAGCCCACCAATTGTTTCTCAACACTTATCTGTTTAGGCATTCAATTGCACAAATCTCATCATGTTTTTAAAAGAATGCGTCCCGGAGGCTTATTTTCAGGTTTCCACTTTCCCAACCGCGGACCGCCCTTGAACCCACTAAAATCTTCAACATTTCAACCCCTATCCGCGCACCCTGATGCTTGAAACAGCTCTATTGATAATGAACAACTTTCTTCTATTAGGTGACCTTGTTAATGATTCTATACTATAATCTATTTATTTCTATACTATGGAGTACTACTAAAAATGGGGATGTAGAAAAAAAAAATGATAGATAATACAACTCTTTAAAATTTCTGTTTTCTTTTTTCCCCTTTATTTTTGAGTAACTCAAATTTCTATTTTCAGTTTTCCTTGTCTTTCACTTCTTTTCTTTTTTTCTTTTTTTTCATTTTGTTTTGTGATTAATCAAGGATAATTTCATTTCATATATGATATATTATGTTGTTTGTAGTTAAAATTCCCCTCAGAGGTTGGGGCCGACCAATCCATATTTACACAAAAAGTTTGGCCCATCGGGATTGCTCCAACCTCGTAGAATTTGTTGTTTGGGGAATTTTGTAATTTTGATTTTATTCCGGCCTTACAAATTGCCCTTTTGTCCACAGATCCTCAGATAGGGCTTTGATTTTGGCTTTAAAGGGTTGGATTTTCTTGCATTTTCACTCTAGAAGAGCTACTACCTTGCATTCTACCAAAATTTTGACTGAGGTAGCTAGGTGCAAGGGCAGCATTGAAAGGAAAAAAAAAATCCTTACAAACTGAAATAGATTTCTAACAAAACTGAGCTTAACTTTGCACGAAATTCTTGAAATATTTCCATACGAATTAGGTTTGCGCTTTCTTTTCTTCAGCTTTAAGGCACTACCACTATGTGACCCAATCCATGGACTTGTGTCAGTATAACCATTCATTTTACAATCAAGGACAATGATTTTCTCAGAAACCTTGCTAGTGCACTTCCTTTATTCCGTCACATTAAACACATTTCAGCCCCCCCCCCCCCCCCCCCCCCCCCTTTTTTTTTTTTGGTCATTGGAAGAAAATGGTCCTTAGACCTACAACTACCTAAACTCTCATTTACATAGGCATCACCACTAAATCACAAGGGCCGGTCATTTCAGCTGTATACATCCTTTGGAGCTCCATTTTTACTACTGTAACAAATTGGGATTGGATGAAAAGAGGTAAAGGAAAAGGGAAAGGAGAATAGGAAAAAGCTAAGGCTGCGTTTGGTTTGGGTGAATGAAATGGAAAAATAATAGAATAAGAATGAGAATGAAATGAAATATTTGTAAAAATTCAATATTTAAGACCAAAAAGGTAATTTTCATTTGAAAGAAAGAATAATATATTTTTTATTTGCAAAAATCAGTTATTTGAGACTAGAAAGTAATTTTTATTTGATAGAAAATTAAAATTCAAGTACAATACAATATTAAACAAGAAATAAAAATATAAGTCGTCGCTTTTATATATCCTTATGTGGAACAAGAGAAATATTGGATGACCAGCACAAAGTTTCGCTTTGCATGTGTCTCAACTTGAAGGCTGTCATCACTCGTTTCGCTGTGTTCAAGTTGTCATGCATGACTTGATCTCAGTCTCTTCACTATTATCCATATATCACAATTCAAAGTCACAAAAATCTTCTACGCATATTGAGGTTGGATTAGACAATTTGATGCCATAACTAATTTCTCCACACGGCTGTGCCTTTGCACTTGACCGCCACTGCTTAGTTAATACAATTTCTCCACCTACCATCCTCATTTTCTTTCCTCCCACATTTTCCATCATTCCTACTTAGTACTGATGAAACTGACCCAAAGCCTCCTCTTAGTCACAAACATCTCACAAACCGATGTTGATAGATCATAATGGAAGGCCTAGTAGAAATGCCTGGCCTTTTTTTCTTCACTTTTTCTCGTAGCTAGTCACTATAGAAAGGCTGTCCTGACCTCACCCGTTTAGCCTTGTTGAAGTTGTCATGAAATTCTTTCTAACCATGCATTAATGTAATTACTACGCGTGTCGCCGGCCTACCATTCCTAGCCCTTTCTTTCTTGTCCTAGTTTTGTTTGATTTGTTTTGGCCGTTTGATTTCAAAGGAGGACTCCATAAATATGAAAATTTCAATCAGTGTGGGGACACTAAAAGCATCCTCATAATTCAATATTGATTGTGACGACGAACATTTTTTTCCAAACGGCCAAAAAGACTCACTGGTAGCTAGCTTCATCAATGACCATGGCCCCAAGTGGGTCTCACGTGGTAAAAAATGGGTGGGTACCTGTAAGAACTTTAGCTTTCAGGGGCGGAGCAAGGATTTATCTCTAATGGGGAACACTATGTTATGATTATGTAAAGTGGGAATAGGGAACTAAAAGCCTTGAAAAGCTTTTTTTTTTAAACAATTACTTCTTAGTAATCATTTTTGAATTTAATACCAAAAAAAGGATGTTTGTGTCAACTTATTACAAATTAAATGTAAATATGCTTTAAAATGACTAATCTTTTCCTCTTTTTGGCATTATGTTGAGAAATAGTCATCAAATGATAATATCTCTCCCAGGAAAAATAAAAAAAAATAAAAATAAAACTTGGTTGAGCCTGTGGGGTCATGTGCCCCCAAAGGCCCTCCGCCAGTAGAAAGTAGTAACAGTTTATTATATTTTGCTTTGAAAAATGTATATAGAAAATAGTAATAGATTACTATTTTGTACTATAAAAATACACTCAACCATACTTGATTACGAGTTTTTAACATCGTAACATATTACCATTTCGTGCTTTGATTACTAGATTTATCTTCAACCCCTCTCCTCCACAAACTCAAACCTATACTTGGCTAAACTTAGATCTGGAGTTGTAAACAAATTAGATCAGGTTGAGTCTACATTTTTATATTTTAAAAAAAAAATTGATACTTTCTTCTGTTGATCAGGATTTTAGATATACCAAACAGTCTCTGTGAGTTTTAGATTGCAATTCATTGCAGGACAGAAAGTAAAAAGGATAAAGAGAGATTCTCTAGGGTAGAATTATCACCAAGAAAAGCCAAGAGCCGTAGACTAGCTATTACAGAAGTCTTCCAGGATTTTCAAAAGTCTATTTGCCCACGTCTTTGTACCATTACTAGGACTTTATAGTCCAATTCGTTTGGGCGTCGAGAATACATCGAGTATTATTCCTAATCTTAATTCTAGGGGTGCATTATCTGATTTAAGGTTTTTATTAATTGGATCGATCCATTTTTAGGTCTCATGATTAATATCTTATTGGCGCCAACGATTTGTGTCTAAGCATTGAGATGTTTAGAAAAATGATTTGTGTCTAAGCATTCTTAATGTTATTCTAGGGATGGGCCACAGATTATTGTGCTATCTTGATCATTCAATTGATTTGTGTTACACAAAATCTTAGTCAAAGGGTTTGAGCATGTACAAATCAACTTACGTTGGATAACCTTAGAATTTCGTTGTGTCAGCGACCATAAATGATCATGATACGTTAACAAAAGGAAATATACTTTTGAACATCTCTTAAAAGACCCAGAAGAACCCTTGATATAAGTATGAAAACAAATTAGAAGTTCAAAACTAATGTTATTGGGTCCCACTACTTCATTTCTGTTTTCCCACCACATCATGAGGGATTCATAAGGGCTATTTAAGGGGGTCAAATAGGACCACCGTTTAACGAATGGGTTTCATCTAGTGTACAAAATCATAAGGTTTATTAAATCAACACATCAATTTGATTAATAGATTCATCCATTAAGGGCCTATTTGGGCTCCCAATTCAAAATTAAACAATTAAACAATTTTTATATAGTATTGAAAGTATAAATTCATCACTTTGAATTAGATGTTTAAAATGTTAGAATTATCACTCTAGTTGAGGTCACTATTTTGAAATGTCACTATTTTGAATCCTCACTGTTTGTGATAATGATTGATGAAAAACTTATTCTACTAAAAAAACCATTTAAATGTGATTTTGTTTCCATATGGTGCCATCCACAACTCCGAAATTGAATTGGGAACCCATTAATTTGATTTCAATTCGGGAAGTTGTGGGCAAAGGTCTTTAACTGACAACTTGTTACAAAACAACAGTCAACTTCATACAAAATGACTGTCAACTTCATTTGTTTGGTGTTAGCTTGGGAAGCACTTACATAAGTGGAATTTTCCCTAGTTCCTTTCCCCACACATTGACTTTCTTCATCATACAGTCTTTGCCCATGCCACTTCACACGTCGAAAGACAGCTTTATATCAAATCACGAGACAACGCTATTGCAATGATAGCTTTTTTGTAATTGCCCGTTTTTCTCTCTTGACTCGAAGTCCTCCTAGAAGTGAAGGAGACGCACAATCCTCATTGGACACAGCTGCATAGCCTCTGGAAAACCATAAGTAACCCCGTTGCTTGCATTTGAGAAGTAGTTTGCAAGGATTTTGGGGTTCCCTTGAAATGTTTGCTTTCACACATCCGGGCTGGAATTTATATTGGTAAGTCAGGTATCATTCTTGACTTTCATAGAGACAAAGAGGGGCATAAATCATACCTACGTACAGGGGCGGAACTAGGAATCTCCAAATCCAAAGGCCAAGTTAATAATATTTTAAATAATAATAATTTTTATCTTCACAATACAAGTTTTATTATAAATTAAAATTGATAAATTTACTTCATTTTTTATTGTTTGGAATTTGGATCCCAATTCCCAAGTAAAATAACCTTTGGAAAAAGTGGTAGATTTCATTTTATAAATTATTATGATGATTTTTAATTTTTTTTAATCTTTAATTTTTAATAGTTATGATGATTTTTAATTAAACACAGGTTTATAGTTTTTTCTTTAACTTAAATGACATGTGAATGTATCACGTGTCCAATAGCATAAAAATGAAGACAAGGTAAACAGAAAACACTTGCCCATCTGTAGCTATTTCATCTAGATATAATGAGTGATAAATGAATAATCGAGTCATACAGCAAAACCCATTATAGTCGTCATAAAAAACCAACAACCACGAAGGTTGTATCTGAACTCAAATCAAGATGAAGGCTCGCCGTGAAACCGAGTCCCAATCCACACTCATGAGCTTTTTCAAATCGATGATCCTATCCTACGCATCTGAGCTCAAATCAAGCTAATCCTTCTCCATTTTTTTACCTAACGCTCACAGCAACTTTTTCCTTAATACCTTCCTCACCGACCATGACATCTATTCCATCACCATCACTGAACTTAGCACTAACTATTAATTTTTTTTCAAAATTTTGCAAGGTCAAGGCGTTCCCCCCCCCCCCCCCCCCCCCCCCCCCCCGCGGCGGGCGGATGTCTGTATTCGCCCGTCTACCTGGCGTGGGCACTTTGGGTGTTACATGTATGGGTCATAAGACATTCATGGCATTTTATTCTTTTTAATATCTTAGTCCTTTTTAAAAAAAATAAATAAAATAATAAACTTCTTTCATTTTTAGGAATTTTTGAAACTTGCCCTATTTTATTTATTCTCTTCTCCAATTGCACTTCCTATCAAAATCTTATAGAATTTCAATAATAAGATTAATTTTGTCACGTAATACCCGACAAAAACCCACTGCATGAAAAAAGATTAATTTTCTAAGAAAATATTGACTAAAAAAAAAATATATGTATTTTAAGGAAAAATAACATTATATTTTTGGTTTTGAGAAGAGGTCGTAAGCTTTTAGGAACTAGTTGTTCTTGAAAACAAGAAGAGAATATTTGCGTCAGAATCCTTGCTGCAAATTAAATAGTGAACAACCATAGCTTTTATCAAGTAAATCAAGTGCAAAAATTTAGGTGGATTAATAACTCTTTTTTTTTTTTCCTAGCATTTGTTTTTTTGTTTTTTTTTTTCCCATAAAATTTGAAGCAGTTTTCAAAAAACATGTATCTAGATTTATATTTTGTGTCATTTCCTATTCTTTACCGCTCTGCAAATAAAAATTGTCCCATTTATTTTATTTTTTTTTTTTGGCATGATTTTCTCACATCTCTTAAATGGGGTGAGACCATGATTAGAGTAAGTCTTATGTGTAACTGTAATACAGCTATGTGGTATCACTGGGGTGTTCATGGTTCGATTTTAGAGGGAATTTCAAACCAAACCAACATACTTCAATTTGGTACTTATCAAACCAAATCAAACCAAACCAAACCAAACCAAAAAATATCGGTTTGGTTGGGTTTTCTCCTATCAAGTAGCATCAAATCTTGAATGATTAGATACATTTAACAAAATAAGAAAAATGACAATCCAAATTAAAAACAAAAATGGATTTAATAATATCATTAAACATTGTCGACTAAAACAAATATTAAACATTGTATCAAAATGAAAACATATTAAAATATGTCAATCCAAGTAATAGGAAATTTACATATTGAAATTTAATATATAATTTTATAATATAATTATATCTTTTTTTTTTCTTTTTTTCTTTTTTTTTTTTTCCAGTTTGGTTTGGTTTTTTTAACATGCAAATCAAAACCAAACCAAATGGAAAAACACCCAAACCAAACCGACTAGTTAGATTCGATTCGGTTATGTTCTCGGTTTTAACCTAAACCATGAACACCCCTAGGTATCACGAGTCAATGTGTATGGAGTAAAGTGGGAATGTCGGGCTAAAAAATACCCTGACATTTTTACTTTGCTCTACTATCATTTGACTCGTAATATCATATTAACAGGCGTACCACAGTTACGTATAAGTTTTTCTCTCAAGATTAATGTCAAAATCTTTTTATGTATTTTTTTTTTTCCAATAGTCTTCGCATTGTTGGTAGTGGACGACCTTTTGCGTGTCCTTTGGGGTCCTTGGAAGTCTTGCTTTCACACATGGGGCTTGGAATTAATATTGGTAAATGGTAAGTCACGAGCAAGGAATCTCTCCATTACAATGATCGGTCAAGTGAAATTAGTATCGTTTTTACCATGTGAATTCTATATGTTCTAATGGGTCTCATGTGGCGTGAATGATCTAGATTTAACTGTACATCTAGTAAATGGAAAAGATCTCTTCCCCATAGGTTATCATTCTTGGCATATTTCTTTGAATTCCAATATTGGTGTATTGGAGATGTGACAGTATATTATTCACATTCCAAAATGCTGGCTTGAGTTACATAATTGCATGTATGGGATATATATCTTTCTTGGAATTTTATGTTGGATAAATTACAAGAAATCCTATGAATTAATATTTGGTCTTTTTTTCACGTAATCTCCTAAAGAAAAAATAATTACAATGTAACCTTGACACATCTAACACGGTCATGACATTGGTGTGTTCTTTTGAACACATGGATTGACATGACTTTAGAAAATTTAATACCGCAATCCTCACGTTTCAAGATGACCCATATTTGGTGGGTGCCTCATTTTTATTCTCAGTCTTTTTGTGTTTTCTTTTGAAAGTCTTTCTCTAGTTTGAGTGAACTTTGGGGTTCCCTTGGAAGTCTTGCTTTCACACATCCAGGCTGGAATTTATATTGGTGAGTCACATATCATTCTTGGAATTCTAGCATTGGCAGAGGCAAAAGAAAAAAAATGGCATGAATCATATCTACCTGGGCAGTGGGCACCAATCCAAAATGCTGGCTTGTGTTAAATGTATGGATATGACATTCTTGGCATTTTATTTTTAATATTCAAGTCCTTTTTTAATTTAAAAAAAATAAAATTTTATGAACTTTCATTTGTTAGGAATTTTTTGAAACTTGCCTTTTTTTAATATATATATATATTTATTCTCTTCTCTAATTACACTTCCTATCAAAATCTTATTAGAATTTCAATAATAAAAGTTGAGTAAGCCATTTAATTTATCTACATACACAAAGTTTGTTCGCAATCTCTTTTTGTTTTTTGTTATGTAGAAATAATTGTTCAATCCAACTTATCTGCATACACACAGTCATAGGCTTTAATGGGGCACCCTCACAATATGTTATAAAATATTGCAAGAATGATTTAGAAAAGGGTAACGCTCACACACTCACGTTTGAGTGCTTGATGAGGCATAAATTTCACAAGGAATTTTTTTCAAATTTGATATTTTCTCACATCTCTAATCTCTTAAATGGGGTGAGATCATGATTAATGCCGGAATGTGTGTGTGCGTGTGTTTTTTTTTTTGTCTTTTTCAAAGTCTTTGCACCAATATTACTTGGTAGTGGACGACCTTTGTCCAGTTTGCGTGGACTCTGGGGTCCTTGGAAGTGTTGCTTGTACACATTGAATTGGGTCTGGAATTAATATTGGTATTGGTAGGTCACATATCATTCATGGAATTCCAGTATTGGCATATTGGAGATCTGACGTTTATTTTTGACATTCCAAAATGATGGCTTGTGTTTCATATTTACATGTATGGATCATATATCTTTATTGGAATTTTATCTTCGAAAAATTGCAAGAAACCTTCTTAATATTTCGTCCCTTTTTCACGTAAACTCTTAAAAAAATAATTAGCAATTAGCACCACAATTAATTGTTATTAATCAAATGAGGTGAAAAATGTAATATGACCACCATTAATTCTACAAAAGACAATTAATGGTAGCATTAATTACAAAATGTGTAAACTACCTAAGGGTTACATTGCATTCATTTGTTATTTAGGAAGGTTATATGAAAAATAGCTAAACATTATGGGGTTTCTTGTGATTTACCACTTTATTTTTAATGTTTAAATCCTCCCCCTTTCACTTCCATATCAAAATCTTAATACTATTTCAATAATAGAAATTGAGTACACAATTTAATTTATCTACATACACATAGCTTGCCGTAGACATTTTGTTGGGCCACCCTCACAATTCACTTCTAGTAATGGCCTTAGAATGCTTTTCTACCTTCTTTAAAAATAAAAATAAAAATAAAAAATCACTTAATTTCAGACGAACTTGTTCTGTTTTAAAACCAATATTCAGTGATTCAAATTATCAGACACTAGTCCCAAATTGTCAAATTTATACCCATTAATTTGATTTCAACTGGGGAAGTTTCCTCCCAACACCTTCATTTTATATAATTAATCCTCTACCACCTCAAAAAGATTTGGAATCTTATCTCTCAAAAAGGGATTTTCTTTTAGTCCAACACGCTCATGAGACAACGACTATTGCAATGAATTGTTAGGAGTAGCCTTTTTCTTCATTTTTCATACAATCATAGTCTTTTTAGTTATTTTGACTACCAGTCTTCCTAGAAGTCACATGGCACAGTCTTTGCTCAAAAAAATCATCCATCCTTAAATTACTAGAACCAGAAAAACAAAAGAGAACAAAACCATCATTCTCCAGACACAACCGCATAGTCTTTGGACAACCATAATTTTCTCCTGCTCGCCTTTGAGAAGTAGTTGTTGTTGAAAGAAATGGGGAAATTTTACGCTACTGGGCTTCTTTTACTTCTTGTTTTGTTGCTCGTTCAAACCGCGCACTTCTGCTTGTGCGGGAATTCAAGCTTGGATTGCATAGAAGGAGAAAGACAAGCTCTTCTCAAGTTCAAACAGAGTCTCAACGACCCTTCACATAGGCTTTCTTCTTGGAAAGGCACAGATTGCTGTAAATGGAAAGGAGTAAGCTGCAGTACGAGTACTGAACATGTCGTCAAGCTCGACCTCCGAATGAGAAACGTCACAGGTTTTTATCGGGAGTGGGACGTATCGCAGTTAATGGCCCGGGAGGTAAACTCTGGTTTGCTGGAGTTGAGATACTTGAATTACTTGGACTTAAGTTGCAACAATTTTCAACGAACCCCAATTCCAAAGTTCTTGGGTTTGATGGAACGGCTAAGGTATCTCAATCTCTCTAATGCCAACTTTAGTGGAGTGGTTCCCCCTCAGCTCGGAAACCTCAGCAACTTGCGTGTTCTTGATCTTAATCATTATTCTATACCTGGAAGAGCACTGACTATTCTGAATCTAGAATGGGTTTCTCGTCTATCGGCATTGCAACACCTTGACATGAGCGGCGTAGACCTTGGTGGGGCTCCTAAAGTGATGCAGGTACTCAACATGCACCCTTTTTTACTAGTGTTACGCTTGGCATGGTGTGGACTCGATAACACTCATCTTTCTCAAGCTTTCACTAATTCCACGTTTCTTTCTTATGTTGAATACCAAGGCCGATTTCCACATGTTCTTCAAAACATGACTTCTCTAAGAGTCCTTGATCTTTCATGGAACTCTTTCAATTCTTCAATTCCACTATGGCTGGGTAATTTTCGGAGCCTTGTACATCTCAATCTTGCATTCAATAGGTTCAATAGCATCAAAGGTGGGTCAACAATCACTCATCTTTCTCAAGCTTCCACTAATTCCACGTTTCTTTCTTCTGTTGAATTCCTAGATCTGAGTTCTAATTCATTCGAAGGCCCAATTCTACATGTTTTTCAAAACATGACCACTCTAAGAGTCCTTGATCTTTCAGGGAACTCTTTCAATTCTTCAATTCCACTCTGGCTGGGTAATTTTCAGAGCCTTGTACATCTCAATCTTGCATATAATAGCCTTGATGGTGGGTTATCAAAGATCTTATGGAATCTTTGTTACTTGAAATCATTAGATTTGTCTAATAATTACCTACTTCACCGAGAGTTATTAGAAAGTCAAAGAAATATATCCGGATGCATTGAATATGATTTGGAGGAACTAAGTTTAGACAGTAGTGAATTTAGTGGTCGTTTGCCGGATTGGTTAGGGCAGTTTACAAAATTAAAACGTCTTAATCTTAGGAGTAATCTGTTCTCTGGTCCGATTCCGGCTTCACTGGGGAAATTGTCGGCTCTGAAAGAATTATATCTTTCTTATAATTTTTTGAATGGGACCATTCCAAAAACATTGGGGGAATTGTCTAACTTAAGAGTTCTAGATCTTTCCAATAATCAGTTGAATGGGGCCATTCCAGATTCTCTTGGAAAACTTTTAAACCTTGAGACATTAGACATCTCTTCAAATTCCTTAGAAGGTAAACTCTCTGAAGTTCACTTTACAAACCTCTCACGGTTGGAATGGTTGGATATTAGTTCTAATTATCATTTGAATTTCAAGGCGAAATCTGACTGGCTACCTCCTTTTCAACTCGATACCATCACTATGAGTTCTTGCAAGATTAATGGGACTATTCCGCAATGGCTTCAAACGCAAAAGGAAGTCACAGTTCTAGATCTCTCCAACGCTAGCATCTCAGGACCTATCCCCAAATGGTTTCAGGATTTGCCCCTCTCCTTCTTGGACGTCTCTCACAACCAAATCAGTGGACGGTTTCCTAATCTCCCTCATATAAAGAGAGTATTTCTTTCTAATAACTTGATCTCAGGACCCCTTCCACAAAATATTGGTCATATGATGCCTGCATTGGAAATTTTATATCTCGATCACAACCTCATAAATGGTACAATACCAAGCTCATTGTGCAAAATAGAAACTTTGGAGACTCTAGACCTCTCAAACAACAACTTATCTGGGAGCATTCCTAATTGTTGGAGGAATTTATTTACACTATATCTCTCAAACAACAGGTTATCAGGGAACATTCCTAGTTGTTTTGAATATTTGTCCGACATAGATCTCTCAAACAACCGGTTATTTGGGAACATTCCTAATTGTTGGAGGGATAGTCCTGCTGCAGGTTATATTGATCTATCATCCAACATGCTAACAGGGCCTATTCCAAGCTCTTTTGGGCATCTTTCTGGTTTGGAATGGTTGCACCTAAACAACAATAGTCTTAACGGAGAGCTTCCTTCAGCCTTGAGAAATTGCACAGAATTGACTCTTTTGGATCTTGGTGAAAATAAATTCTCTGGAAATATACCTAAATGGATTGGAGAGAAGCTTGGGTCTTTGGAAATTCTGAGGCTACGAAATAATATATACAACGGTAGTATTCCTCCACAAATATGCAATCTCTCTTATCTGAAAATCTTGGACCTTGCGGATAACAATCTTATGGGAACCATCCCTCGTTGTTTTGGCAATTTCAGTGGCATGGCTCAAGAAGAAGTCGATTTTGGCAATGCTCGTAGAGATGCATATTGGGAAGACCAGAAAGTCATGGAGGTCATGAAAGGTAGAGAGCTTGAATTTGAAAAGATAACCAAGTTTGTAGTCAACATGGACCTTTCAAGTAATAACCTAGTAGGGGTGATCCCCGAAGAGCTCACAATCCTTTCTAGATTGAGTGGTTTGAATCTGTCGCATAATCATTTAACAGGAAACATCCCAAAGAACATAGGGAACCTGACGTTATTGGAATCTCTGGACTTTTCTAGAAATCATCTTTCGGGTTTGATTCCACAGAGCATGTCAGCTTTAACTTCGCTTAGCCACCTGAACTTGTCTTACAACAACCTCTCCGGAAAAATTCCGACAGGAAATCAGCTCCAAACTCTTGATGACCCTTCCATTTATGCTGGCAACCTTGAACTTTGTGGAGCTCCACTGCTAAATAAATGCCCAGGAGATGAACCACATGAAGTTCTAACACCCATCGGACACGAAGAAAATGACAAGGAAGGTGTGTCCGAAAAGGTGTGGTTTTACATCGTTGTAATGCTAGGCTTCATGACTGGGTTATGGGGAACCTTGGGGGTTCTACTATTCAAGAAGAGTTGGAGATATGCTTACTTCAGGATTGTCGATGAAACCAAAGACTGGATATTTGTGGCAATAGCAGTGAAGGTAGCTAGGCTGAAGAAAAAGATGGGCAGCAACCACAGCGACAAGTGAAGAACATCAATTACTTGGTATGTGGGTAACAATTTATGACTATAAACTCTCACTTTCTTTCGAAGTTTTACATTTGTTCATTTTTAAGTTATGATGAATTCCTAATTGAATAAATGGCAAAGGAGTGAATGTATCGTTTCTTTGCTAATTATATAATTAAGCATCCATAAAGGCACCAAGGTGCTGAATTCATTTCTCAGCACCTTGCTGAGTTTGAATTTTTTCGGTGGATGTTTTAATTTTGGATTTGGGAATATGCAAATCTTAACAAATTGCACAAATGCAAAAGAAATCCCACCAATTGTTCCTCCTAACAGTGAAGTGTAGATTTTGTTGTAAGAACGTGAGAAACTGAGAACATCTCCAGCCCCTACCCTTTTTTTTTTTTTTTGTTAAACTCAGATTTGAGTAAAATTTTGGGGATCGGCGACGGTGCATTGGCGCCACTTGAGCGTGGGTCTTCTTGTGAGAACGATCTAAATTTTTCTCCTTGTATATTTATATATCAAAGTTGTGATGAATAAGTGGGCACATGTCGATTGTTTCGGCATTCAATTAAACGTGGACACGTGGAAAATCTCGTCATGTTTTTAAAAGAATGCGACCGGGCGGTTTATAGTTGGGTTTCCACTTTCCCAACTGCGGACTGCCCATGAACCCACTAAAATCTCAACATTTCAACCGCTATCCGCCCACCCTGATTCTTGAAACAGCCCTATTGAGAATGAACAACTTGCTTCTATTTGGTGACCTTGTTAATGATTCTATACTAAAATCTATTTGTTTCTATACTATGGAGTACTACTAAAACTGGGGATGTAGAAAATAAAAAATAAAATTGATAGACAAAACAATTCTTTAAATTTCTGTTTTCCTTTTTCTCCTTTATTTTTGAGTTATTCAAAGTTCTATTTTCAGTTTTCCTTATCTTTCACTTCTTTTCTTTGTTTCTTTTTTTCATTTTGTTTCGTGATTAATCAATTGGTTTTTTATCTTACTTTGCTTGAGGTTTTGATAATCAAGGATAATTTCATTTCTCGTATGTGATATATTATGTTGTTTGTAGTTAAAATTCCTTTTGACCTTAGAGGTTGGGGCCAACCAATCCATATTTACACAAAAAGTTTGGCCCATTGGGACCCGTCAGGATTGGTCCAACCTAGCTCGTAAAAGTTGTTGTTTGGGGAATTTTGTAATTCTGATTTTATGCCAGCCTTACAAATTAAATTGCCCTTTTGTCCTTCATGAGACTACACTTTTGAATACTACGGTTTTGGGGCTAGAGGAAAGTTAAATGGATATTTATGAAATTGGTTTTTAGAATACCTAAGATGATAGTGGAAGGTCGTTGAGCTAGAGTTACTATGTGTTTCTCCTTCATGGTTTTGGGGTAAGTGTGCCTTCCTTGAATTTCTTGGATGGGTGATCCTATTTCTACGCTCAGAGCGCGCCTATCTATTAGGGAGATTCAATAATTGAGATTGGCATGAATAGAAAGCCAACCTCACATATCATATGTGGCATTCAAGTGAATGAATGAATAAATTGGAAAGGGTTTTGAAAATGGCTATGGCTTTATGAAATGAGAATTTGCCTTAGTCCTTGAAGTTGTTTTGGTGTGAGTTGACTTTAATTTGAAAATCAAGTATTATATTAAATTGTTCTTTTTTCGAAACTTTGGTGTACTATTATATACAAAAATGTTTCTTATGGGTGATGGCTCATCCTTCTCTTTTTTCCAGGTTCTATAAGGGACATGGTGCCCTTCAAGTGATGCTGATGGTGACTTTTTGAGATGCTTGTTAATGTGATGAATGTTGTTAGATATGGTTATCATATTGGGTTTTGGATTATATTAAACTCCTTATTTTGGGCATGTAATATTAAACATAGACATAATTTGTATTTGAGATTATGGATGTAGTAGGAAAATATGAATATTGTATGTATTGTACCCACGTGGAACATGATCCCAATTATGGTAACCCTTGTATTGGAGCCATTTTGGACTATGCTAAACTCTTTCTATTTCCATATTTTATTTTTTCGGATACAACTATACAAGGCTACCATTTAATGAAGGGCAGAAAGTCTGACCATTTTTGTAGCTCGCTTTCCCGCAAAAATCCTCACCTCATCGTCGACCAGCTCACGGTCCTCGCCACAGCTGTCTCCGTTAGTACCATCGGCGGTCATTGGACAGCCTCACTGGAAGCCATCGCAGATCGCTGTAGCAGTCCCTCAATCGGTACAAATTCCTCCCTCTCTCTCGCTCTCTGACTCACTTTCTCACCTATTTTGGTTCGATTTCTTCTACTTCTGTTCCGACACTCACACGCAGATACAATTGATTTTTAGGGTTTTTTTTAATTCGATTTTTAGGGTTTTTGTTGTTTGGCTATGATTTTCTGTGTATATACAAATATATATTTGTCTAGGTTTCTTTGCTTGTGTTGTGGAGTCGGGTCGTGGAGAAGTGGCTTTTCTTCTATTTGGAAGTGGTTTTCTGAGGTGTTGTTCGGATCGATTTGGTAAGGTCTGGCAGATTGTCTGTTCTTCTATTCTGTTTTTGCTCTGGAGGTTTATCTTGGTTTTTAGCATTTGGCTTGCGGTTTAATGTTCTCTTTGCTGTGTTTTTGCTCTCATAAACTAAATTGAGCAGTACTATGGTCTCAGTTTTTTGGTTTCTGTTTTTGAAGAGCAATTTTGTGAATTCTTCCAAAGAGCTTTTCTCATAAAGGGTCTCTTCTGATTTGTTATCTTAAGCATTGTAGTTTCCTTCAAGGGCCTGTTCGTTTGCTAAGAGTTTTAATTCAGAGATTTAAGGTTATTGTTATTCGGATTTCAAAAAGACTTCTCTCTTTGACTGATTATTTGTAATAAAAGATAATCTAATCTTGCCAAAATCATCTCTGTTCTTGTCAATTTAAGCTGTTCAAAACCGAAAATCACTTCTTCTTTTTTCCTGGGATGAAGAAAACCAAAAATCACATATTTTAACCAATTCAGTTGATTTTTGTAAATGAAAAAAAAAATTTCCCGACTGTTTATGTCCAATTTTAGTCTAATCACTTTATGATAATTGTGCCCAAAAAATAATTATTTTTTGTGTAAAGAAAAATATTGAGTATAAACATTAGTTAACGAAGTTAGAATTTTCGATTGGTGTTGATTATCCTGCATTTCATGGGAATTGAGGTATTCATGGGTATTTTGGTTCCTGTTAAATCTCGTCAAATGAAGAGCCAAATTTCTATCAGTTCCTAATAGCTTAAAATTTCCCACCTTAAATTCATAGGTAACAAACAGGCCCTTAGGGAATAATCTGTTCTTATTTATTTCAAGAAAGCAATCACAAACTACTGTATGGAGTAATTCTCTGTAACATTCTGTTTTCACTCAAAGCATTTTTGACTCCTTTTTTTGGACACTAATATTATTTGATTGATGATATATAAATTTCACATGTTTTTATTTGCTTAAATTTTTTTTAATGTTTTTTTCAATATTTATCATGACATTTATCTAACCTTGCATATCATATTCATGCTCCCTTAGATGCCCTGTTCAAGAATGACTATGTGGATACAAGTTGGTTCTTACTTCTTCTTTTTTTCAACCTTTAGATGATGGTAGGTAAATCGTTTTGTATAATTATGATATAGACTGTTTCTTGACATAATCTATCTGTTGATAAGGGTAATTGGCACCTTAACACACATTCATTCTTAAATTGTCCTTATGGACAGTTTAGGAATGCATACTTCTCAACTATTTGGTTTTGATATATTGGATACATTTATAGATTGTTTGGTACATTCTCCAGTTGTTCTCAGGGTACAAGTTTAGAGTGGGAAGTACAATGTACTTTACTCTCTAAATTATGTACTTGGAGAACTATAGTGAAATGCTGCTGATTTTTCTCTAAATGTTTACAACATACAATCACCTAATAGTTAACAAGTATGCATTTCTTAAATGGGATAGGACCACCAACCTTTATGAGCACACATTTTGATTTTTTACATCAGTACTATTAATTTGTCATGATGTTATAATCACAGTTAGCATAACACAACACTTGTGTACTTAGGCGAGTGCCTAGACATGACATGTCTTTTGACAACCATGTTTCCTGGTTAATTTCTTTTACTCTTCTTTTTCCTTGGAACTATTATTTGTTTTTTGTTCATAGACATTTCGTTGGCAAGATGAATTCAGTAGGGAAATGAATGCTGCTGTTGAAGAGGGTTATAAACCTCCACCAGAATTTCAGGAGGATGTGAAGGAACCACTTGTTGAACTCCGTTTGACGGATTCAACAGAGCTTTGGCTAATTCAGTGGCCTATTAATCACGTAAGATTTCCTTTCAGCCTTTAGGCTCCTGTTGATTCCATCAAATCACGGGCATGAACAATACAATACAAGGTTCATTACAAACTGTAATAGTTATGATGATGTTGTGATTTTCTTGCACTAGAGAAAAGTGAAGGAAACGATTTTCTTTTATAGAAAAGTTTTGTGGTGGCCCAACTAATGTTCAAATGGCTTGTGTTGATAAATTCCTAGTTTTCAGTCACCTCAACTTAGTGTGAACTTGTTTGATGAGGCAGCCTAACCGAAGAGACTAAAATAAAAGTAAACATCCAAAATGCCTTCCATGGCAACAAATGGAATCTTTCTTCTTTTCTTTTTTGTCTCTTTTTGATGGTGATGGGCCTCTTCTTCTTCTTCTTCTCTTTTTTTTCTTTTTTTTTTTTTTGGGGGGGGGGGGGGGGGGGGGGGTGCGTGGGGCGGCTTAATTTAAGGTTATTAGCAGCATTGAGTTTATTATATTACTTCATGTGTGTTGCAGCCTCCTGATTTTGATGGGCAAGAATTGTCACTCAAGCTTCATCATGATGGAAAGTTGGGCAGTTTTGAGGGGTCATCTGGTGAGTGTAAATTTCCATCAATGATGTGTACGGAAAATTTTCATTTTTACACCCATTTTTCCGTGTTACACTGTTACCATGCAATCCCAATCTCTAAAGTAGCTTGATCTAAATGTGACTTTACCCATTGTCGTATATGCATTCTTTAGCAAAATTCTATATTGTGCATCAATATTACTCATTGTGGCAGGAAAGCTATATGACATGGTCAGTTTTCCATCTCAAGAACCAGATGCAACAGTTTTTCTATCATCTGCATCCGAGTCAAAAATTGGTAAGCAGAAACAATGTACATTTTTCCCCGAGTTCAATAAAAATTTCTTTTTATGGATATCCTAAAATTGTTTTGGGATTGTATTACCCTTTATGCAAGATTAAGAATCAGCTTTTCTGATTGCAATTATGTAACTTCTTTGTTGCATAAATTAAACTAAAATACATTTATCCTGCCATGTGGGATTTGACATGTTTATGGGGACCATATATAACCCACCTATTTGTCCCCAAGAATGCTTTTTTGCAACTTGGTGCTAATGTCTTGCTTGTCTTCTCTTTCTATCTGTTGTTGAGGCACATTTGTTTACATGACAGTGCAACTTTGTTCAATTCACCCTGAGAATTGATGGGCCCATTTGGGAAATTGGTTTTTGGTCCAATCTGGTTCCAACTCAAGTCTGACAGGCATATCCATGTGAAGACATATTTTATAATGAAATAATGAACTGGTTTTAGATTGTAATCTGTTGGTCTAAAGCTGCATTTATTCCCTCTTATCGTTATGATGTTATTTGGTTCCATTATCTATTATATATGTACACACACACACACGCCCACCCACCCACGCACACACAGCTTTGGTTGGCATTTCCAATTTTAAAATTATAATTGTTCTCATGACTTCAAAGTAAAATTAAGAAGTTTATGATTGGCCAAAAACTAGCTTCAGTTCATCAACAAATCATAAGCTTATTTAGGTCTAGAAAGTTAAGGTAGATATATAGAAAATTTGAAAGAGAAGTCATGAAAGCCCTAGAAAATCAACAAAATTTTAGGAAAACATGTTAGTCAAGAGTGCCCATGACAAATGTGAAGTTCTTGGGCAAAAGTGGACATGTCAGTCATTGCTGTTTAATTTTTAAAATGCCATGTTTTAAAGGTAGTTGATAAATGCAGATTATATTAGGCTAAAGCAGAGGCTTGGCTTGGGGAGGTAGGGAATCTTGGAGCATAAACACTGTTGAATTGGATGGATTTGTGAAATCATTTATAAACTTTGGCTGTGAGCTTTATTGCAAGAAGACTCCATGTATGTAAAAGTCCTGAAAAATTGAAAAGTTGAAACTGTAAACCTTGGAATTTTCCCCTATCAGAATTTTCCCCTGAACTTGAAACTTGAAAGTAGTCGTGAGTCAAGATGATAAGTTCAATCACAAAGCCCTTGCTTTTTATACTGAATAAGGCTATTGGAAACCTTGGATTGGATTAGCGCTTGAAGGCACACAATCCTCTCCTATAATATCCTTGCATGTTAAGCCTCAATTAACTGCTGCCCAAATCTGGTAATATCCCATAACTCCGTAAGCAATCACCTCTCCCCATGCTAGTGTATAATGTGAATCCAAAACCACCACATAATGGGTGTAATCCAGGCATTCTGAGAATAAGTTTTTACGCACTCTCGTGACATAGTTTTTATCTTGTTTGCAGTTGGGAAGATTTCACGGCGTGTTTCCCTTGTCCATTACCCAGAGCCTAATGAACTTGAAAAATTGGATTCCAACAATGTGAGACAAATGTATCAGAGATCTGGTGGAACGTCATTGACAAATTCTTCCCATCATTTTAGCAACTTCTTTGCAAGGTAGTAGATTAAGGAACTCACGATCGGCTAGTGGACGTGCAGCCTCCACACGTAGTAGCAGGCCTGGCAATTCTTTGTCTGAAGTTGGGGAGCAATCAAAGCCTTCAAAGAGAAGACAAGTCCATGAACCCACTGTTGACATGGGCTAGTCTACTCAAGATTCAGGACTTGGTTATAGTGGAGTTACTTCTACAGGGTCTTTCGAGCATTCTCATGAAGGGAAATTGAAGAAGATAAAAAGTAGGATTAATTCTCCTCCATTTGAATCCTTGGGACACAACTTAGCCAAACCAAAGTCAACGATCTTGGGATTGAAGTTGTTGTCTAGCAAAATATTATGAGGTTTGATGTCAAAAGGGAGGAGTCGCTGGTCACACACTTGGTGTAGATACTCAATTCCTTTGGCTATGCCTACAGCAATATCTTGGAGCTTCTCCCAACCACGGAAACAATTCTTATCATCTGCTGAAAATATGAATTTCTCTAGCGACTCATTTGGTAAGAACTCATAACCAAGAGCTCATTGGAATCCATATGCACAAAAACCCACCAAGCCAACCACATTGACATGATGAATTGTACCCATTGTTCCCACTTTGTTGATGTACTCTTCCCCATTTCCCTTGAAATTGTTTAGCATCTCTACAGCAACAAGTGTCAATGGAAAGCTTCCCTTTGAACACAGTTCCATAACCTCATTGACCCAATTTTTCCTTAAATTGATTTGTAATTCTCTTAATATCAGCATAAGAATATCTAGTGGGCTTGAGAGCTCTGTAATCCTCCAAAAACTTTTCAATCTTCACTGGATTTCCTTCCTCTATTTTAATCTAAGCGATGGGCTTGGTAGAGTAGAACAAAATCCCAGCACAAGAAGAATGAAAGCAAATGTCGCACCCGCGTTAAAAGATAAAAAAAAATGGATATAATGTTAAGAGCCCTTAATCTCTGCCTAGTTCCTAATAAGTGATTATGTAAGAGTCAGTGGACAATATAACCTGCAATCTCTAGCCTTCTTGTTCTTGTATCTGCATGTAAAGGATAACAAAATATATTAGAAGCTTTTCATGCTTGGTTTTTTTACTCTAATTTGAAATGAAATAATCAGAAACCCAGACTACATTCAAAAACAACATTTGAGGAATGCAAAGGTAAATCACGGTGCTGAGTACATGGCTTGGTTCAATGAATCAATACATGCATGCTCGCTTGATTGGTGCGTAGTCTGGGTATAGCAAGATGGTGCGTCTAATGAATACAATACCTTCAGCTGATTTGCCGAAACATTTGGTTTCAGGTTCGGTTTCGGGTTCTGTGCTATTATATAAAAGGGTTCATGTACCTTTCCGAATTTACTTCTTAAAACCAAAACAACTTCCTGCTTTTGAGGTTGCCCACTTTGTTTGCTAAAGGAAAAAGCTTACATTACAGTATGTCTTTGTTAAAAATAATGACAGTCAAATCATGACCACTTAGGTAAGAAAAAGTAGATGTTTTCCAAACCTTAAAAAAATAAATAAATAAAAAATAAAATTATGGTCATGTTTGGCTGTCATGCTAGAAGGGTCTTTTGGTTGAATAAGATCATATGTTTTGTTTCAAAATAAATTTTGACATTTCGTTATAAAGGTTTGATATATCACTCTGGTTAAACTGTCTAGAACCAGATTAAACAGTGTATTCCAATCTAGATCATGGCCAAGCGTGAATTACAGCTGCAACAGGATCATAATGTCAAATCCAAACCCAAAATTTACACTGAACACTTGAATGGTTCCAACCCGGGTTCATACCCAAATGGAACCCTAAGAAAATGGGAGAGCGTTTAGGACTTTAGGGTATCAAAACTTGGGTACATATATGGCCTAGACCCAAGGGATGGCCATTGGTTGCGGTGCTAGCGCTACATTGATCAGTTTTTTTGATTTGTTTCACACAAAATCTTGGTCCAAGGGTTTGAGCACACGTCAAGTTTGGCTAAGTGACCATAGAATTCCACCCCGTCAGCTGCTAGAAATTAATGATCAGCATCCATTAATTGATGGGTTTGGTGCATTAATTTTATTTTTCTGACAGAATTTTTAGAAAAAAAATGCATCATGCGAACCAAATGATTGAGGCTCATCCGATTAACCTAATTTTTTCGCAAAACTGTTACAATTTAAAAAGCCATCTAAATGTGATTCTATTACTATATTTTGCCACCCACTAGTCCCAAATTGTAACCCGCTATATAATTTGATTTCATTTGGGGAAGTTTCCTCCCCAACACCTTGACTGGCCTCATAAAGTCTCTGCCCACTTCTCACGGCTAAATCTAGTTTTAATATCAAAATCATGCCTAATGAGACATCAACTATTGTAATGAATTGATAGCCTTTTTCCTTTCATAGAGTTTGCGTTGTTATTTTGACTACGATTCTTCCTTGAAGTGATAAAAATTTACCCACCATCCCCCATATCAAAACTGGAAAAAGAAAGGAAAACAAATCATCATTCTCCTTGACACAATTGCATAATTTTTGGAAAACCATAAAATTCTCGTGTTTGCTTTTAAGAACTAGTCGTTGTTGAAAGATGGCATTTACAATTTTTGTTTCATTTTTACAGAAATTTTTATGAAAAACGATCAAAAAGTCCACTTAAATGATAGATTTTGGAAAAAAAAAATTTCTACAAAGTTGTTTAAAATATGTTTTCTAATGGACCACATGGTCAATTTTTCGTGAAAACTTCTAATATTTTTCATAAAACCTTGAAATGTTTAAAATAAGTTAGGGTGCTTAGGAAATTTTGTGGTGGCAATAGCTACTCCCTTTTGTTACCCATCGTGTCCCATCCAGCCAAAAAAAAAAAAAAAAAACAAAGGCGGCAAATTAATTCATTAATCAGAATCGTTCAGTGACGATCATGGCTGAACATGAATAATAGTGTAACGGGATAACATTGTCGATCAAATCCAACCCAAATACCCAATATTTACACTAAGCACTTTGTATGGCCGAGCATGAAATATCACTTGTATTGCCATATCCGACAAGTTCATGTCATTGATGTGCTATTTCAGACACATTTATTGACTAATCAACTTCATAAATTGTAATGCCCCAATCCTCACGGGTAAACGATAGGCTATAGGATTCAATATGACTATACTCGGTGGTTGGTCCGGGAGGATTGCCATCATATAACAATGTTTTAGCAAAACTTTGAGGCTTTGATAGGAGAGAAAAAGTAAAAGGGATAGACTAGTCTTTGTACCACTAGTAAATATTGCAGGACTATGTATCCAATTTATTTAGGCATAAAAAATACACCAAGTATATATTCTTAATCTTAATTTTCTGATTAAAATTTTTATTGCAGCAATCCACCTTTAGGTCACATGCATGCTTTAATTAATATCTCATTAGCACAAACGCAGAGAGTACAATACACTGAATATTCACATAAATCTGTCAAAGCATGGTAAATTGAGATTTTAGGGAACGCACATTGGTTGCTGTGCTATTGCTACATAGCATATGTTGCATTCAAGTGAATGAATGAATAAATTGGAAAGGGTTTTTAATTACAGTGGTTATGGCTTTATGAAATGAGAATTGACCTTAGACCTTAAACTTGTTTTGGTGTGAGTTGATTATAATTTGAAAATCAAGTATTATATATATTATATTAAATTGTTCTAGCTTTCTTCGAAACTTTGGTGTACAATTACAAAAATGTTTCTTATGGGTGATGGCTCATCCTTCTCCTTTTCTAGGTTCTACAAGGGACATAGCACCCTCCTAGTGATGCTGATGGTGGCTTCTTGAGATACTTGTTAATGTGATGAATGTTGTTAGTGTGTTAAAACTATTGATGATTTTATGAGAGGCTTATTATGTTAGATATGGTTATCCTGTTAGGTTTTGGATTATGTTAAACTCCTTATTTTGGGCATGTAATATTGAACAGAAATGTAATTTGTATTTGAGATTATGGATGTAATAGGCAAATATGAATGTTTGTATGTATTGTAACCATGTGGAACATGATCCCAGTTATGGTACCCTTGTATTGGAACCATTTTGGACTATGCTAAACTCTTTATGGATTTTTTTTTTTCATTAATTTTTTTTCTTGTGTTGGGGATGGCTGAGGAAGGTGCATGAATTTGGAATTCAACGAAAAATTGAAACTTGCGAGAAATGGTTGGAGGTGGTGTGCTTTGGTAGGGTTGGGGATGCTGTAGTGAGCCTGGGATGGTTGGAAATGGTGAGGACTGAGGACCGGTTGGGGATGCTTAGGGATGGTGAGTACTTGCTTGAAGGGTATTTAATGCAACTGGTTATGAGAGAAAAAATGGGTATCATAGGGTAGGACCAGCGGATCAAAAGGCTCACAGTTAAAAGACAAAGCGAAAAGCGTTGGTTTGAGCAGGCAAAAGCTCAAATTGGCCCTCATTTGGGCATTGTCGGCTGGGTATTATCTTCGTTCTATGTGTTATGTAAGAAAGGTTAGTAGGTCAATGATACATTTAGCCTACGTACTTGCCACTAAGGCAAGATCTACATGTCTCTCTACTTTATAATAGTATGTTCTTAATTTCCCATGTTACCAAAAAATGTATCAATTGAAAAAATCAACACGGATTAGCAAAACCATTGGAAGGCAAAGTATGTTATAACATTTTACAATGAATGATTGGGGAAAGAGGTAACACCCGATATGCCATAATCTGAAATCAAGATCACAAAAACCACATGAAATGATTAGAGGGGCAATTACCAATATCGAGATATATCATATAGTTGATCTAGCCAAACAATTAACTTGTAAAATTTCTTAAAAGGAGCCACTGGATTTAAGGCAACTGATCTTACAGTTTGACTATCATTGTTTTAGCAATGATAGTCTGTCATGCTAATATGGTCATTTGGTTTTTAAACATTTTTAATATTAGCACGTGGCAACATTTAAGGATAATTACCATTTCAAGCCTCTTGAACAATGCAATTTGCAACGGTTGCTGGCACCATTTGTAGTTTGCATTTCTTTCAAACCATTACACGTGTTTATCAATATAGTGGGTAATTATTGACGATTAAGATTGGAGGAGGCTTTCAAACAAGCAATCCAAGGGGTTCCCAAAACTACAACCTGTAAAAAGCTTGTGGACAATAAGTTCAAGAACACCGATTACAAGAATGCATCCAACACTAAGCTTTTTTTTTATTTTTTTAATCGTTAGCTATCATTTGTGATTGCAGATTTGGGTATTTTACCAAAGAGATTAGGTTGGTTAGTTTATTATTATTATTTTTTTAGGCAGGGCTATACGAAACATCCTTCATACAATACCTCGTATAACATCTGTTGATACCCCAAAGTATACTGCCACGTCAAACCAACTATACCTCGCCACGTGGAAAGTTGACTAATAAGGTTGACTCGTTTCGTCACCCCGGATGCTTACATGGCGTTGCCTGGTCGACCCCATCCAGATGGCCTCGTCGCTCACATCCTCCATGTTCCTTTGAGGGAAGCATCCACCACCTCAAGGATGCCCCTTTCCAAAGAGATGCCCTCAATATCGAGGATGCCCGTACCATCTCGAGGTGTGTCGTTACGACCTTTTCGAATTGGATGCCTGTCACATCACGTGATGGGAGTCGAGGCCGACGATCTACTTGATCCCCCTCGAAATACCTCAGGTACGGTCCTAGTTCAATAGCTAGCCTGGGTTGAGGCAGAGCCCGGGGGGCTCAATCGCGAGCTTGACCCTCAAGCAAGGTCGCTCAACCTTAGCTTCTCTCAAACACTCGGGACATTTGGAGGATCTTGGTTTAGTGGATGGAGAGAAGGCTCTCTAAGGAAGTCGCACCCATAGCATCGGGAATTGCACCTCTATAGTCGATCTGGGGGACAGTTGGGAAGTGACATGACGCAGCAACAACCTCAAAAGATAATAGGACAGCTGACAGGTCAAACCCATACCTCGTATAGGCAAAAAGCCTTACAGGCATGGGTATTAGCACCAGAACAGGGTATGGCAGCCGACCTACCCAGGAGGGTCTAGGTCTGCTACCCCATTACCCTAGGTCTGCTACCACCTGCATCAAATAGCTGTCCCAGGTCTTTGGCACTATAAAAGGCCTTTGTTGGCCTCATTAACATACGCATTCAATCTCCTCACCAACAACACTAACAACCAAGGAATCTCTTTCTTAATTGAGGGGATTTTCCGAAAATGCTTCATTTGGACTAAAGTCTCTCCAAATACAGGTCGCGCCCCATTAGGTCGACTCTTTCCCTGCCTATCTCCCACTCCTAAAGCTACCCTCAAGTCGCTTCTCTCTCTCCTCCACCTCGATCTCTCCATTTGTCTCACCATCATACGTGGCTGACCTCCTCAAATACAACCCACGTGGGTTTCGTTGACTCCACATCACTACAACCCACAAACATTTTGGTGACTCTACTGGGGAGGTAGTACACATGATGGTGACTACCTAAGGGAGCACGCGGGCTGGAACCTCAAGAGCTCGAGCTGCCAATTTGAGAACAAAAAGCAATCAGGAAGCATCCAGCGAGTCCGGGCATATAGCTCGATCCTGTCAAAGCCACCAAAGTCGACGATCTCGCCAGTCTCGAGGATCTCAGTATCCTCCATTAGATGATCTCATTAATATCTTAGCTCCCACACTCACAGCAATCAATGACACCCAAAACCGAATCCTGGAAGAGTTACGTTCTCAAAAAGAAAACCCACCAACAGGCGAACCTCGCCTTGAGGGCGAGAACCCTCCTCATGGGGCCAACCCTCAGGGAGGACCATCTATGGGAGCATCGGCCCAGGATGGAGCGGCTCTGAATGGAAAGCAAGCCCCACCAGGACCTATGTCGCCAGTACCTCCACCAGTTCAGAAGTTCGTTACCGTTGAAGAAATGAAGAAAAGAATGGCGATGGAGCGAGCTAGGCTTACTTTGCCACCAGCACCAGAGCTCGACATGAGGCCCCCATATTCGCTCGAGTTAGCGAGTGCACTATACCCCCCAGGGTATACACTGCCTCTGAAATTTCCCTTATTCAACGGGATAGATGGAAATGCACGAGAACATGTAGTACGATTTCTTGATGCACTAGGACCCTATCGATCTGATGAGAACTTGCGACTTCGTAAGTTTTCAAAATCACTCACCGTCGATGCTTACTCCTAGTACTCCAATCTCGCCCCAGAATCTATACCAACCTGGGACGCAATGGCTCTCGTTTTCCATGGCAAGTTCTTTTACGTGGAAAAGCAGCTCACCATCATCACCTTGAGCCAAGAAAGACAAAAGAAAGATGAGGATCCCGTTGAGTTCATCAAAAGATTCAGGAAAAAGGCGATGCGATGCTATGATCGAATCACTGAAGAAAATCTGGTAAAAGTATGTTTAAATGGTTTGCTCCCATCGTACAGGTTACATCTCGAAAACTCAAACCTTGGGTCATTCTCCCGCTTCTGCGAAGTAGCCAAGAATACGCACCGTAGCAAACAAGAAGAACTAGCCAGAAGTGCTCATAGGTCGGACTGGAGAAATCCAAAATGGAGTTCGGCACCAACTGCAGCTGCTGCCAAGGCAAAGTGCCCTAAGAAGGATGAGTCCTCCAAGAAAGGAAAGGAGGTTGAGGAACCCCCACCTTTCCCTTGCCCCATGGACGAGGTACTACCAGTGCTCAATGGATGGGTCAAAGACCATATTATTCGCCTTCCTCCAGTCGCGGTGAGGCCTATTACAGCTAACAAAGCTCGCCCCAAATATTGTGCTTATCACCGGTTCAACAAGCACGCTACTGCAGATTGTTGGGCTCTCCGTAGATTCTTCGAAAAAAACTTAAAAATGGCGACTTGGAGGTCGCCCCACCTCGAGATATCGATGCAGATCCATTTCCTGCACATAACGGGACAGGGCAAGCCATAATAGCTGCCTACCTCGACATCTACGGCGACGATGAAGTGAGCCAGGGCGAGTACGACTCCCTGGCCGAGAAGCTCCAGGACCACGCAAAGTTCAAAGCTTTTTACGATCAAATGGGTTTTTCACAACCCTTACGTTTTGAGGCGACCAAGGCTATGGTCTTTCTCGCCCATAAAACGAATGAAGAAGCTTTCTTCGATGCAGAGTTGATCAAACGCTCCATCAAGAATCACGATACCACCCTTACTTTTAGTGATGCTGATCTTGAAACACCATACATAAATCACAATCGACCCTTATATGTCACGGCATTCATCAATGGGGTCGAGTTGAGAAAGGCCTTACTTGACCTAGGGTCGTCAGTAAATATCATATCAACCAACACTTTGGTCTCTGCAGGTATACCCCTGAACAAGGTTACCAGGTAGACCATCGAGATCTCTGGGTTCGCAGCAAAAGGAGAAAAGGCTATGGGGCATGTCACCCTTGATCTAGAAGTCAGCCCCACCAAGTCGGCCACTAGATTCCATGTCATTGAAAGCTCGACCTCGTACCACGTACTATTGGGCCGACCTTGGATTCATAGGTTCAAGGCCATCCCGTCTACATTTTACCAATGCTTAAAACTTAGAAAGGGTGTTTTGCTCCTGAACCAAGAGATAAAAGCAAGCGACTTCGCTTGAGTCCCCTACTAGAGAAAGAATCATCAAAAGCCACCAGAATTCTCCACCCTAATGGAAAGATCGTGTACCGAGTCAATGGTTTATGACGGTCAACGGGGGTGAACCCTAGGCTGACAAGGCTAAACCCCCACCCAAAAGAATGTCTGACTACAACCATCGACTTCCCTGAGATATCGGCTGCACCAGAATGTCTGCAGGATGAACCCAGACCACAAGAGGAGGAACTCGAGAAGATCAATCTCGTTGATCCAGGCGACCTGCCACGGCCGATCTTCCTCAGCAGGCAACTCCCTTTGGATCAGAAGCAATCCATAATTGCTTTGGTCAAAGATTACACCGATGTCTTTGCTTGGAGTTATAAAGAGATGCCTGGTCTCGACCCTAGGGTCACAGTACACTGCCTCAATGCTGCAGTAACCTTGCGGCCTGTGAAACAGCCCGCTCGAGTGTTTCGACCTGAACTTGAACTTTAGATTAAAGCGGATATAGAGAAGCTTCTTGAGGCCGGTTTTATCAAGCCTATACAGCACCCTGAGTGGCTCGCCAATATCATACCAGTCAAAAAGAAGAATGGCCAAATCCGATGTTGTGTCGACTTCAGAGATCTGAACAAAGCTTGTCTCAAAGATGAGTTTCCTTTGCCTAACCTCGACACGCTGGTTGATGCAACAGCAAGGCATGAGCTGTTTTCCTTCATGGATGGTTTTAGTGGGTATAATCAGATCAAAATGGCATGAGAAGATGCCCCAAAGACGGTTTTCCAAACGCCAATGGGCAACTTTCACTATGATGTTATGCCTTTTGGATTAAAAAATGCTGGGGCAACATACCAGTGGGCTATGACTGTCATATTTCATGATATGCTCCACAAGACAGTGGAGGACTATATCGACAACATAGTGGTCAAATCGAAGGTACAGGCAAGCCATATCGTCGACTTAAAGGCCGTCTTTGAAAGATGTCGTTGTTACAAACTCCGCATGAATCCCCTCAAATGTGCATTTGGGGTCTCTTCAGGAAAATTTCTTGGTTTTCTAGTGCATCGACATGGTATCGACATAGATCCCTCTAAAGCTCGAGCTATACAAGAAATGCCACCTCCCACCTCCCAAAAACAACTTAAAAGTTTCCTCAGCAAAGTCTCCTACGTGAGGCGCTTCATCCCAGCTTTGTCAGAAGTAATGAAGCCATTTGGTCCTTTAATGAAAAAGAAGGCACCCTTCAAATGAGAGGAAAAGCACCAAGTCGCCTTCGAGAAAATCAAGGCGGCACTTACCTCCACCTCCACCATGATCCCACCTCGACCTGGAAAGCCTCTCAGAATGTACCTCACATTGACGGAGAACTCCGTAGGCGCCCTGCTAGCGCAAGAAGTTGATGGGCAGGAAAAGCCTGTTAATTACATAAGTCGAGTCATTCGCGGCCCGGAAGTGCGATACACCCCAGTTGAGTGACATTGCCTGGCTATGGTCTTTGCTTGTCAAAAGTTCAGACACTATCTCCTGGCTCATGAGTTACACCTCATGACAAAATGTGACCCACTTAGATATCTCCTCACTCAACCTGTTTTATCAGAAGGGCGGCTCGATGGCTTTTACTCATGGCAGAATTCGATATCCTTTGTAAAGTACCAACGGCAATCAAAATTCAAGCATTGGTTGACCTACTAGCCCACTTCCCCAGTGGCAAGCATGAGCCATTAGCAGAGGATATCTCTGGAGATTTGGTCGAGGCAGCCTGGGCTAATATAGGGGGAGAATATCATATAAGTTTCGATGGGTCAGCAGTAAGAGGAGAAGGTGGTGCTGGAATTTTTTTTACAACCCCAGATAGAGACACAATATCTCAGTCTTATAGACTCACCCTCCCTTGCACTAACAATGAAGCTGAATATCAGGCGCTTGTGATTGGCCTCCTTATCGCCCTTTAGATTGGGGCAATTCGCCTTTGTATAAGGGGGGATTCCAACCTTGTGATCAAGTAGACGTTAGAGGAGTTCGTCGTAAAGGAAATCGCACTAGCACCATACAGAACCATAGTACAGAAGTTGTTGGATAGGTTTGAAATGGTCAGGGTCAAGCATCAACCTCGATCTAGTAATCGACATGTAGATGCCCTTGCAACTCTAACTTCCAAGGTCACCATGCATGGGGAGGAACTCGATATCAAGGTCACAAGGTGACCCATGCCTTGCACCATGCTCGACCTGATTCATGAAGACGAGATGGCCAAAGATGATTAGAGGAAGCCGATAATTGATCAACTGTCCAATAAACAAGGCCGCCTAAACACAATCAAGGGGCTAGAAAAGTATGTGGTTCTTGAAGGTGAATTGTACCACAGAAGATCAGATCATGTCCTAGCTTGGTGTATCAATGAAGAGGTGGCTCGCAAAATTTTAAACACCATGTACTCATAGTATTGTGGTTAAAATGAAGTTCTTCTGTATCGATGCATCCAACGATAAGGGTATTATTGGCCATCTATGTTGCAAGACGCAGCTAACTTTCAGAAAGCTTGTCTTAAGTGCCACGAGTTGGCCAACCCAGCAGAATGTAACTTTGTGGAGGAAATGGATTAGCGACAACCCTACATCGACTTCCTCACGGAAGGCGCCCTGCCTCTCGAAAAGAAAGACGCAATTATCATTCAAAGAAAGGCTCCCAGGTATTTTGTCAAGAAAGGGGAGTTGTTCAGAAAAGGAATTGAGGGTGCACCACTGCAATGTCTCTCCAATCTTGAGGCATAGAGAGCTTTAGAGGAAGTCTATGGAGGAGCATGTGGAGAACACTAGGGTGGCACCAAGTTGTACCTACAGTTACTCCGCATTGGCTATTACTGGCCGACCATAGAAACTGATGCAACACAACATGTCAAGAAATGTTAACCTTGCCAAATGCATGTCAATCGCATCCATGCACCTTCGGTTGAACTACAGAGCATTTCGACTCCATGGCCTTTCCACACGTGGGCAATGGATCTCATAGGACCCATATCGCCAGGGGAGAGGGGAAACATATGGATCCTTGTGGCAATGGAATGTTACACCAAATGGGTCGAGGCTGTATTGCTCAGAAAAGCAACAGGAGAGGCTGTGTCCAATTTCATCAAGGAGATCATCATATGTCGATTTGGCATCCCTAATAGAATTTTGTCTAATAATGGGACTCTTTTTGTAAATCGACATGTCAGGAACCTTCTCGACAGATATCAAATTACCCACATAAAATCGACCTCCTATTATCCCAAGGGGAATGGGCAAGCAGAGGCAACCAACAAAACCCTCCTGAAGATCTTAAGTAAGATGGTAGATGAGTCGCCTCAATCATGGTCCGATCAACTTCCTATGGCTCTGTGGGCATATAGGACCTCAAAGAAGGAAGCCACTGGGACTACTCATTTCGCCCTAGCCTATGGGACTGAAGCTGTCCTTCCTGTGGAAATCACCATACCATTAGCTCGCATGGCTCTGTCTAGCGAGGTCGACCTAGACACGAGGCAAGCTGAGCTTGAGGCACTAGAGGAAAGAAGGGATAAGGGCTTGGAAAAGTCCCAAGTTACCAGCAAAGGGTGGCTCGATCCTATAATAGGATGGTACGACCTAGGGTGTTTCGGGAAGGCGACCTAGTTTTAAAGACTAAGGATTTTGTAAGGCATGGGCTCTCAGCTCCTAACAAGTTCGTTCCTAAATGGGAAGGTCCCTACGTCATGAGGGAAGTAAATGAGAGCGGGTACTACCACATATTACCAGTTGACTCTGACAACTTACTGCCACCCATCAATACGATGTGGATCAAAGCATATTGCCCTTAGTGAGTCGACCTAGTATTGTTTTGTTGTTCTGTGCAAGTTATCTTTTGATTCCTTTTGAATTATCGACATCAGAAGAATTCACAAGGAATGAATAGACTTTGTACTCGAATTCCAATGCAAAAGAAGTATTTTTCATTTAATAGCTGTTCAAAATTACAATTGTAATATGGGCATTGCCCTTAACAAAACTAGCAGCAGCCCTAGCAAAAGCATCCTTACATTTCAAAAAAAAAACATATAAAACACCAAATGTGTTCAAAAAAAAAAAAGACAAAAACTACAGAAGATCAGGTGCCATGATGGCATTCACATTGATATCAGGGGCAGCAGCACGAGCGGCTTGTAGGTGACCCCTTATATCAGCCTTCCGACCTTTTAGCTTGGCAATCTGAGTATCCAGAGCTCGACGTTGATCTTGCAAATTTGCCAAGGCTTTGTCACAATCTTCCAGCTTGGCATGGGCACTAATAAACTTAAACATTGGACGGAATCGCTCAACCTCTGCGTCAAGCCAGTCCACTAAAAAACCATTGAAGGATAGATCCTTCAAACCATCCTCAATCAAGGCGATATCGTCACAGGTCAACGATCCAGGAGAGCAGATGTGAAGGGTCTTAGCGATGGTCAGCAAATAGTCAAAGCTTTGACTGCGAATAGCAGGAGACACGAGGTGACAGGTCGCACCTACATCACCATACTTGTCAAAAACGGTTCTCGCCAACGCAACCTTCTCTCGTGGGACCTAGAAGCCATGCATATTGACAGTCTCAGCAAAGGGCGCTTGGTCGCGCTTAGTAGACCACACCAGAGGATTCCTCGCTGTCGGGTCGACTTTGTGGGCTACAAACACCCGATCTAGAAGTGAGGGAAAGTGTGAGATAGCTTTTAAAACAAAGAGTCATGTAAGGATGTACACAAGAAAGTAGAAAGCTTACCAGGGGTCTCAGAAGCTGAACCCAATGGGGCTTTCCCTTTATCTATGGCTTGGACTGTTGGCTGAGTTGTTGCCTTTTCTACCTTCCAAACAGTCGGCCTAACTCTCCTGAAAGAGCCCTGAGATTTTCTCTGCATTATATTGATAAAAGTGGTATCATCCTCGCCGTCATCTTCGGTGCCAGAAGAAACGTGCAGAACTTGAGGAGCATCAACTCCAGTCACGACGTCTACCTGGGTCGAACCACCCTCGACCCTGTCTCCTTCTTCCTGCTCCTCCAAACCCTATCCTACGACCTCATCATCTCTATCCTTAGGCTCTTCCTCGGCCTCAACTTCATGGTCTTCCCCAAGCGTAGGGACAGTCAGATCCACGTTAGTGTCGATCTCTCGTTCTATCACTTGTTCAATCTCATGAGCGGGAGAAGTGATTGAAGTCCCCTGGCCTTCACCTGCTAGTACGACCTCGGGGTCGCCGACATCCTCATCAATGGATTCAAAAATATCCTGAAAAGAGGGAATAGGAATGAAATTAGGAGATAATGTCTCAAGGGGAGTACTCGTCACCTTGCTTTTACCGCGACGCACCTCCCTCGTCTCGACCTGAGCAGTCGAGGTAACGGATTCCCCATGTTGTTCCGAAGTGGTAGGTCGTGGCTTTTTGACCAAAGGAGCCTCATCAGTGCCCTCGACTTCCTCCAAGATCAAATGACGAGATGATCCCTAAAAAAAAAGGGGGAGGAGTTAATTAATGAAACATAGATTGTTTGAAGTGCGAAATAAAAAAAAACAGCTCACCTCGCCGACTTGTTTCTTCCTCGCTCTAGTCAGCTTGGAGGCCACAGCTGCAATCTTCCTCTTCTTAGACTTAGCAGGTTGGGAGACTTGCTCTGTCGCCACAACCTTTTTCTGCTCTGACTTAGGTAAAGCCACCTTAATGCAGAGCGACTAATCTCCTTTGAAGATAGGAAGGGTTGGGTACTGCTGAGAGGGAGAATCCACAAACGATCTACGGGCAGTTAAGGTACGGTTCCAGAATGTCAAATCGCCCTCACTATAAACTCCTTCCCGTTTTTTGTCTGGGAAGGAGATTGAGTTAATCTCAGCACAGAATCTGGGAAAGTTGGGGAGAAGGAAATCTTGGAAGGCAGCCTCAACAGCAAGGGCGGCGCTAAGAAAGGCCGGAGGACCCTAGTCAAACCCAAATTGACCCAACACCCTATTAGGGCTATATAGAGTCACAAGTCTTTCACCATCTTGAATGGCAGGCAAGTGGGTCGCTATTACGGCAACAAAAATCCTGCACCGAGTTTCAGTAAGCTCATCTCGACCTGGTCTCCACACAATCGCTTCATTGAGAAAGAACTCACGGTAGTTAACAGCTGTTGGGCGATTTGTATAGGACATTGACCCAAAAACCCTCTCGGTATCAATAAAGTCACAACGACGGCGAGGGGATGCCTTCCTCCATCGCCACGCTCGAGGCATTTCTTGCTTAATTGAAACCGCGACCTCCTTCCCATTAATCACTTTCTTTTCTTGGCGGGTGGCTGAGAATTTTGCAGGCGCTGGGCCATACCCCCTGAAGTGTTCATATAAAAACATCTGAAGAAAAAATGCTGAAACAAAATTATTTGCATTAAATTGACCCATCGACCTTTCGATGTCCGACTTAAGCATATCCAATCTGCAGTACAAAGAACCTAAGAACACCGGTGCTAAGGCAAACTACTGCTCCTGTGCAATTTTGATTGTAATAGGGAACACTGTCGCGCTGATTCCATCTTCAAGGGCTCCCTCGAACACATATCGACTTAGCCAGTAGCTAAGAAAGGCCGCCAGACTATACTTATGTTCAAAGTTTGCCCCGTTAATAGGCAGCCCTTCCTTAGGTTTCTTTGGATAATCCTTCCACCATAGACGCACCCAGCTCGCAAAATTGGCCTTGCGCGCTGGGTCGTCCCCCTTCTTCCCGTACACTGACTTGAGTTTGGTAGAGGTCACTAAGGCTTCTTTTAGGAAGTCTTCAGCCTCCTGTTCAGCGTCGCTCAAGAAAATTTTAAGTAAGTCATCTACCCCAAAGGGTTCAAGTCGAGTCAAGACGACCACGTCCTCCAACGTTGGGGTGAACTCCCCCCAAGATGTTATAAAGGTGTGGGTCGAGGCACACCATCTCGACAATAAGAAACTCAGAGCTTTCTTGTTACGGGCGATATAATCATTCCCACTAACACGGATCGCGTTAGTTACCCTTGCATCGGCTAGGATCACCTTAGTTGTAGGATGAGACAAAGTATAGATTATCCAATCAGACCACCCCGTTCCAACCTGAGAATGGGAAGCAAAGAGAATGCCCGATTCAGGGTGGTTGCTTTGCTCGACACGAAATCGAGGTATCGCTTCAGCTAAGGCAAGAACCCCATCATCTGCCCTCACTTCTTCTAAAGGCATTAGTATATCTTGCCTAATTACGCCAACCTGCTCGAGCACACCTTTCTCGGCGATCTGCCAAAAGTTGTCTTGAAGCCATAAAGAATCCTTCCATGTATCCTTGGGAAGAACGCTAGGCACAAAGTTGTCCTTATGGCATAAAGTAGGAGGCATGTTTGAAGAAGGAAGGAAGAACTAGAGATGGGAATTCTAGAGAGAGAAAGTAAAGAGAATGGTAAGAGAGAGAGCAATGAGGTTCTCCCTTGAAGCTAAGGGTCCTATTTATAATAGAGGGTATCATCATTGTGCATCGAAGCTGAAGAGACACCGCTGCCATTACGTCGGATCGGTGTCTCATCACATTTAATGCGACGTTTCACCTCACTGAACATGAACCCAACACGTCATTAAAATGATTGTTCACCAAGGGTCATGTCGGTCGGGAGTATTAAACGCCATTCAAAGGTGAATTGACATCTGGCATCGAATCGACGTGGTGGTACAATTTCTGCAAAAGAATTGTACTTGGACTAGTATGTTGCCCATTATCCAACACATAAATGCTCGCACGAGATTTGCATGTGCATCTCACGTGCGGGCGTGGGGGCAAATGTTGATACCCCAAAGTATGCTGCCATGTCAAACCAACTATACCTTGCCACGTAGAAAGTTGACCAATAAGGTTGACTCATTCTGTCACCCCGGATGCTTACATGGCGTTGCCTGGTCGACCCCATCCAGATGGCCTCATCGCTCACATCCTCCATGTTCCTTTGAGGGAAGCGTCCACCCCCCCAAGGATGCCCTTTTCCAAAGGGAAGCCCTTAATATCGAGGATGCCCGTACCATCTCGAGGTGGGTCGTTACGACCTCTTCGAATCGGATGCCTGTCACATTGCGTGATGGGAGTCAAGGCCGACGATCTACTTGATTTCCCTCAAAGTACCTTAGGTACGGTCCTAGTTCAATAGCTAGCCTGGGTTGAGGCAGAGCCGGGGGGCTCAATCGCGAGCTTGACCCTCAAGCAAGGTCGCTCGACCTTAGCTTCTCTCAAACACTCGGGACATTTGGAGGATCTTGGTTTAGTGGATGGAGAGAAGGCTCTCTAAGGAGGTCGCACCCATGGCATCGGGAATTGCACCTCTATAGTCGATCTGGGGGACAGCTGGGAAGTGACGTGACGTAGCAACAACCTCAAAAGATGATGGGACAGCTGATAGGTCAAACTTATACCTCGTACAGGCGAAAAACCTTACATGCATGGGTATCACCACCAGAACAGGGTATGGCAGCCGACCTACCCAGGAAGGTCTAAGTCTGCTACCCCATTACCCTAGGTCTGCTACCACCTGTATCAAACAGCTGTCCCAGGTCTTTGGCACTATAAAAGGCCTTTCTTGGCCTCATTAACATACGTATTCAACCCTCTCACCAAGAACACTAACAACTAAGGAATCTCTTCCTTGATTAAGGGGATTTTCCGAAAAGACTTCATTTGGACTGAAGTCTCTCCAAATACGGGTCGCGCCCCACTAGGTCGACTCTCTCCCTGCCTATCTCCCACTCCTAAAGCTACCCCCAGGTCGCTTCTCTCTCTCCTCCACCTTGATCTCTCCATTTGTCTCACCATCATATGTGGTTGACCTCTTCGAATACGACCCACGTGGGCTTCGTTAACTCCACATCACCACAACCCACAAACAACATCCAACCCACATACATAGCACTTCCCTTTTTTCTTCTTTTTTTTCTTTTTCTTTTTTGGCAAAAAATTGGAGACAAACACACACATCCACACACGTACTCACACGAAGTAGAAACCATGACCTTTGTAAACCTCACATCTTTATTGAGATAGGACATGCCACTAGACCTTAAGGCTATCGATGATTTATCATATTTAAAAACGTTGAATATTAAGTGTTTTCTTGGGTAAGAATTTCATTATTCTTAATTTACTATATTTATAATTTGAACTTTTTGTAGCAAGCACAATAAAGCCTTAGAGATGCAAATGTAATTCACTATCGCTATATGACATTTTTTTAGACTGTCACTTCACGTCTTAACCTTTAAGAATTGTGTTTTACATTGAGGAAATGACTACTATTCAAGACAACTTCAAGGTGACTATTTTTTTTTGAAAAAAAAGTATGTCTTTTCCTTTTTATAGCAAGAGTATGAAAGCCTTTTCATCCAAGCGATTCTTCTTTTTCTTGATTTTCTCTTTCTTTTATCTATAAGATTTTTGTTACATTAAAAAAAAAATCTCAAAAATTTTCACCTCAGAGTTGCAATAATTAAAATGGGTAAGTTTTCATGTCCTATATACTGATTTCCATGATATGTTTTTTGTTAGGGGAAATTATTTCTATATTTTATTTTTTCCTTTAGGCTCTATTTGGTTCGCGGAAATTACGAGGAAAAGAGAAAAAAAATGAAAAAAAATGTAAAGAAAAAAAGGGGTTTTCTTGTGTTTGGTTATCTAGGAAAAAATAAGAAAGAAAGAAAAATAAGAGACCCTAACGAATTCATGTACAAATTCAATATTATTTTAAGTAAATAATTTAGAACAAATAATTCAACATGGTTTATAGCTCAACTCTAATGCACTAAGCTGTTTTTGACTAGCCGTTTTTAAAATAAAAAATTAAAATTATGAAAATTACTTAAAAGGGCAATTTTGACCATAATATTTACCCAAAATATTAAGCTTACTCAAATCTATAAATAAATGAACACACAATAGAAAGTGCAAAAATGGATTAAAACAAAAAAAAAAGAATAGAAGATAAAGTTCTGAAGCTTTGGCTGACAAAGACAGTGCCCAGCCATCGAAAGTTATTCATTCATTCTAGTGCAGGACACCTCTTTAGGTGGAGAACCCCACCCATCTCTCTATCAACCTGCAACAAAATTCATACCCAACTTTTGCACTTCTCCTCTCTCAAGTAACAAAGAAATCCTCATGATCGAGTTTATCTCGGTGATGATACCCACCCCCAAAATCAGATGTTGGAGTGAGCCACAGTGAACGTTGTCGCAAAGGGTCCAACTCGTCAATGAAGGAGATCATCGTCAACTCAAGCGGTGAACACGATGACGAGCAACGAGCGTTCCACAGTGGCATGGATTTCAGTTCACAATGCATTTGCCACCAAATCTCAGATGATGAGTGCTCAGTCACCGATCTGAGTTTAAGGACGGTGAACGGCAGTCTGATGTGGCCGACGATGATGGCTGATTGGTGGTTTAATGGAGGTCTGCGGTTTCCTGTAAGCGGTCGCACCTCGAAGGGTAGAAGGTGAGGAAGTGAGGGATTTGTTCGTGAGAGTCGAGGGGTTGAGCCCGATAAAATTTCCCCCATATTTTCCGTACTTTCCTAATGTTTTTAAACGAAAAATAAAATTTAGGATTTTCACCTGAATTTTCCCTAAAAAATTTTTTCCTCTCAATTTTCCATTGCAACCAAACAAAGAAGGAAAGTGTAATTCCTTACAATTTACTTTCTTTCCCTGGCAAAATCCATGAACCATCGGCACAGCTGTCTCCGGTAGTACCATCGGCGGTCATTGGACAGCCTCACTGGTAGCCATCGCACTCGCTTAAAGAAGCCGATCGCTGTAGCAATCCCTCAATCGGTACAAATTCCTCTCTCTCGCTCTCTGACTCACTTCCTCACCTATTTTGGTTCGATTTCTTCTACTTCTGTTCCGACACACACGCAGATACAATTGATTTTTAGGGTTTTTTTTATTCGATTTTTAGGGTTTTTGTTGTTTGGCTATGATTTTCTGTGCTGTGTATATACACATATATATTTCTCTAGGTTTCTTTGCTTGTGTTGTGGAGTCGGTTCGTGGAGAAGTGGCTTTTCTTCTTGTACACACAAATTTCGTATCCTGAAAAAAGAGAAAACGAGAAATGCGGACAAAAAACAATTTATATTAAATGAAATAAATGGGTACAATTCTCTATGAATATCTTTTACAAAAGAAAGTATTCCTCTGATTAAATCTCCGTGAGCTTTACGATCCAAGGGCGGTGAGCACTTGATCTTGAATCGCTTAAGAGAGACACGTGGATTGAATTGCCTTGTTTAGGTTCGAGGGCCGTGTGGCTTAATCTTGAAACTCAAACTTGGTAATTCAATCCACGTGTCTCTCTTAAGCGATTCAAGATCAAGTGCTCACCGCCCTTGGATCGTAAAGCTCACGGAGATTTAATCAGAGGAATACTTTCTTTTGTAAAAGATATTCATAGAGAATTGTACCCATTTATTTCATTTAATATAAATTGTTATTTGTCCGCATTTCTCGTTTTCTCTTTTTTCAGGATACGAAATTTGTGTGTACAAATTTCTGGCACGTCAGAATCTGGAAAAGGGTATTCTTTCTCTTCCATTTCTTTCAGAGTTGGATAACGCTTATCACTCTCTTGGCGTCGCTCGGCTTTCTTTTCTTCTTTCATTTTCTCTCTCCCAGATATCTTAATAGGAACTGCATTTACTGCCATTGCTTCTTTCGTGACGTTCTTTGAAGACTTATCATTTCTCTTCACTTCTTTCCTTTCTTTTTGTCTATCGACGATAGGAGGCTTGTCGTTGCCATGACTAGAAATACTAAGTTCCATGTCGTGAGCTCGGGTAGCCAATTCTTCAAAGGTGCGGGGCTTGATCCCTTGAAGGATGTAAAGTAGACCCCAATGCATGCCTTGTATGCACATCTCCACAGCCGATATCTCTGACAGTTGATCTTTGCAATCTAAACTCAACGTACGCCACCGGTTTATGTAGTCGATAACAGGTTCGTCTTTCCACTGCCTAGTATTTGTGAGTTCAATCATGCTCACAGTGCGGCGAGTGCTAAAATATCGATTTTTAAACTCCCGTTCCATTTGTTCCCAGCTGTCAATAGATTGAGGCTCAATATCGGTGTACCAATCGAACGCGTTTCCTTTAAGAGAACGCACGAATTGTTTAACAAGCAGGTCCCCTTCTGTGCCAGCATTATTACAAGTCTCCACGAAATGAGCAAGATGCTGCCTTGGATTGCCCTTACCATCAAACTGTAGAAACTTAGGTGGTTGGTAGCCAGAAGGCATCCTCATATTGTCGATCCGCTTGGTGTATGGCTTTGAGTATACGGGTGTATTTTGTGAAGAGTTCCCGTACTGCGCTTTAATGGTGTTTGCTATCATGTCTTGAAGTTGTTCCACGGACAATGAAGCAATAGAAGTAGCTTGGGGTGATGGGTTAGCCTGCGGCACCGCTGTGGACCTATTTGGGATCTCAAAGGCTGGGATGTTTTGAGGAGTGAAGCCGGGAGGGTGTGTATGACCTTGACTAGATTCTCCAACATTGTGTGCTTCCAGTTTATTCATGAGAGACGCAATTTGAAGGTCTTTCTCCTTATTTGCCTTAACAAGCTCCGCGACAACACGCTCCATCTCAGCAAATTTCTCTTCTGTAGAAGTAGTAGGGACCGTCATCATTACTGGCATGACCATAGAATCGGATTGCGAAAATGACTCAGAGAACTCTGAACTAATTGCCCGTTTAGAGGATCCTGGGGATCCTGGAGAAGACCCTGTGCTTGAGTTAGCGTCTGAGACAGAAAATGAAGTTTTCTCCTCGGATAGTGAATCTCTCGAAGTTGTTGCCATTTTCCTTGAGGATGTCGTTGCATCCTTCTTTGCACCCAGAGTGGCTAAAGAGATGACGGTTCGCGCCTTTGTAGTGTCTTGAGAGCGCTTCGCGGGTGGCATGTTCGAAGCACTTGGCAAAGTAGCTACCTTGGATTTGCTACGAGTCATTGGACCCATAGAGGTGTTGCTACCAGTCGAAGTGTTTCTGTTTGCGGCATCCCCTTTCTTGTCGTAAGCAATTTGAGCCTTCTTGGAAGCCATTGCAGTTGTTGATTTGAGGTTAACTTTGGAGATAAAGATGAGAGGCAGAGAGGTCCCACCGGGCGTGCCAGAAATTTGTACACACAAATTTCGTATCCTGAAAAAAGAGAAAACGAGAAATGCGGACAAATAACAATTTATATTAAATGAAATAAATGGGTACAATTCTCTATGAATATCTTTTACAAAAGAAAGTATTCCTCTGATTAAATCTCCGTGAGCTTTACGATCCAAGGGCGGTGAGCACTTGATCTTGAATCGCTTAAGAGAGACACGTGGATTGAATTGCCTTGTTTAGGTTCGAGGGCCGTGTGGCTTAATCTTGAAACTCAAACTTGGTAGTGAAGATGCTCCTGTCGCTTCTTCTCGGCAGAGTGTCGGTAGGAGCTCTCTATTTGTGTGTGCTTCTTCATGGATTGGAGCCTTGTATTTATAGGCAAGGGTGGAGGTCTTCTCTTGGAAACCCCAAATTTGACTTTCCTTGATTTAGGGAATAATATTGATTTAAAAGGAGATTTGTCCCCTTAATTTTAAATGGGTACAATTCTCTATGAATATCTTTTACAAAAGAAAGTATTCCTCTGATTAAATCTCCGTGAGCTTTACGATCCAAGGGCGGTGAGCACTTGATCTTGAATCGCTTAAGAGAGACACGTGGATTGAATTGCCTTGTTTAGGTTCGAGGGCCGTGTGGCTTAATCTTGAAACTCAAACTTGGTAGTGAAGATGCTCCTGTCGCTTCTTCTCGGCAGAGTGTCGGTAGGAGCTCTCTATTTGTGTGTGCTTCTTCATGGATTGGAGCCTTGTATTTATAGGCAAGGGTGGAGGTCTTCTCTTGGAAACCCCAAATTTGACTTTCCTTGATTTAGGGAATAATATTGATTTAAAAGGAGATTTGTCCCCTTAATTTTAAATTTGAATTGATTGTCATCCCAAAGTCTTAGGGAATACAATTAATTAAGGAGGGATTTTCTCCTTCATTTGAAATTTATGGAAATTCTTATTGAAAGGTTTCCAAATTTGGGGAGACAAATTTCCCCAAATTATGGGAGGCAATATTTCATGAGTGGACTTTCTTATGAGGGTGATTTAAACCTCATAATTGTGCCACATGTGGGGCCCACGCAGATGTAATGGGCTATGTTGGCATATGGCTTGGATTTGATTTGGTGAGTTGGGCCAATGCATAGGTTAGACCACCAGGCCTATTTTCATCAAGTGGGCTATGTCCACTTATAGTTTGAATGAGTCCCATTTATCTTTGACTAGTCAAATATTTTAGACTTTGACTATTTGACCCATCCAACGGTGATTTGAGCTTTACAAAATTTTAATGTCTACACTTCTATTTGGAAGTGGTTTTCTGAGGTGTTGTCCAGATCGATTTGGTAAGGTCTGGCAGATTGTCTGTTCTTCTATTCTGTTTTTGCTCTGGATATTTATCTTGGTTATTAGCATTTGGGTTGCGGTTTAATGTTCTCTTTGCTGTGTTTTTGCTCTCATAAACTAAATTGAGCAGTACTATGGTCTCAGTTTTTTTATTTCTGTTGTTGGAAATCAATTTTGTGAATTCTTCCAAAGAGCTTTTCTCATAAAGGGTCTCTTCTGATTTGTTATCTTAAGCATTGTAGTTTCCTTCAAGGGCCTGTTCGTTTGCTAAGAGTTTTAATTCAGAGATTTAAGGTTAACGTTGTTCGGATGGTCCTAGGATTTCAAAAGGACTTCTCTCTTTGACTGATTATTTGTAATAAAAGAAAATCTAATCTTGCCAAAATCATCTCAGGTCTTGCCAATTTAAGCTGTTCAAGACCGAAAATCACTTCTTCTCTTTTCCTGGGATGAAGAAAACCAAAAATCACATATTTTAACCAGGTCACTTGATTTTTGGAAATGAAAAAAATGCCCTGACTATTTACCAACCAATTTTAGTCTAATCACTTTATGATTATTGTGCCCAAAAATGCCCTGACTGCTTACCAACCAATTTTATTCTAATTATTTTTTGGGTATAGAAAAATGGATATCGAGTATAAACATTAGCAAGCTCATAAAATTAATGAAGTTAGAATTTGCGATTGGAGTTTATAATCCTGCATTTCATGGGAATTGAGGTATTCGCAGGTATTTTCGTCAAATGAAGAGCCAAATTTCTATCACTTCCTAATAGCTCAAAATTTCCCTCCTTAAATTCATTGGTAACGAACAGGCCCTTAAGGAATAATCTGTTCTTATTCATTTCATGAAGCAATCACAAACTAGGGTATGGAGTAATTCTCTGTAACATTCTGTTTTCACTCAAAGCATTTATGACTCCTTTTTTTGGACACTATATTGGTTGATTGATGTTATATACATTTCGCATGTTTTTATTTCCTTATGTTTTAAAAATTTTTTTTTTTTCAATATTTATCATGACATTTATCTAACCTTGCATAGCATATTCTTGCTTCGTTAGATGCCCTGTTCAAGTGATGTTATATACATTTCACATGTTTTAATATCCTTATGTTTATTTTTTATTTTCAATATTTATCATGACATTTATCTAACGTTGCATACCATATTCATGCTCCCTTAGATGCCCTGTTCAAGAATGATTATGTGGATACAAGGTGGTTCTTACATTTTTTCTTTCAACATTATGATACAGACTAATTCCTAACATAATCTATCTGTTGATAAAGGTAGTTGGCATCATTCTTGAATTGTCCATATGGACAGTTTAGGAATGCATATTTCTCAACTATTAGGTTCTGACATGTTGGATACATTTTTAGATCATTCGGTACATTCTTTAGGTGTTCTCTGCCGCCCAAGTTTAGAGTGGGAAGTACAATGTACTTTACTCTTTGAATTATGTACTGGAGAACTATAGTGAAATGTTGCTGAATTTTCTATAAATGTTTACAACGTACAATCACCTAATAGTTAACAAGTACGTATTTCTTAAATGGGATAGGACCACCAACCTTTATGAGTACACATTTTCATTTTTTACATCACTACTATTTATTTGTCATGATTTTATAATTACAATTAGCATAATACAACACTTATGTACTTAGGCGAGTGCCTAGACAACACGTGTTTTGACAACTATGTTTCCTGATTAGTTTCTTTTACTTGTACTCTTCTTTTTCCTTCTTGGAACTATTATTTGTTTTTTGTTCATAGACATTTCGTTGGCAAGTTGAATTCAGTGGGGAAATGAATGCTGCTGATGAAGAAAGTTATAAACCTCTACCAGAATTTCAGGAGGATGTGAAGGAACCCCTTGTTGAACTCAGTTTGACGGATTCAACAGAGCTTTGGCTAATTCGGTGGCCTATTAATCATGTAAGATTTCCTTTCAGCCTTTAGGCTCCTGTTGTTTCCATCAAATCTCGGGGATGAACAATACAATACAAGGTTCATTACAAACTGTAATAGTTATGATGATGTTGTGATTTTCTTACACTAGATAAAAAAGTGATGGAAACGATTTTCTTTTATAGAAAACTTTCATGGCGGCCCAACTAATGTTCAAATGGCTCGTGTTGATAAATTCCAGGAGGATGTGAAGGAACCCCTTGTTGAACTCAGTTTGACGGATTCAACAGAGCTTTGGCTAATTCAGTGGCCTATTAATCATGTAAGATTTCCTTTCAGCCTTTAGGCTCCTGTTGTTTCCATCAAATCTCGGGGATGAACAATACAATACAAGGTTCATTACAAACTGTAATAGTTATGATGGTGTTGTGATTTTCTTACACTAGATAAAAAAGTGATGGAAACGATTTTCTTTTATAGAAAACTTTCATGGCGGCCCAACTAATGTTCAAATGGCTCGTGTTGATAAATTCCTAGTTTTCAGTCACCTCAACTTAGTATGGACTTGTTTGATTAGGCAGCCTAACTGAAGAGACTAAAATAAAAGTAAACATCCGAAAATGCCTTCCATGGCAACAAATGGAATCTTTCTTCCTTTCTTTTTTCTCTCCTTTTTGCTGGTGGTAGGCCTCTTCCTCTCTCTCTCTTTTTTTTTTTTTTTTTTTTTTTTTTTTTTTTTGGGGGGGGGGGGGGGGGGGGGGTGGTGCTTAATTTAAGATTTTTAGCCGCATTGAGTTTATTATGTTACTTCATGTGTGTTGCAGCCTCCTGATTTTGATGGGCAAGAATTGTCACTCAAGCTTCATCATGATGGAAAGTTGGGCAGTTTTGAGGGGTCATCTGGTGAGTGTAAATTTCCATCTATGATGTGTATGGAAAATTTTCATTTTGACACCCATTTTTCCATGTTTACCATGCAAACCCAATCTCTAAAGTAGCTTGATCTGAATGTGAATTTACCCATTGGTATATGCATTCTTTAGCAAAATTCTATATTGTGATTTGTGGATCAATATTACTCATTATGGCAGGAAAGCTATATGACATGGTCAGTTTTCCATCTCAAGAACTAGATGCGACAGTTTTTCTATCACCTGCATCAGAGTAAAAAATTGGTAAGCAGAAACAATGTACATTTTTCCCAGTGTTCAATAAAAATTTCCTAACATTGTTTTGGGATTGTATTACCCCTTATGCAAGATTAAGAATCAGCTTTTCTGGTTGCAATTATGTAACTTCTTTGTTGCATAAATTAATCTAATATACATTTATCCTGCCATGTGAGATTTGACTTGTTTATACGGACCATATATAACCCACCTATTTGTCCCCAAGAAAGCTTTTTGGCAACTTGGTGCTAATGTCTTGCATGTCTTCTCTTTCTATCTGTTGTTGAGCACATTTGTTTAGATGACAGTGCAACCTTGTTCAATTCACCCTGAGAATTGATGGGCCCATTTGGGAAATCTGGTTTTTGGTCCAATCCGGTTCAAACTCAAGTCTGATAGGCATATCCATGTGAAGACATATTTTATAATGAAGTAATGAACTAGTTTTAGATTGTAACCCGTTCGTCTAAAGCTGCATTTTTTCCCTCTTTTCCTTCTGAAGTTATTTGGTTCTGTTATCTATTATATATGTACACGCCCACGCCCACGCGGGCGGCCCACCCACCCACACACACAGAGCTTTGGTTGGCATATTCAATTTTAAAATTATAATCGTTCTCATGACTTCAAAGTAAAATTAAGAAGTTTATGATTGGACAAAAACTTCAGTTCATCAACAAATCACAACCTTATTTAGGTCTAGAAAGTTGAAGCAAATATGTAGAAAATTTGAAAGAGAGGTCATGAAAGCCTAGAAAATCAACAAAATTTGCAAGAAAACATGTTGGTCAGGAGTGCCTATGACAAATGTGAAGTTCTTGTGCAAAAGTGGACATGTCATTGCTGTTTAATTTTAAAAATGCCATGTGCTAGGGTGAAAAGTCTGCAAAGCGTTAGATTTTTATAGTGTTACCTACATAATACATACGACGGTTTACATTTGAGAAAATTTACTTTTGGCCTTCAAGTTTGTCATTCTCTAGGTACTTTCAAGTTTCAACACTCCATATGCAACTGTTCCAACGACAAACACGATAACTGTCGGGGTGAAAAGGGTAAAAAAGGTCCTTTATAGTTACAATAAAGGTATAGGCAACATGAAGTCATGCTGGAGAAGTTCTACTATAGGCGGATATGCTGGAGAAGTTCCCAACAAATATTTTCACCAACACTTTTTTTTACCTTAATAGAAGGCAAATCTTGGAAATCTTGAAGTCATTTTTGGCTGAATTTCTTATAAACCTACCTGTCGAGAGTAATTATTACATAGACTTTATGATAATCAAAAATTAAGAAATTAGAAAAATAATATTAATTAGAAATAATTCCACTTTTTTTAGCTGCATCCACACCTTTCATCACAATTTTTTAGAATAACATTGCCATGGGAAGTACTTGGAGATTGGACTTATAATTTCAAGCTTTTATTAATAAAGCTTTATGTTTTGCAAATGTGGCTAATTTTGAGAATTTAAATGTTAAATGGCCAAACATGGTTTTCAGATGGAAAATTATAGATTTCTAATGTATGAGACTACACTTCTGAATATTATGGTTTTGTGGCTAGAGGCAAGCCAAATGGATATATATTTATGTACTTGGATTTTAGAATACCTAAAATGATAGTGGAACGTCAGCGAACTTAAGTTACTGTGTGTTTTGTTGGGTATTGTCTTGAATCACCATTTTAATTCATTTTAGTTGGGTATTTTTGACCCGACTCGTTCATTTATGTTGTAAACTTATAACCCACATATATCAGGGTTGTATTTTGGGGTTTCATCCTTATACAAAGAGAGTCAACTTGGGAGCCGTTATTGGGTGTAATTTAAATTTGTTCATTTATTGGGTGTAATTTACATTTGTTCTTTTATTGCGCCTCCGCTTAATGTGTTTCCCCTTCCAAGTCTTGCGGTAAATGTGTCTTCCCCGACTTTCTACCATGGGTGATCCTATTTCTATGCTCAAATCTTAATTACTAGGGAGATTTCAATAATGGAGACTAGCTGAATAGAAAGTCAACCCCACATGGCCACATATGATATATATGTGGCATTCAAGTGAATAAATGAATAAATTGAAGGGTTTTGAAAATTGCTATGGATCTATGAAATGAGAATTGGTCTTAGACCTTAAACTTGTTTTGCTGTGAGTTAACTGTAATTGAAAATCAAGTATTCTATATATTTTTTACGAACAACTTATCCCATTCTTCTGTTAGCAAGCCGGTAGTCATAATATTGGTGAGAAATGGGTAGTTACAATCCATAAGCAACACGAATTACAACTTCAAAATTCAAGACATTTTTTCCCTTTTCAATGTCGAACCTACTCTGCATTTCAAGGAGTCATGCAGGAGAAGTACTATACACTTGCGGTGTAATTGGATTTCATATTTTAAAGGGTGTCCAAATCTATACACTTGCGGTGTAGTTGGAAGGGACCTAAAGAATAATGAGAAGCACTTTGGAAGTATTTTATGAGAGAGAGAGAGAGAGCAGAGTATTTTGTAAATGTTTGATGTCCAAACATTTATTTTCACTACCTCATTTTTTCCTAAATAAAAGGCCAATCTTGAATCATATAAGAAGTCTTGCTTTGCTGAAGTTGCTATCAAACCTACCTGCTGAGAGTAAATAGCATATAAAATTATTTTGACATAGAGTTCCAACTTCCAAGCAAAATTTTGAAAGACTTGGGTCTTTGCTTTATTTACAGAGTATTATTTATAATTTATAAATTATAATTATTAATTATTTTGGCTGAGGGGTGTTTGTTGTTTATAGCAATATTTAGGTGGAGAAGAGTTCATGTACCTATCCCAATTTCTAAAACCAAAACAATTTCATGAGGTTGCCCTAGAATCATACATATTGTTTCAAGCTGAATTTTGGCATTTTTGTTTTTAAAATTTTGATAAATTATTGCTTAACCTGTCTTACCAATCTGTCCCACCCAAGAAAAAAAAAAGCAGATTAATCAGAATGGCCCAGTCAAGATCATGGCCGAACGTGAATAACAATTCAAGGAGATAAATTGTCGATCAAATCCAACCCAATATTTACACTAAATACTTGTATGGCCGAAAATGAATTACACTTGTATTGACATTGAGGTGCTGCTTTAATTTAGACACATTTATTGACTGACTTCACAAAATGCAATGCCCCAATCCTCACGGGTAAACAATAGGTGTTATAGGATTCAATATGACCATTCTCGGTGGTTGTGGTTGTCCTGGAGAATTGCCATGAAGACATATTTAAAAACCTATTTAAAAGTGATTCAATATGACAAACTTGTTCTCTCTTTTCTTTTTCTTTTTTTCTTTTTTTTTGGGTTAAGCAAGTAAATATATTAAGGAAAAACCAAAAAACAACAGAAGTCACAAAAACAAAAACTTGTTCTATTTAAAAACCTATTCAAAAGTGATTTTGTTTCTATATGGTGCCACCCACTAGTTCCAAATTGAAACGCATTAAATTGAGATCCCCACACCTTGACTGACTGGCTTCATAGAGTCTTTGCCCACTTCTCACGGTTACATATAGCTTTCTATCAAATCATGAGACATCGACTATTGCAATGAATTGATGGCTTTTTTATTTATAGAGTCTGCCTAATCGAGTCTTCCCTCATTTTCCGTGTACAGAACTGCAAACTTGTTAGTGGTGTCTTCTTTTGAACACATCCATTTACTTGACTTTATCAAATGCAATTAACACCGCAATCCTCACGTTTGAAGATAACTGTATCCACGAACTTGAATGATGCCCACCTATTTTCCATACTGATCTACAATCTTTCAAGGAAAAATGGAACTTGCAATTGTATTGCATGAGGCTTGACAAATTGGGAATGCATATCTATTTCTTGTTGGTTCCCACTTGAGGCTTGGATCACTTTGCCCAAATTCGCAATCCAAAAATCAAACAACTATTCAATGAGCCAACCCGACTGTTCCTTGGTCAACATTTGAGTGGTTTATATGGGCAACATTTTTCGTAGTCCTCTATTCAAATAGCCAAATAAGTACTTGAATAAAAAGCAGCATATATTGTAAAAATCCGTCACTAAAAATTAAACATAAAACTTGGGTCATCAATGAGCCAACCCGACTGTTCCTTGGTCCAGGCTAGGTTTGGTTTCGAGAAAATATTCATGCAACTCATCTCGGTCATTGCAATGCATGTGTTTTTATCATTGGAACAATAAATTGGTGCGCAAATTGTGATTTTAAATTTCCATCAAGACATGTAAGAATATTATAGAAAACCATGAGGCTTAGAAAGCAGGAGAGAAAGGAAGAGCAAAAATGGGAGATTCTTTAGAGTAGAAATATTACCAAGAAAAGCCAACTGTCGTAGACTAGCAATTCCAATTCGTGGACCAACAACTCAACAAGGGTAGATGTCACATACCATGTCAAAAATTTATTGGAAAGAAATTATGCATTTGCCATATCCAACACGTTTCGTGACATTGATGTGCCTTTTCAAATACGACATTTATTGACTGACTTCATAATATGCAATGCTCCAATCCTTACGGGAAAAGATAATGGAATTGATTGAAGATGACCATATTCGATGGATGGTCATGAATCATGCATGATTAATGCAGTGTATTTTTTGGACTAAGGATCTTTCGAGGTATAGTGCAAGTAATAACGTCAAGTGAGAAATTTCACACCATAAATATATGGGCAATATTCCATGGTATCCATTGGAAAATTCATATATAATCTGTGGTATGCATTTTGGTACCAAGTTATTTTCATGACCTCTTTTTCTTTATTTTAGCAAAACTATGAGGCTTAGATGGTAGGAGAGAAAGTACAAAAAGGATAAAGGGAGATTCTTCAGGGTAAAAAAATATCACAAAGAAATGCCAAATGTCATCGTAGACTAGCTATTCCAAATGTCTCTAGTCTTTTTGTTTTTTTGTGCGCCCAAGTCTTCAATTAATGAGTATTGTCCCAAGTCTAATGGGAGATTCTTTAGAGTAGAAATATCACCAAGAAAAGCCAAATTCCGTAGACTAGAAAATTCCAATTCGTGGACCAACAGCTCAACAAGGGTAGATGTCACATACCATGTGAAAAAGTTCTGTGAAAGAAATTAAGCATTTGCCATAGCCAACACGTTTCGTGACATTGATGTGTTTTTTTCAGACACGACATTTATTGACTGACTTCATAAATTAATGCAATGCCCCAATATATGACTACTGACTTAATGAGGAATGACTATTAAAACAATTTTTTATTTTCTTCATGAAAAATGAAAAACGAATGTACTTCAGAACTTCAAAGGCATTCCAAACATTTGAGTGGTTATATGGGCAACATTTTTCGTAATCCTCTATTCAAATAGACAAATAAGTACTTGAATAAAAGGCAGCATATATTGTAAAAATCCGTCACTAAAAATTAAACATAAAACTTGGGTCATCAATGAGCCAACCCGACTGTTCCTTGGTCCAGGCTAGGTTTTGTTTCGAGAAAATATTCATGCAACTCATCCCGGTCACTGCAATGCATTTGTATTTATCTATGTAAAGGAATTATGTGCATTCCTGAATTGGATGCCAATTTGTTCTTCTTTGACCTTTGTATGAGACTAGCTAATAGAAATGGGCATTAGGATTCAAATATTCTGCTGGTGATGGATTCCATGGTGTGCTAAATACCTCATTACAACAAAAAAAAAAAAAAAAAAAAGAAGATTTTCCTTTGAGAAAATTTCCGTTCATATTCATCGATTTTCTTTGCGTGTATGGCTAAGGTAGTTCATTGTTGTTCTACACTATGAGCTCGATATGTAAAGCCCTTAGATTTTGATTTAGAGTAAATTATAAGAAACGCTTTTAATGTTTAGCCCTTTTTCGGGTAAACAAACAAGGGACCTTTTAACTCAAATGAACTTATAATTCACTTTAGCTTGTTGCTTTTTAGTTTGGAGATTGTGCTAATTTTAGCTACAATTGTGGTTAATTGGCCATCTAGAGGAACTGTCAGATATTTTGTTACACTAATGTCTCAAATTTTAATTCCATCCGAGTATTAAAACCAAAAAAAAAAAAAAAAGGGAAAAATGGAAGGATGCACTTATGGAAATAATTGCCTGATTAGTGATTTGTATATATAGAAGGCTGAGAAGAGTAGTCATACAATTGCTCATATGAGAGCCATCAAATATCCCCTTTACAATGATTTCCATCATGTCTGAGGAAACATTAATTTCCTTCATCATATTTCACGAATCAAGCATTTGATGGTTTTTGAAAAAGCTACAGAAATTACTTGCACAATACATTATATAAAATTTCATGCACATACACATAAGCATGTGTAAGCAAAGACTTCGTGGAGTCAGTCAAGAATACAAACTTGATGTCCTCTTCAAATCGGTTTCACCTCATATTGTCAATACACCCAAGGATTTCAATTCCTGCTAATATGATACACACACTGTATGGAATGCATAAAACTCACTATTAGAATTTCATTTCACTTGGTATATAGATTGTAATTTTGGTAAATCGAGTCTCTTATCACAGAAAGCCTTTGAATTTTCAATGTAATCAAGTAGCAATTGTTTTGGACTGTAGCCAAAGTAGAAAATAGATAGGGAAGTGAATTAAGGTGCATAAATTCTAGCTACCGTGCATGCATCATCTCACGTTCAGCCATATGCATCACCATCACCTTTATGAAAGTTTCTTTGTTCAAGAGAGACGGCCCTTTCATTGCGGAATCCAAGGCAAATGTAGTGGGTCTAGTTATAGGCCAAACTAATTATATTGTTCAATCATGACCAAATAGTTTTTAAGTCATCTGACTTAAGACCATTATAAACTTATTATTTTAAAGGAAAAAAAAGGAAAAAAAAGAAAAGAAAGGAAACTCCAATGGTTTAACTTGGAAGAAGAAAAAAAAAGAAAAGAAAATCAGCACAATGTTCTAAAGTCATCATATCAATCTATTATTTCCCTTCACTGTGCATCTCTCTTATGTTTGAAAAATACTACATCCCACATCGACTAAATATCAGGTCTAACATATCTTCATATACTTATTTGGATTTTCCACTTATAAGTTTAGGCTTTTAAATTGGAAATTGAACTTGATATCAACGCATGTCGTTCAAGTCTGTTCTATTGTACCTAGCCACATGTTTTTCCTTTAAAAGTGGAAAGGTTTTAGAAGGTCATAGGTTCAACTCTCTTTTAGTGTGTATATCTTATCTAGCCAAAAAAAAAAAAAAAAAAAAAAAAAAAAAAAGACCAACTCATCTATATTGCAAGAAATGGATGAATTGTAATGTACAAGATTTACCCGTATCACTTGGTTATTAATTTCTAGTTGTATAGAATGATTTGGTTATTACTTGGATAGTTGAATGGAACCATTTGAACCATATCACTTGGTAGGTAGAGAGTAGAGACTGTAATTTTGGTAAATCAAGTCTCTTATCATAGAGCCTTTGAATTTTCAATGTAATCATGTACCAATTCTCTTGGACTGTAGCCAAAGTAGACAGCAAGCTAGATAGGGAAATAAGGTGCATTAATTCCAGCTACCGTGCATTCATCATCTCACGTTCAGCTATCACCATTACCTTTATGAAAGTTTCTTCGTTCAAGAGAGAGGGCCCCTTTCACCGTGGAATCCACGACAAATGTTGTGAGGTGTTTGTCTTTATCTTTTATTGGACGCTAAGAGGTTAGGTTGAGGGGTTTTTATGAGAGCGGAGGGCCATAGGCCCATAGTCCAAACTTGCTTGTTAGAGGTCTAGTTGTAAGCTAAAAACTAATTATGTTGTCCATTCATGACCAAATAATTTTTAAGTCATCTGACTTTAGACCATTACATATTAACACTTTTAAAAAATAAATAAATGAATAAAGCTTCATTTTTAAGTCATGGAAAAAACACGATTGTGCTCCCTAGATGTCAACATTTCAGCTCCTCGTCCTCATAGAGATCACTGCTTATGTAGGTATGGGGCATCTTACATGAGGCGTTAAAGGAATAGTCTGAGTTAAAACCTCAGCAAGGAGATAATATTGCCGATCAAATCCAACCCAATATTTACACTAAATACTTGTATGGCCGAAAATGAATTACACTTGTATTGACATTGAGGTGCTGCTTTAATTTAGACACATTTGTCGACTAACTTCATAAAATGCAATGCCCCAATCCTCACGGGTAAACAGTAGGCAATTTGATTCAATATGACCATACTCAGTGGTTGGTCCCAGAGAATTACCATCAAGACATATTTAAAAACCTATTTAAAAGTGATTCAATATGACAAACTAGTTCTCTCTTAAATATGACTACTATTTCCCAAAATTGTTTCACGACATTGGTGTCTTCTTTTGAACGCATCCATTGACTTGATTTTATCAAATGCAATTTATACCGCAATCCTCACGTTTAATTTGAAGATGACCGTATCCACGAACTTGAATGATGCCCACCTATTTTCCAAACTGATCTACGATCTTTCAAGGAAAAAAGGAACTTGGAATTGTATTGAGGCTTGACAAATTGGGAACACATACCTATTTCTTGTTGGTTCCCACTTGAGGCTTGGATCACGTTGCCCAAATTCCCAATCCAAAAATCAAACAACGATTCAATGTGTATATACGAACGTACTTCGGAACTTCAAAGGCATTCTAAACATTTGAGTGGTTTATATGGGCAACATTTTTCGTAGTCCTCTATTCAAATAGCCAAATAAGTACTTGAATAAAAGGCAGTATATATTGTAAAAATCCGTCACTAAAAAATAAACATAAAACTTGGGTCATCAATGAGCCAACCCGACTATTCCTTGCTCCAGGCTAGGTTTGGTTTCTAGAAAATATTCACGCAACTCATCCCGGTCACTGCAATGCATGTGTATTTATCATTGTAACAATAAATCGGTGCGCAAATTGTGATTTTAAATTTCCATCAAGACACGTAACAATATTATAGAAAAACCATGAGGCTTAGAAAGCAGGAGAGAAAGGAAGAGCAAAAATGGGAGATTCTTTAGAGTAGAAATATTACCAAGAAAAGCCAACTGCCGTAGACTAGCAATTCCAATTCGTGGACCAACAACTCAACAAGGGTAGATGTCACATACCATGTGAAAAATTTTTGTGAAAGAAATTATGCATTTGCCATATCCAACACGTTTCGTGACATTGATGTGTTTTTTCAAATATGACATTTATTGACTAACTTCATAAAATGCAATGCCCCAATCCTTATGGGTAGAGATAGTGGATTTGAAGATGACCATATTGGATGGTTGGTCATAAATCATGCATGATTAATGCGGTGTATTTCTGGACTGGGATCTTTCGAGGTATATTGCAAGTAATAACGTCAAGTGAGAAATTTCACACCATAAATATATGGGCAATATTCCATGCTATCCATTGGAAAATTCACATATAATCTGCTGTATTCATTTTGGTGCCAAGTTATTTTCCATGTAATCTTGACACATCCAACACCTTCACGACAGTGGTGTCTTTTTTTGAACACATCTATCTACTTGACTTTATCAAATGCAATTAATACAACAATCCTTACCTTTCAAGATGGTCATATTTGGTGGGTGCCTGGATGATCATGAACATGAATGATGCCCACATATTTTCGAGACTGATCTACCATCTTTCATGGGAAATTTAATGAAACTTGGAATTGTGTTAAGGCTTGACAAATTGGAAATACATCTCTATTCTTGTTGGGTCCTGCTTAAGGCTTGGATCACTTGACCCAATCCAAAAATCAAACAACTATTCAATGTGTATTCAATGTGATAACGAAGTATACGTGGATGGGAAGGCATATGTTTACATTTAGTATAAAACTTTTTACTCCTAATACTTCTCAATATCTTAACATTTTCCTAATTTAATTGTTGGATTAGATATTATACTCATGCACCTCAAGCATGCCGAGTTTTAAGTTAATCAGATATTGAAAAGCATTTAATCCGTACGTAAACTTACATTTATTTTATAAATAAAATTATAATTTAGGGGCAATTTATAATGTGCTAATTTCTAATCTCTGATTATCTTGAAATTCGGCATGCATGATGTATAATAATATTGGGCTTTGCTACATATCTTGAATTTGAGATTTCCAATCAAATTCAAAGGTGGAACCCACTTTCAGCTGATATTTTTAGTTTTTGTCTCAATATAGGTTTTGTCCTTCGTAGCTAATTTTACTTCTTTTGTGAGTTGAATTGTAACAATTATAAGCCACCAATACCGGCTTTTCTTTATTGTTTATTTTTCTTACTCATTTCTTCTATTGTATTCTTTTTTCTTTCTTTTAATAATACTTTAAGCCTATGAGGTTTAGACGCCTTATTTCTTAGTGGTTTTAGAAATGTCTCTAATTTAAGAATCAGATAAATTCGTCAACAAGACTAGGAATTGAGATTTAGGGGACTGTTGTGCTAATTGGGTCATTTTAATGGCATATGACAAGTTTGGCTAAGTCACCATAAAAATTTGCCACAACAGCAACCAAGAATGATCACGATTATTCACTAATCGATGTGTTTCATCAAGTAAATCCAGTGTACAAAATCAGCTGGATTAATAGTTTGGAGCATTTGATTTTGTTTTAGATAGTAATGGAAAACAGTAGTATGCAATCGGGAAAATAGGCTGTTGATAGGGACCGACAAGGGTCTCTGCCACATGCCGTGTGACAAAAAAAAGAAAAGAAAAAAAAGACAGAAAATCTGCATTTGGACAATGTAGTGTTGTCGTATCCAATACATTTTGTAGACCAACTTTATAAAATGCGATGCCCTAATCCTCACGGATAGAGATGCTCAAATTCAAGATGACCAAATTTAATGGTTGGTGATGAATCATGATTAATGCCCGTGTATTTTAATTTTTTGGCCAAGGATATTTTGAGGCATAGTGCAAGATATAAGTGGACAAACCAGAGTGAGAAATTCCACCCCATGGATGGATAGTATTCCATGGTATCCATTGGAAATTAATGTGTAACTTCTTCTAGTCTTGTATGCATTTAGGTGCCAAGTTGTTTTCATAACCTTGGAATTGCTTTAACGAATAGAAAGGGCCTAGGCTAAGAAAATAAAATCTTTCTTCCTAAACAGAGGAAAATATATATAGTTTCAATCATAGTTGTCTTAGTGTAATGATAACTTTTAGTCGTTATGGATAAGATATATGACACAGTGTTTAGTTCTACTCAACGACAAAATGGAAAGAACAATCCACCTTAATTTACTAATTAAACTTTTTTATTAGAAAAATCCACCTTCAGGTCTCATGCTTAATAGCTCATTAGCACAAACGCAGAGAGCCCAATACACTGAATATTCACTCCCCTTTCAATTTTTCCGCTATATATATATATATATATACACACACACACAACTTTGATCATATGCCGAATATTCCGGATATCCCATACGATCGCAGTCGTCCATGAGCGACATGTGAAATGTCATGTGCCATCGCGTGTCATCCATGGACGGTTGTGATCGTGTGGGATAGTTCGAGATATCCCACACAAGAAGAGCCCTTTATATATATATATATATATATATAGGATGATAATCAGGTAAGCATGTGCTGATATAACTTATATCAACACCCGCATTGTGACTTGTACCTTGTGCATTAGTGGGATATAAGGTACATTGGAGCAATGCAAGGAATACAACCCTCAATGCATGGTGCTAATATAACTTATATCAACATGTGCTGATGAGAACATAAACGTATATATATATATATATATATATATATATATATATATAGATAAACACACACACACAAGCAATAACCCGCACGATGCGAAAAAATATATAGAATATTTTATGAGTATTATGCAATAATGTTATATATTGTATTAACTTAATTTGTATGTAGATGTATTATTAAATTAGGATTTGATATTATAAAATTATAATAATTATTATTATTATAATTTTTTTGAAGATTCATAAATCAAACCAGTTTAATTAAGATGTTGGAGTAGTAATTTTTGGTATTCAATATTACCATACCTTATTTGTATTTTTTTCCTTTCCTAAAATTCTTGAGTTTCCTATTAATTTGTCTGAGTGTCAGGTCAATATTTATGAATTTCCTATTTAAATTAATTTCTTGAACCAATGTGAAAGTGCCATGTCAATTAAAAAGTAGGGTCACAATTAATGAGAAAAGAGAATGAATAAGAGGAGAGAATAAGGGAAGGAAGGCCAAAGAGAGACATACGATATAAGCAAACTGGATTTTATATAATAATATAGGCATAGATGTCAAAGCATGGTTAATTAACATGTTAGGGGATGGCCATTGCTTGCAGTGCTACAAAATCTTAGTCAAAGGTTGTGAGCAAAGTCAGGTGTGGCTAATTAACCATAGAATTTCTCTGCCTCAACTGCTGGAAATTATAAGCATCCATTAACTAATGGGTTTCACAAATTCTTATTATTATTATTTTTTCCTTATAGAATGTATTTTCCTTTTAAAAATGCTTTGAGAAAATCAAATATGAGTTAAAACTCATCCTGTTAACCTAATCATTTGACAAACCTTTTTTTTATATTTAAAAAGCCATTTAAATTTTTGTATTCTGTTTTTATCTTGTGCCACCCACTAGTCCAAAACTGAAACACATTAATTTGATTTCAATTGGGGAAGTTTCCTCCCCCATGCCTTGACTGACTTCATAGATTCTTTGCCCACTTTACAGCTTCACATCAAATCATGAGATAGCAACTATTGCAAACGAATTGGTAGCACTTATCCTTCATAGAGGCAGCGTAGTTATTTTGACTACGATTTTTCCTAGAAGTGATAAAAGTCCATCATCCGTCATATCAAAACAGGAAAAAAGGAAGGAAAACAAATCTTCATTTTCCATGGATACAATCTTGTAACAAAAAAATTTGCATTGGAGCAATGTAATCTTGACACATCCAACACCTTCACAACAGTGGTGTCTTCTTTTGAACACATCCATTTACTTGACTTTATCAAATGCAATTAATACCACAATCCTTACCTTTCAAGATGGTCATATTTGGTGGGTGCCTAGATGGTCATGAACATGAATGATGCCCACATATTCTCGAGACTGATCTACGATTTTTCAAGGGAAATTTAATGAAACTTGGAATTGTGTTAAGGCTTGACAAATTGGGAATACATCTCTATTCTTGTTGGGTCCTACTTAAGGCTTGGATCACTTGACCCAATCCAAAAATTAAACATCTATTCAATGTGTATTCAATGCGATAACAAAGTATACGTGGATGGGAAGGGATATGTTTACATTTAGTGTAAAACTTTCTCAATATCTTAACATTTTGCTAATTTAATTGTTGGATTAGAAATTATACTCATGCACCTCATGCATGTCGAATTTTAAGTTAATCAGATATTGAAAGGCATTTAATCCGTACGTAAACTTACATTTATTTTATAAGTAAAATTATAATTTAGGGACAATTTATAAATGAGCTAATTTCTAGTCTCCGATTATCTTGAAATTCGGCATGCATAATGTATAATAATATTGGGCTTTGCTACATATCTCGAATTTGAGATTTCCAATCAAATTCAAAGGTGGAACCCACTTTCAACTGATATTTTTAGTTTTCGTCTCAATATAGGTTTCGTCCTTCGTAGCTAATTTTGGTTCTTTTGTGAGTTGAATTGTAACAATTATAAGCCACCAATACCAGCTTTTCTTTATTGTTTATTTTTCTTACTCATTTCTTCTATTGTGTTCTTTTTTCTTTCTTTTAATAATACTTCAAGCCTATGAGGTTTAGATGCTTTATTTCTCAGTGGTTTTAGAAATGTATCTAATTTAAGAATCAGATAAATTCATCAACAAGATTAGGAATTGAGATTTAGGGGACTGTTGTGCTCATTGGGTCATTGTAATGGCATATGTCAAGTTTGGCTAAGTCACCATACAAATTTACCTCATTAGCAACAAAGAATGATCACGATTATTCACTAATCGATGTGTTTCATCAAGTAAATCCAGTGTACAAAATCAGCTAGATTAATAATTTGGAGCATTTGATTTTGTTTTAGATAGTAATGGAAAACAGTAGTATGCAATCGGGAAAAATAGGCTCCTAATGGGGACCGACAAGGGTCTCTGCCACATGCCGTGTGACCAAAAAAAAAAAAAAAAAAAACATTTTGTAGACCGACTTCATAAAATGCGATGCCCTAATCCTCACGGATAGAGATGCTCAAATTCAAGATGACCAAATTAAATGGTTGGTGATGAATCATGATTAATGCCCATGTATTTTAATTTTTTGGCCAAGGATATGTTGAGGCGTAGTGCAAGATATAAGTGGACAAACCAGAGTGAGAAATCCCACCCCATGGATGGATAGTATTCCATGGTATCCATTGGAAATTAATGTATAACCTCTTCTAGTCTTCTATGCATTTACGTGCCAAGTTGTCGATTGAGTCTTTTTTTGTTTTACTAGTCCTTTTCTTTAGCCGACTCTTTGTATGACTAGTTTTGCGGGACTTTAAGGTCCAATTTATTTGGGCGTAAAAAATACGGAAAGTATTCTTAATTTTAATTAGGGATGCATTATCTGATTAAACTTTTTCTTTATCACCCGTTAAACCAAGTTCATTGGGTGCCTTTTCTTCATTTATTTTATTTTTTATTAAAAAAACACATGCTAGGAGAGTGGGGGTTAAGGCCTACCAAATTTATTTTCCAAACGACTAACATTACATACGCAAATGACCCATATAAAGATTATCATAGAATACAATGAAACGCAAGCCGACATACGCAAATGACCCATATAGTTTCAATTGTAGTTGTTTTAGTGTAATGATAACTTTTAGTCCTTATGGGTAAGATGACACATGTTTAGTTCTACTCAACAACAAAATGGAAAGAAAAAGGAAGAGGAAAAACAAGAATCATCTTTCTCAAAATTGTTTCAAACAATGTAGAAGCTCTTATTGGTCCAAATTAAGGTATCTATGCTAAGAACTGGCTTGTGAATGGAGACCAATTAGGGGTCCCTCTTTCATGTCGTGTGATACAATCTTGTAATATTAATAAAATTTATGTTGCGTATAAAAAAAAAAAGAAAAAAAATACAATCTTGTAATAAAAAATATGCATTTGAACGTGTAATCTTCACACATCCAACACCTTCACGAAATTGGTGTGTTCTTTTGAACAGAGTTGTGGATGGTTGATCATGAACATAAATGATGCCCACTTATTTTCCAGCTAGACTGATCACTTGTTTTTATTTATTTATTTATTGATTTATATTTTTTATCAAACGATAGAAATACTACATTGAAGATAGAAAACGGTTACATGAGACATCGAGTCTTTGCCCACTTCTCATGGCTAAATATATATTTATATGAAATCATCAGACATCGACTATTGCAATGAATTGACAGTTTTTTTTCCTTCATAGAGTTTGCGCAATAATTTTGACCACTGTTCTTCCTAGACGTGAAAATGAGTAAAGAAACATAAGAAGGCAACATGTATTATAAAATATGTCATTAAAATTAGACATAAGGCTGGGATCATCAAGGAGCGCGTCAACCCGATGGTACCTTCGCCTACCACACGCCGTGTGACAAAATTTTGTAACACTCTGTGCATTTGCACAATTCTGGTATGGCCATAAGCAAGACGTTCATGAGATTAATAGTGGGCAAAAGTCTTTTTGTTTTTGTTTTTTTGGCGCCCCCAAGTCTTGGTAGTTTGTACCACTAGCTAGTAGTGGAGGATTTTAGAGTCCACTTTATTTGGGTGTCAAAACTACACCAAGTATTCTTAATCTTATTTTAGTGACTAAACTTTTTATTGGAACAATCCACCTTTAGGTCTCATGCGTAATAGCTACTTCTTTAGCTATTAAGCATGACTAGTCCCAAATTGAAACCCGCTATATAATTTGATTTCATTTGGGGAAGTTTCCTCCCCTACACCTTGACTGGCCTCATAAAGTCTTTGCCCACTTTAAATCTAGCTTTATATCAAAATCATGACTAATGAGACATCAACTATTGCAATGAATTGATAGCTTTTTTCCTTCATAGAGTCTGCGTTGTTATTTTGACTACGATTCCCCCATGAAGTGATAAAAATTAATTAATCCACCATCCCTGATATGAAAACTGGACAAAGAAAGGAAAACAAATAATCATTCTCCTTGACACAACTACATAATCTTTGGAAAACCATAAAATTCTCGTGTTTGCTTTTGAGAACTAGTCGTCGTTGAAAGAAATGGCATTTACAATTTTTGTTTCATTTTTATAGAAATTTTCATGAAAGACTTCATATCTTCCTTCCAAATTAATTTTTTTCTCAAATGGCAAAAGGAACCATTTATTTATTCATAAAGAAACGTACATTAGAAGTAAACACCACCCAAACACCCCTCCATCAATTGTTCATTCAGGGAGGCCTGGACGGCAGCAAAAAGTAATTTGTGGGCAAGGACAGCCATAGCATAAAGGACTAACATCTAGTCCAGCTCCCATGCATGGCAGACGGAATGGCAGTGAACATGATCACTAGGACCACAAGCAGCATCATGACTACAAATTGAAACAGCTTCTCCATTGTCTCTATGAAACTATTTGGCCAAGGATTCAAGAAATGCAATCAAATTTACAAGGATGGTTCTTTGTGGAGAGGTACGTAGCCTCCCCTTTTTATAGAGGATATGGTCCAGCTAGACTTGGAAAAAAACCTGTGGAAATCTAGTGTGAAATTTCATTATAGTTTTGGTGATTCTTTGTGTGGAAAGTTGTTAAGAAACCCATAAAGACCACACTATGTCATATATTTGGTTCATAAATGCTATGCCATTCCTTTCCATTTTTTCTTTCCATTTCTGTGAAGACCGCAATATCATACCTACACCATTGTGCGGCTTGTGCCACGATAGCTTTGGCAATTAAAGCTAATTTAATTTCTTTTTTTTTTTTCTTAATTTTCTTAGTTATCCAAAAACATTCATATAGGGAAACTCATTTAAAATTTGTCCATTTTCAAAAGAATCCAAGAATCTGGCTTTTATTTTTCTATGCAAAAGAATCCAATTAGCATGACAGTCCATCATTACAAGAAATGACAACAGACAAGTAGACACTCGAACACATGTTTGACATCATGCAAGTGGGCTTCAAATAAATTCATGAACATGTGTCCCAATGTACACCAATCGGCATTGCTTTTATATTGGGTGGTAAAGTATGGGCAATAAAAGGTGGGCAAAGTAACATTTTCCATTTTTTTAACCAAGTAAAACGGCAAGGGTGGACATGTCATCAACTTACCTTTTAATTTATTTTATTTATTCGTACCAAAAGCACTATTGCCAAGAATGCTTTTAAATTTTAATAATTTTTTTCTATGGATGCATAGTTTCTCTTTTTTTTTTTTTTTTTTTGAAATCACACTTTGGAACTTTGCTCCCTTTACTATTAGATACACGGGTTTATGGGTGATTTGTGCATCATGAGAGATTAGCCTGAATCTAATGGCTTGAGACACCCCTACTCCAGCAAAATAAAAAAAAATAAAAAAATTCATAATTTTCTTAATCTAATGATAGCTCTTTGTACTTATGGAGAACATGACACTTGTCTAGTTCTATTGACAACAAATAGAAAGAAATGGGAAAATGAAAAACAAGTGTCATCTTTCCCAAAATTGCTTCAAACAATGTAGAAACTCTTATTGGTCCGAATTGGGGTGTCAGAGCTAAGACCCGGCTTGCAAATGGACACCAACTAGGGTCGAGGGGTCTCTCTTCCTGTTTCATGTTGTGTGACACAATCTTTATAACAAAAAATCTGCATTGGAGGCTTGTAATCTTGACACATCCAATACCTTCACGACATTGGTGTGTTCTTTTGAACACATCCATTGACTTGACTATATGAAATGCAATTAATACCGCAATCCTCACAATTTAAGATGACCATATCTTGTTGGGTGCCTGGATGATCGTGAACATCAATGATGTCCACATATTTTCTAGACTGATCTACAATCTTTCAAGGAAAAAATGAAACTTGGAATTTTGTTAGGGCTTGGCGAATTGGGAACACATCTCTATTCCTGCATGTTGATTCCCACTAGAGGCTTGGATCACTTAGACCCAAATTCTCAATCCAAAAATCAAACAATTACGGTTTTTGTTTCATTTTTACAGAATGTTTTATGAAAAATGACCAAAAAATAAACTTAAATGACGAATTTTGAAAAAACTTTCTTTTACAAAATTATTCAACTTGATGTTTTCTAGAGGACAATGCAATTAGTTTTTATGAAAACCTTTTATATTTTTCATAAAACTTTAAAAAGTATAAACTTAGTGAGAAGTGCAAATAAATTTTTGTGGTAGCAATAGTTGCCCCCTATTTATTTTATCGTTTCTTTTGTTTGTGAAATATTAATTTTGTAACTCTAATTAGCGAAAGATAAAAGGAGACATCAGACCAAGTTTCCCTTTGATAATAGTATAGATGTGTACTATTAGGAAAAAAAAAGTACAGATGTGGCCGTTCTCAGATCAACACATGAATGATTGTTTTAAATGCATACTACATAATAGCCACCGAAAGGAAATCAAGAATAAAAATTAGGAGTCAATAGGATTTTCCTTTAAACGTTTTATTTTCATGGATCCAATGCTTGCTAAACCGGGTTCATTGGATTAATCCACGCTAGTCTCATGCTTAAGAGCTCATCTGCATAAACACAGAGTGCAATACAGTGTAAGTCCACTAACTAATTTTCATCGAGACAAATCTAAGCATTGTAAAATGAAATGTTAGGAGAGGCCGTGACGGTCATTGGGGGTGTTTTAGATTGGTCGGGTTATGGGAAAATAATTACAGTTGAGTATTATTTTTTACTAACTTCTTAATAAATGACTACTAACTTGACTAACAATGACTACTAATTGCAATTATTTCTCCGTAACCCAACCAATCTAAATTGACAAATTTTCAGTCAAGGGTGTGAGCACGGGTCACGTTTGGCTAACTCGTTTCCATTTAAAAGCCCATAGATCTCTGCCACGTCAGCTGCAAAATGATCAAAATCCACTTAGTAATGGGTTTCGTCAAATAAACACGTAGGATTAATAAATGTGAGCTTCTATTGACACCCAAGACTTACTTCTTATCCCACATTTATTTTATGTTTTAAGGTTTTATAAAAAATATAGAAAATTTTCATAAAAATGGATTGCACAGTCCATTAGAAAACATCATTTTGAACAAATTTGTAAAAGAAAGTTTTTTCAAAATCTATCGTTTAAGTAAACTTTTGGCCATCTACAATACTTATTTCATGAATAGTTAAAAAAATTTACTTAAACGACAGATTTTGAAAAAACTTTATTATACAAAGTTATTCAAAATGATATGTTCTTATAGGCCATGTGCCAAGTTTTCATAAAAACCTTTTATATTTTTTATAAAATCTTAAAATATAAAATAAGTTGGGGATATAAAGCAAGTCTTGAGGTGCCAATAGAGGCCTCCTTAATAAATTCACGCACCAATTTGGGCCTATTTGGGTATTCAATTCAAAATTAAACAATTCAACAAATTTTATATAGTCTTCAAAACATAATCTATCACCTTAAATTATAATATTTAAAAAAGTTCTTCATTATCATTTTCAAAACACAATCTATCACGCAGGATTATCATTTTCTTGAATTGGTCAATTCAAGGTATTAGATTTGTACCTTTGATATTATGTAAAATTTGTTGAATTATTTAATTTCGAAATTGGACATCCAAACATGCCCTTGATGGTTTGGTCAAGTCAACAGGATTAATAAATTTATGCATCAATTAGATTTTTCTTACACAATGTTTAAAAAAATTGCACATGTTTCCATTTAAAAGCAATTCTGTCTCAACTGGGGAAGTTTCCTCCCCACATCCTGACTGATGTCATGGAGTACGTCTTTGCTGCCTTCTCAAGGCAAAAGATAGCATTTTTTGGATGGTTATGGTGAGCTCTTTGTGTAATTTTCTGGACCAAAAGTCTAAAAAGTCTTCCTAGAAGTGACATATATAGCCAGATGCATGGTCCTGGTCGATAAAAATCCATCATCCTTCATAGATTTCCGGAACCAAAAAAAAAAAAATAACGGTCTTCTGCTGTTCTTGAACATGGAGAAATTTTACACTTTTGGGCTTCTTTTAGTTGTGTTGTTGTTCATCGGAGCCGCGCAGTTATGCTTGTGCGGGAATTCAAGCTTCCATTGCATCGAAGGAGAGAGACAAGCTCTTCTCAAGTTCAAACGAAGTCTCAAAGACCCTTCACATAGGCTCTCTTCTTGGAAAGGCGTAGATTGTTGCAAATGGAAAGGGGTAAGCTGCAGTACAAGTAGTGGACATGTCGTCAAGCTCGACCTCCAAATGTCTAACGCCACAGGTTATTACTGGGACTGGAACACATCCAAGCAGTTAATGGCTCGGAAGGTAAACTCTGGTTTGGTGGAGTTGAGATACTTGAATTACTTGGACTTAAGTTGCAACAATTTTCAACAAACCCCAATTCCAAAGTTCTTGGGGTTGATGGAACGGCTAAGGTATCTCAATCTCTCTAATGCCAACTTTAGTGGAATGGTTCCCTCTCAGCTCGGAAACCTCACCAACTTACGTGTTCTTGATCTTAATCATTATTATTTACTTGGAAGGGCACTGACTATTCTGCATCTAGAATGGGTTTCTTGTCTATCGGCATTGCAACACCTTGACATGAGTGGCGTAGACCTTGGTGGTGCTCGTAATGTGATGCAGGTACTCAACATGCTCCCTTTTTTACTAGTGTTACGCTTGGCATTGTGTGGACTCAATAATACTCATCTTTCTCAGGCTTCCGCTAATGCCACGTTTCTTTCTTCTGTTGAATACCTAGATCTTGGGGCTAATTCATTCCAAGGCCCATTTCCATGTGTTCTTCAAAACATGACTTCTCTAAAAGTCCTTGATCTTTCATTAAACTCTTTCAATTCTTCAATTCCACTCTGGTTGGGTAATTTTCGAAGCCTGGTAAATCTCAATCTTGCATCCAATGATTTCAATAGCATTGAGGGTGGGTTATCAATGATCTTATGGAATAATTGTTACTTGAAATCATTAGATTTGTCTTTTAATATCCTACTTCACGGAGAGTTAGAAACTCCGAGAAATTTATCTGGATGCATTGAATATGATTTGGAGGAACTGAGTTTAGCCGGTTGTAATTTCAGTGGTCGTTTGTCGGATCGGTTAGGACATCTTAAGAAATTAAATCAGCTTGATCTTTGGTGGAATTTATTCAGTGGTGCGATTCCTGCTTCGCTTGGAAGATTGTCAAGCTTGAGAGAATTAGACCTTTCTTACAATCAGTTGAATGGGACCGTTCCGGAAACACTGGGGGCATTGTCGGCCTTGATAGAATTAGATCTTTCTGGTAATCATTTGAATGGGGCCATTCCAGATTCTCTTGGACAACTTTTAGACCTCAAGCAGTTAGACATCTCTTCCAATTCCTTGGAAGGTAAACTCTCAGAAGTTCACTTCGCAAACCTCTCAAGGTTGAAATTTTTGCGTATTGGTGATAACCATTTGGCTTTCAAGGTGAAATCTAATTGGCTACCTCCTTTTCAACTCAATTACTTCGAAATGAGTTCTTGCAACATTGGGACTCTTCCACAATGGCTTAGAACGCAAAAGGAAGTCATAGATCTGTATCTCTCCAATGCTAGCATCTCAGGACCTCTCCCGAAATGGTTTCAGGATTTGCATCTCTCCACCTTGGATCTCTCTCACAACCAGATCAGTGGACCCCTTCCACAAAATATTGGCGATGTGATGCCTGCATTGATGAATTTAGATCTTAGTGATAACCTTATAAATGGTACGATACCAAGTTCCTTGTGCAAAATAGGAACTTTTTATGATCTAGATCTCTCAAAAAACAGCTTATCTGGAAATATTCCTAATTGTTGGAAGAATATTCAACCAATAAATTTTATTAAATTATCATCCAATAAGCTGACAGGGGCCATTCCAAGCTCATTTGGGCACCTTCATGATTTGCAATGGTTGCACTTGAACAACAATAGTCTTAGTGGAGAGCTTCCTTTGGCCTTGGGAAATTGCACAGGATTGATAGTTTTGAATCTTGGCGAGAATAAATTCTCTGGAAATGTACCAATGTGGATTGGAGACAGCCTTCGGTTCTTGCAAATTCTGAGGCTACGAAAGAATTTGTTCAATGGTACTATCCCTACACGGATATGCAAACTTTCTGAGCTGCAACTCTTGGACCTTGCAAACAACAATCTTATGGGAGCAATCCCTCATTGTTTTGGAAATCTCAGTGGCATGGCTCTGAAACAATTCCCTAACTCCTTTTTAGCAGATTGGGTCTCGCAGAACATCGTGGAGGTATTGAAAGGAAGAGCCCTTGAATTTACGAGAACATCACGACTTCTTGTAAACATGGACCTTTCAAGTAACAAACTAGTCGGAATGATTCCTGGAGAGCTAACAATCCTTTCTGGATTACATGGTTTGAATCTGTCACATAATCATTTGACTGGAAACATCCCTAATAAGATAGGGAACTTGACGTCATTGGAATCTCTTGACTTCTCTAGAAATCAGCTTTCTGGTTTGATTCCACGAAGCATGTCGGCTTTAACTTCACTTAGCCACCTAAACTTATCTTACAACAATTTCTCCGGTCAAATTCCGACAGGAAATCAGCTCCAAACTCTTGATGACCCATCCATTTATGCTGGGAACCTTGAACTCTGTGGAGCTCCTCTACCAAAGAAATGCCCAGGTGATGAACCGCCTCAAGCTCCAACACCCGATGGTATTGTAGAAAACGACAAAGAAGATGAGTCTGAAAAGGTATGGTTTTGCATCGTCGTAATGCTAGGCTTCATGACTGGGTTATGCGGAACTTTAGGGGTTCTACTATTCAAGAAGAATTGGAGATATGCTTATTTCCGGTTCGTCGATGAAACCAAAGACTGGATATATGTGGCAATGGTTGTGAAGGCAGCTAAGCTGAAGAGAAAGATGGGCAGAAACAATAGTCTCAATTGAAGAACACCAATTACCAGGTATGTGTGTAGCAATAACTATAAACTCTCTCTCTGTTCAATAAGTTGAGGACTTTTTCCAAGGAGTTGGTTTACTGCTTACATTGAAACCACCAATCCCACTTTCTTCGGAATCAATACTAATTAAGGGGTTATATATTATTGTGAATGTATTGTTTCTTATGCTATGGGCTAATTCGTCAACACAATGGCATGGGGAGAAAATATTAAAAAAATTGTGCAAATGCAAAAGAAAGCCTCCAATTTTTCCACCTAAGAGTAAAATAGACTGGATCTATTTAACACGTGCATATCTGGCACCATGCCTAAATGGTTGATGAGTAGCTTGTCTTGTTCTAAGACCTGCCACGCAACCATTCGAGGGGTAAGATGATGACTAATTCACCTTCCAACTCTAGCTTCTTAAGTGCTCAAGCCTCATTTGTTGAGGAGGTTTGATAGTTGAGTTTGCGCTGAGCATGAATTTAGGCCCACATCATATATGTGAAAATAATTTTGGGCATGGCTATGACTTTATGAAACAGGAGTTGGTCTTAGACCTTAAACTTGTTTGGTATGAGTTAATCATGATCTGAAAATCAAGTACTGTTCCCTTTTTATTTTATTTTATTGATATTGATTATAGCATGTTTTATTACATTGTTCTTTAATTATTTGAAACCTGGGCGTATTATTTAGAAAAATATTTCCTGCTGGGGATAACTCATCCTTCTCTTTTTGCAGATTCTACAAGGGATGTGGTATCGTCCGAGTGAGGATGATGGCTTCTTGAGATGCTTGATAATATGATGAATATATGTGTTTTTATTTTTATTGTGTTGAACTATGGATATATGATTATTTGAGAGGCTTTATATTATGTTGGATTTTTTATTATGTGAAAACAACTTATTTTGGGCATGTACTTCAGAACACATATGTAATTTATGTTTGAGATTACAGATGTAAAATATGTAATATGGGAATATGAATGTGTGTATGTGTTGGAACATGATGCCAGTGATGACATCCTTGAGATGGATGGTTTTACTCATATTCACAGGTTTCCAATTTCATATTGTTTTGGAAAAAATTGATAGATTTTCCTGGGACTTTGCCCATTTAGTTGAATATGGTCAACAAGATTTAGGAGATGTGCCTACTGCAGAGCCCATTTAATTAACGAAAAGCAATTTTTTTATTTCCAAATTTTACCTATTTACAAATGTAAAGGAACTGTTTTATTAATATGTTCCACGCATCCGCGAGACTGGTGTACTCTTCCCATGGTATCGATATAGAAAAACTAAATTCTCATTGATAATAGAATTGCCTGATTACAATGGTTTAAATAGAAGTCTCAACATAGACTAAATATGGAAAGGAGATCACCTAAGATTAATCAAATATTCATCCTCCTAATCAAATCACACCAACCCAATCTCAAAGATTGGGATTGAGATACGTATCTCAATTACATTATTGTAATGATTCAACATATCTCTCAATTACATTATTACAATGATTCTATTTCTATTCTCTTACATTCCCCCTCAAATTCATGGGGATTTTTTTTGCAAAAAATCTTCATGGATTTGCCATTAAATCCTTGCCTTGTTGCTCGTTTGCATGTTTTTCTGGGTGTCCTTCCACCATTAGATTCTACTAGTGAATATCGTTTGAATGGAAATTGAGAACGAAGATAAGCCTCATAGGCTAAAAAGGAGGGTCTCTACGGGCCAGGGCTTCTTTGTGCCACGACGTGCCTCAATGGACCAAACTTGGGCTTTCCAAAGTCCTCAAGTCTTCTTTTTCTTGTTCTTCTTCTTCCTTCGAACGAACCATTAGTCCAAGGTTTTGAAACCCGATTGAACTTTTGCACAAGCAAAAAATTGATGATAGAGAGGAACATCGTAGACATTTGAATATAACAAGCACTACAAGAAAAATGAGTTTCCACGGCGCGCAAAAAACGCCGTTAATGACTTTCCACGGCGTACATTGGTACGCCGTTAGGTGCAACGCCGTGGAAAGTCTACATTATCCACGGCGTGCATTTTACGTCGTAAATAAGCTTATTGACGGCATTTGTTTGCGCGCCGTAAATGATTATCCACGGCATTTGGAGACACGCCGTAAATACCTTTGAACGACATACCGAGGCATGCCGTGAATATATTTAAATGGCATTTTTGTGCAAGCCGTAAATACCGTGTAACGGCATTTTTGTGCATGCCGTAAATACATTTTAACGACATTTGGAGGCACGCCGTAAATACTGTGTAACGGCATTTTAATGCACGCCATAAATACCTTTTAACGACATACATTTTTATGCACGCCATAAATACCTTTTAACAACATACAAAGAAATGCCGTGAATATACTTTAACAGCAAATTTGAGCACGCCGTAAATACGTTTTAATGGCATTTTTGGGCACGCCGTAAATGCCGTTTAATGACATGCAACAAAAACGTGAATAATGCTATCCACGGCATTTTACAGGCCATAATTGACTTTTCATGGCAGATGGTTTGCACGCCGTTAATTTTATTATTGTTTATTTCTTAAATAGCTGGCATTCAGTACACATTTTACAGCAAATTTGAGCACGCCGTAAATATGACGCCGTTAATACTCATTTTTCTTGTAGTGAAGGCAACTCAGTTATTTGATGAGGGAATGAAGGTTTTTTTTTTTTTTTTTTTTGGGTGAAATACTAGAGAGAGAAGATGAAACAAAAGTTTAAACCGGACGGGCGACAGAGCGCCGCCCGCCGGAGGCGTGGAAGTTGTTGAAGAAAAACCTAGGTCCAACCGACCCGCTCTGATACCATATAGAAAAACTAAATTCTCATTGATAATAGAATTACCTGATTACAATGGTTTAAATAGAAGTCTCAACATAGACTACATATGGAAAGGAGATCACCTAAGATTAATCAAATATTCATCCTCCTAATCAAATCACACCAACCCAATCTCAAAGATTGGGATTGAGATACGTATCTCAATTACATTACTGTAATGATTCAACATATCTCAATTACATTATTACAATGATTCTATTTCTATTCTCTTACAATCGATTGGAAAAATGTCACATATAATCTCAGTGTATGCATTTAGGTGCCAAGTTATTTTTCATAAGCTTAGTGTTGCTTTAACGAATTAACAGATCAAGGGGCCAAGCCTAGCTAAGAAAAGAAAATAATTTTTTATTTCAAAAATAAAAATCAATGTGAAACGAATTCCAGAAATTCGAAGACATTCCATAGGATTGATTGCTCGATAGAGTCATAAAATTTCCGTGGTACGCAATTCAAATTTGAACATGAGTTAAGAAACATTGTAAAATTCTGTCACTGCAATGCATCTGTATTTATCATTGTAACGATAAATTCGTGCACAAAACAACATAATAATTAATGAAAGAAAAAATCTGTGTTCCTGGAGAATTGCTATCAAGACATATAGCAATATTTTAGCAACACTATGAGGCTTGGGCCCATCAAAAAACCTGTGAGGCTTAGATAGCAGAGAGAAAGTAAAAGGATTACATTAAATTAAGGGAGATTCTTCGGGGTAGAATATATCACAGAGAACAGCCACCAGCTATTCCAAAAGTCTGAAACTCATGGGACGGAGTGAGTATCAAAAGTTCAAAACCATCATTCTCTATGGACACAGTTGAAAAATCTTTAGAAAAAAGAAAACGGTTGGAGACTAGCTTTTCTTGAAACGGGAAGAGAAAATTTGCGTCAGAATCCTTGCTGCAAATTAAAGAGCGAACAACCATAGCTTTTATCAAGTAAATCAAGTATAAAAGTGTAGGTGGATTAATAATTTCATTTTTTTTCAAGCATTTGATTTTTTTTTCCCATAATTTTTTAAGCAGGTTTCAAAACACTTCTTTTCTAAATTTATATTTTGTTTCATTTTCTATTTTTAACCGCTTGGCAAATAAAAATTTTTCCAATTCTTTTTTCATGTTTTTTTCACATCTCTTAAATGGGGTGAGATCATGATTAATGTCGGAATCTTTTTGTGTTTTTTTTTTTTTTTTTATCCCCATAGTCTTTGCAGTTGGCACCGTTGGTACGTATATAGTGGATGGACAACCTTTGTCCAATTTGCGTGGACTTTGGGGTCCTTGGAAATGTTGCTTTTACACATGGGCCTAGAATTAATATTGGTAGGTCACTGAATAAGATCCTCTCCAATACAATGAATTCCAATATAATGAATGATCCATTGAAATTTAGACTGTTCATACTTATCATGTGAAACTCATATGTTTTGGTAGATTTCATATGATATGAATAGTTCGATATTAATTAGACCATCTAATTAATAGAGAAGATCTCTTTCCAATAACTCACATATCTATATCCTTTTTTTTTTTTAATTGGGATATCATGAGGTTCCAGACGTTTTGCATTTGACTAATCCCTTTGGCACATACAATCCCTCCGTCCCACATACACTGGGCAATTACAAGACAAAGTTCATGGGAATAGCCTTGAAAGGGAGTGGTGAGAATTAAACCCAAGACCTCTTGTATTGAAAGAAGATAGCTCACATATCATTATTAGAATTCCAATATTGGCGTATTGAAGATGTAACGTATATTTTTCACATTCCAAAATGCTGGCTTGTGTTACATACTTACAAGTAGGGGTCATACATATTTCTTAATTGAAATTTTATCTTGTATAAATTACAAGAAACCCTCTTAATGTTTGATCATTTTTCACATAACTCACTAAAGAAAAATAATTGCAATATAGCATTGACACATCCATTGACATGACTTTATAAACTACGATACCGCAATCCTCACGTTTCATGATGACCATATTTTGGTGGGTGTCTGGATGGTCATGAAAATGAACGATGCCCAATTATTTTCACTCTCAAGTCTTTTTCTATTTTTTTTTTGGAAGTCTTTGTAGTGGACGACCTTTGTCCAGTTTGCATGGACTTTGGGGTCCCCTTGGAAGTGTTTGCTTTCACACATCGAGGCTGGAATTTATATTGGTAAGTCACATATCATTCTTGACTTTCACAGAGACAAAGAAGGGCATAAATCATATGTACCTGGGCAGTGGCCACTAATTCAAAATGCTGGCTTGTGTTACATGCATGGGTCATAAGACATTCTTGGCATTTTATTCTTTTTAATATCTAAGTCCTTTTTTTTTATAAATAAAAATAATAAAAATAATAAACTTCTTTCATTTTTTAGGAATTTTTTAAAACTTGCCCTATTTTATTTATTCTCTTCTCCAATTACACTTCCTATCAAACTCTTACTAGAATTTCAATAATAAGACTAATTTTGTCACATAAAATACCCCCTGTGAGAAAAAAGATTAATTTTCTAAGGAAAAATTAGCTAAAAAATAAGTATTTTAGGAAAATAACATATATTTTTTGTTTGAGTTTTGAAAGTAGTCAACTATTTTGGAATATCCCAAAATGAAAAGGTGATCAAATAAAATGGAAAGGTGATCAAATATTTTGGGATATCCCAAATTTTATTCAAATTTGATATTTTCTCACATCTCCTAAATGGGGTGAGATCATGATTATTGCCGGAATTTTTTATTTTTTATTTTGGTCAAAGTCTTTGCACCGTTCCTATCAAAAAAAACAAAAAACAAAAAACCAAAAAAAACAAAAAAGTACGTCTTTGCACCATTATTACTTGATAGTGGACGACCTTTGTCCAGTTTGCGTGGACTCTAGGGTCCTTGGAAGTGTAGCTTGTACACATCAGGTCTGGAATTAATATTAGTATTCGTAGGTCACGTTTGCTTCCATACATTGGGCTTGGAATTAAAATTGGCATCGCTAGGTCACATATCATTCTTGGAATTCCAATATTGGCACATTGGAGATGTGACATTGATTTTTGACATTCCAAAATACTGGCTTGTGTTTCATATTTATATGTATGGATCATATAACTTTAATTTCTTGGAATTTTGTCTTTGAGAAATTGCAAGAAGCCTTCCTTATATTTCGTTCATTTTTCACATAATCTTCTAAAGAAAAAATAGTTAGCAATTAGTAGTTAAAAATTAGCACCACAATTAATTGTTATTAATCGAATTAGACGAAAAAAGTCATATGACCACTATTAATTCTACAAATGACAATTAATGGTAACATTAATTGCTAACTGTGTAAAGTGCCTAAGGGCGACATTGCATTCATTTGTTATTTAGGAAGGTCATATGAAAAATAGCTAAATATTATGGGGTTTCTGTAATTTACCATTTTATTTTTAATATTTAAATCCTCTCCCTTTCACTTCCATATCAAAATCTTAATACTATTTCAATAATAGAAATTGAGTACACAATTTAATTAATCCACATACACACAGCGCGCCATAGACATTTTGTTGGGCCACCCTCACAATTCACTTCTAGTAATGGCCTTTGAATGCTTTTCTACATTCTTTAAAATAAATTTAAAAAAAAAAAAAAAAAAATTCACTTAATTTCAGACGTACGAACTTGTTCTGTTTTAAAACCAATATTCAGTGATTCAAATTATCAGACACTAGTCCTATTAATTTGATTTCAACAGGGGAAGTTTCCTCCCGATAACTTCATTTTATATAATTAATCCTCCACCACCTCAAAAAGATTTGGAATCTTATCTCCCAAAAAGGGTTTTTCTTTTAGTCCAACACGTTCATGAAGAGTATATACGTGTTCAATGTGTATATACATGTTTCGTCAGACATAATATATTTGGTTTGTTGGTTTTGTTCATCTCATTGGACAATTGGCAGTATAATACGGCCTGTGATAACGAAGTATACATAGATGGGAAGGGATATGTTTAAAGAAAAAATAATTGCAGTATAACCTCGACACATCCAACACCATCACTACATTGGTGTGTTCTTTTGAACACACGATTGACACTTTAGAAAATGCAATACCGCAATCCTCATGACCCATATTTGGTGGGTGCCTCTTTTTAATTCAAAGTCTCTTTGTGTTTTTTGTTGAAAGTCGTCTTTGCAAGGTTGGTAGTGGACAACCTTTTTCCAAAATGCAATACTACAATCCTCACGTTTCAAGATGACCCATATTTGGTGGGTGCCTCTTTTTAATTCAAAGTCTTTTTGTGTTTTTTGTTGAAAGTCTTTGCAGGGCTGGTAGTGGAAGACCTTTTTCCAAAATGCAATACTGCAATCCTCATGTTTTAAGATGACCCATATTTGGTGGGTGCCTCTTTTTAATTCAAAGTCTCTTTGTGTTTTTAATTAATTTAGAGGTTCCTATCTACCTTGATAATGGACAGCTACCATTTTCTTTTATATATTCAATCCAAAAGATTCCGGTATGTAGATATATATTTTAGAGGCAACTTATCATGATTTGGTTTCAGAAGAGCCCTCCCTCCCTGCCTCCGTCCCCCAATCACCTTTATAAAAATTAAAAATTTAAAAACCTTTCTTGTGGGTGAGATGGATGCCCAATAAGGAATCCGGATGCATGACTACGGGCCCTTGTGACCTTATAGTACCTCTCCACCTCATAACCCCGCGCGCAGGGTTGGTAGTGGACGACCTTTTTCCAGTTTGCGTGAACTTTGGGGTTCCCTTGATAGTGTTGCTTTCACACGCCCGGTCTGGAATTTATATTGGTGAGTCACATTGGTGTTACCCTTGGAAGAGTTTTCTGGTAGGGGGTAAGAACGTATCCTTCAAAACCTCTAGCCGGCTGTTGAAGGTGATAATTATGGGAATCCCCATTATTGCCATTGAAATCATGGGGGATTAACGCTGAAATCATGGGGGTTAAATCTTCCCCTATTTAAACGTCAATGATCTGTGCAAATAGCTTTTAAGATTAACGGGCACGGTTGGTATTCTTTGGTTTTATAAAACCAGTAAGGTTATTGCTTAATGACAACGTTTAGGAAAAAAGTGAATTTGGACTTCTCCGTGATTTCCCCTTTAATTTATCTACATACACAGTTTGTTCGAAATCTCCTCCTTTTTTTTTTCTTTTTTTTTTTTTTTTTTTTATGTAGAAATTATTTTTCAATCCAACTTATCTAGTTGGCTTCATACACACAATCATAGACTTTGATGGTGCACCCTCACAATATGTTATTGCAAGAATGATTTGGAAAACACTCACGTTTGAGTGCTTGATGAGGCATAAATTTCACAAAGAATTTTATTCAAATTTGATATTTTCTCACTTATCTTAAATGGGGTGAGTGTGTGAGATCATGATTAAGGCCGGAATTTGTGTGTGCGTGTGCTGCTTTTTTCTTTTTCTTTTTCTTTTTGTCAAAGTCTTTGCACCATTATTACTTGGTAGTGGACGACCTTTGTCCAGTTTGCGTGGACTCTGGGGTCCTTGGAAATGTTGCTTGGACTCATTGGGCTTGGAATTAATATTGGTATTGGTAAGTCACGTTTGTTTTCATACATTGGGCATGGAATTAATATTGGTATTCGTAGGACACATATCATTCTTGGAATTCCAGTGTTGGCATATTTGAGATGTGACCTTTATTTTTTAAGGAATTTTATCCCTGAAAAATTGCAAGAAACTTTCCTTATATTTCATCCCATTTTCACGTAACCTCTTAAAGAAAAAATATTTGGCATTTAGTGTCATAATTAATCGTTATTAATCAAATTAGATAGAAAAACGTCGTAAAAGCACCACTAATTCTACGAACAACAATTAATGATAACATTAATTGCTAAATGTGTAAACTGCCTAAGGGTGACATTGCATTCATTTGTTATTTAGGAAGATTAAATGAAAAATAGCTTAACATTATGGGGTTTCTTGTGATTTACCATTTTATTTTTAATATTTAAATCCTCTCCCTTTCACTTCCATATCAAAATCTTAATACTATTTCAATAATAAAAATTGAATACACAATTGAATTTATCTACATACACACAGCCATATATAGACATTTTGTTGGGCCACCCGGCCTCTCAATTCACTTCTAGTAATGGCCTTAGAATGCTTTTCAACCACCACGTCAAAAAGATTTGAAATCTTATCTCTCAAAAAGGGATTTTCTTTTAGTTCAACATGTTCATGAGACAGCCACTATTGCAATGAATTGTTAGGAATTTTGTGGTAGCAATAGCTACTCCCTTTTGTTACTGATCGTATCCCATCCCGAAGGAGAAAAAAAAAAGCAAAAAAGGCAGATTAATCCAAGTCCGGTCTTGATATCAGGCAGGTCATGCAACCGCCTAAGGCCCCCAATTTTTAACCAAAAATGAGGGCCCGAAATTACTTGTTACCCTTATAGTCGGTCCCAATTTTTAATAATATATGCAAGAAAATTTTGTGTGTACTAGGGAAAAAAATTGCCAAGTATAAATTTTGTTGTGAATGTAAATATGTATATACAGTATAGAGGGCCCCATTTTGAGAGTTCGCCTAGGACCCAAAAAACTAATTAGGACTAGCCCTAGATTAATCAGAATCGTTCAATGAAGATTATGGCCGAACATAAATAATAGTGCAACGAGATAACAATATTGTCGATCAAATCCAACCCAAATACCCAATATTTACACTAAGCACTTTGTATGGCCGAACATGAATAACATTTGTATTGCCATATCCATCAAGTTCATGTCATTGATCAATGTGCTATTTCAGACACATTTATTGACTGACTTCATAAAATGCAATGCCCCCATCCTCACAGGTAAACAATAGGCTATAGGATGCAATATAACTATACTTGGCGGTTGGTCCTGGAGAATTGCCATCAAGACATCTAACAATACTTTTTAAAACTTTGAGGCTTTGATAGGAGAGAAAAAGTAAAAAGGATAGATTAGTCTTTGTACCACTAGTGTATATATATATATATATATATATATATTGCAAGACTTTGTGTCCAATTTATTTGGGCATAAAAAATACACCAAGTATATATTCTTAATCTTGATTTTCTGATTAAAATTTTTATTGGAGCAATCCACCTTTAGGTCACATGCTTTAAGTAATAACTTATTAGCACAAACGCAGAGTACAATACACTATGAATATTCACATAAATCTGTTGAAGTGTGGTAAATTGAGATTTTAGGGAATGCACATTCAATTGATTTGTATCGCAATAAATCTTGGTCAAAGGGTGTGAGCACTGGTCAAGTTCTAAGTGACCATAGAATTCGCCGCCTCATCATCCGTTACCTTAAAAATTGCTAGGATTGATAAATTCACACGCTCGCCATTAATTTGAGATCCCCACACTTTGATTGGCTGGCTTCGTAGAGTCTTCCCAGAAGTGACATAGAAGACACACAGTTCCTCATTTTCCATTGACACAACTGCATAAGTGCATCGTCCTTGCAGAACCACAAAATTCTCATGTTTGCTTTTGAGAACAAGTCGTTCTTGAAAGATATGGGGACCTTTTACGCTGCTGGGCTTCTTCTAGTAGTTGTTTTGTTGCTCGTTGAAACCACGCAGTTCTGCTTGGGCGGGAATTCAAGCTTGAGTTGCGTAGAAGGAGAGAGACAAGCTCTTCTCAAGTTCAAACAGAGTCTCAACGACCCTTCACATAGGCTCTCTTCTTGGAAAGGCACAGATTGCTGCAAATGGAAAGGAGTAAGCTGTAGTATGAGTACTGGACATGTCGTCAAGCTCGACCTCCGAATGACAAACGCCATAGGTGATTATCGGGATTGGGATTTATCCAAGCAGTTAATGGCCCAGGAAGTAAACTCTGGTTTGCTGGAGTTGAGATACTTGAATTACTTGGATTTAAGTTGTAACAATTTTCAAGGAACCCCAATTCCAAAGTTCTTGGGTTTGATGGAACGGCTAAGGTATCTCAATCTCTCTCATGCCAACTTTGGTGGAATGGTTCCCCCTCAGCTCGGAAACCTGACCAACTTGCGTGTTCTTGATCTTAATATATTTGAAGAACCGACTATTCTGACTATCTGAATGTAGAATGGGTTTCTCATCTATCGGCATTGCAACACCTTGACATGAGCGGCGTAGGCCTTGGTGGTGCTCGTAATGTGATGCAGGTACTCAACATGCTCCCTTCTCTATTAGTGTTACGCTTGGCATGGTGTGGACTCCATTACACTCATCTTTCTCGGGCTTCCGCTAATTCCACATTTCTTTCTTCTGTTGAGTACCTAGATCTTTGTGAAAATTCATTCCAAGGCCCATTTCCACATGTTCTTCAAAACATGACTTCTCTAAGAGTCCTTGATCTTTCATCCAACTATTTCAATTCTTCGATTCCACTCTGCCTGGGTAATTTTCGGAGCCTTGTACATCTCAATCTAGCATCCAATGAGTTCAATAGCATCAATGGCGGCTTATCAAAGATCTTATGGAATCTTTGTTACTTGAAATCAGTAGATTTATCTTTCAATTCCCTACTTCACAGAGAGTTATTAGAAAGTCAAAGAAATTTAACCAGATGCATTGAATATGATTTGGAGGAACTGAGTTTAGACAGTAGTAAATTCAGTGGTCGTTTGCCGGATCAATTAGGGCAGCTTACAAAATTAAAACGTCTTGATCTTTCTCTTAATTTGTTCTCTGGTCCGATTCCGGCTTCACTGGGGAAATTGTTGGCTCTAAAAGAATTATATCTTTTTCAAAAATTTTTGAATGGGACCCTTCCGAAAACATTGGGGGAATTGTCTAGTTTGAGAGAATTAGATCTTTCTTATAATCAGTTGACTGGGATCATTGCGGAAACAATGGGGAAATTGTCTAACTTAAGAGTTCTAGATCTTAATTTCCAATAATCAGTTGAATGGAACCATTCCGAAAGCATTGGGGGAATTGTCTAGTTTGAGAGAATTAGATCTTTCTTTTAATCAGTTGAATGGAGTCATTCCAGATTCTCTTGGAAAAATTTTAAACCTCGAGACATTAGACATCTCTTCAAATTCCTTAGAAGGTAAACTCTCTGAAGTTCACTTTGCAAACCTCTCAAGGTTGGAATTGTTGGATATTAGTTCTAATTATCGCTTGGCTTTTGAGGCGAAATCTGACTGGCAACCTGCTTTTCAACTCGATATCATCATTATGAGTTCTTCCAAAATTGGAACTCCCCCGCAATGGCTTAGAACGCAAAAGGGACTCACAAACCTATTTCTCTGAAATGCTAGCATCTCAGGACCTATCCCCAAATGGTTTCAGGATTTGCACGTCTCCACCTTGGATCTCTCTCACAACCAAATCAGTGGACGGTTTCCTAATCTCCCTCATATAGAGGAAGTAATTCTCTCTAATAACTTGATCTCAGGGCCCCTTCCACAAAATATTAGTCATATGATGCCTACATTGATACGTTTATATCTCGATCAGAACCTTATAAATGGTACAATACCAAGCTCATTGTGCGAAATAGAAACCTTATCGTCACTAGACCTCTCAAACAACAGCTTATCTGGGAGCATTCCTAATTGTTGGAGGAATTTGTGGGAGCTATATCTCTCAAACAACAGGTTATCATGGAAAATTCCTTCTTGTTTTGGATTTTTGGGGCTTCTAGATCTGTCAAACAACCGGTTATTTGGGAACATTCCTAATTTTGGGAGGGATAGTCTTGGTTTATATAATATTGATCTATCATCCAACATGCTAACAGGGCCTATTCCAAGCTCTTTTGGGCATCTTTCTTATCTGGCATGGTTGCACCTAAACAACAATAGTCTTAACGGAGAGCTTCCTTCAGCCTTGAGAAATTGCACAGAATTGATTGTTTTGGATCTTGGCGAAAATAAATTCTCTGGAAATATACCTAAATGGATTGGAGAGAAGCTTGGGTCTTTGCAAATTCTGAGGCTACGAGATAATACATACAACGGTAGTATTCCTCCACAAATATGCAATCTCCTGCATCTGAAAATCTTGGACCTTGCGTATAACAATCTTATGGGAACCATCCCTCCTTGTTTTGGCAATTTCGATGGCATGGCTCATGAAGAAGATCTCCCTTCCATCTATGGCAAATCTTATCCATCTACGATGGGAAATTGGGCTAAGCAGAAAGTCGTGGAGGTCATGAAAGGTACAGAGCTTGAATTTGAAAAAATAACCCTGTTGGTGGTCAACATGGACCTTTCAAGTAATAACTTAGTTGGCATGATCTCCGAGGAGCTCACAATACTTTCCATATTGATTGGTTTGAATCTGTCACATAATCATTTAACAGGAAACATCCCAAAGAACATAGGGAACTTGAGGTCATTGGAGTCTCTTGACTTCTCTAGCAATCATCTTTCACGTTTGATTCCACAGAGCATGTCAGCTTTAACCTCGCTTAGCCACCTGAGCTTGTCTTACAACAACCTCTCCGGACAAATTCCGACAGGAAATCAGCTCCAAACTCTTAATGACCCTTTCATTTATGCTGGCAACCTTGAACTTTGTGGAGCTCCACTGCCAAATAAATGCCCAGGAGATGAACCACATGAAGCTCTAACATCTATCGGTCATGAAGAAAATGACAAGGAAGATGTGTCCGAAAAGGTGTGGTTTTACATCGTTGTAATGCTAGGCTTCATGACTGGGTTATGGGGAACCTTGGGGGTTCTAATATTCAAGAAAAGTTGGAGATATGCTTATTTCAGGTTTGTCAATGAAACCAAAGACTGGATAATTGTGGCAATAGCAGTGAAGGTAGCTAGGCTAAAGAAAAAGACGGGTAGAAACCACCGCGTCAAGTGAAGAACACCAATGACATGGTATATGGGTAACAATTTATAACTATAAGCTCTCACTTTCTTTTGAAGTTTTACATTAGAAAAAACTTTTGATTGACAAAAAAACTCTTAAAATTTCTGTTTTCCTTTTCCTTTTCTTTCATTTTTTTTTTTTCATTTTGTTTTATAATTAATCAATCGTTTTACTATCTTACTGTACTTGAGGTTTTGATAATATATTATGTTGTTTGGGGCCGACCAATCCATATTTACACAAAAAGCTTGGCCCATTGGCTCATTGGGGACCTGTCGTTATTGCTCCAACCTCGTAGAATTTGTTGTTTGGGGAATTTTGTAATTCTGATTTTATTTAAGCCTTACAAATTGCCCTTTTGTCCAAAGATCCTCAGATAGGGCTTTGATTTTCGCTTTAAGGGGTTGGATTTTCTTGCATTTTCACTCTAGAAGAGCTACTACCTTGCATTGATACTTTGGTACATTGCTAAAATTCTGATATGCATATACTTTGGTACATTACTATATAAAATGCAATTTCATGAGAAAATGTTGATGTGTTATGTTTGCTTGTGAGATTTTTTTACAAGGTCTAAGATTTCTAGACTTGTGATTAAATTGTATGTATGTATCTCGAAGCACAATTTTGATTCATGCACCATATGATGAATATTTGGAATTATGGGAAACACATGAAATTGTATTTGGCTTTCAATGTTATGATTAAATTGTGGAAATTATGTTGGTTAAGCATCTCACAATTTTTTAGAATAACATTGCCATGGGAAGTATTTGGAAATTGTTGGATTTATAATTTCGAGATTTCATTAATAGAGCTTCATGTTTTGCAACTGGGGCTAATTTTGAGAATTTAAATTTTAAATGACCAAACATGGTTTTGAGATGGAAAATTATGGATTTTTAATGTATGACACTACACTTTTGAATACTATGGTTTTGGGGTTAGAGGAAAGCTCAATGGATATTTATGAACTTGGTTTTTAGAATACCTAAAATGATAGTGGAAGGTCGTTGAACTCGAGTTACTATGTGTTTCCCCTTCATGGTCTTGGGGTAAGTGTGCCTTCCCCGAATTTCTTGGATGGGTGATCCTATTTCTACCCTCGGAGCCTATCTATTAGGGAGATTCAATAATTGAGATTGGTATGAATAGAAAGCCAACCTCACATATCATATGTGGCATTATGAAATGAGAATTTGCCTTAGTCCTTGAACTTGTTTTGGTGTGAGTTGACTATAATTTGAAAACCAAGAATTATATTAAATTGTTCTTTCTTCGAAACTTAGGTGTACTATTATACACAAAAATGTTTCTTATGGGTGATGGCTCATCCTTCTCTTTTTCCAGGTTCTACAAGGAATATGGCACCCTCCAAGTGATGCTGATGGTGATGGTGGCTTCTTGAGATACTTGTTAATGTGATGAATGTTGTTAGTGTGTTAAAACCTATTGATAATTTTATGAGAGGCTTATTATACTAGATATTTTGGGCATGTAATATTGAACAGAGACGTAATTTGTATTTGAGATTATGGATGTAATAGGAAAATATGAATGTTTGTATGTATTGTAACCATGTGGAACACGATCCCAATTATGGTACCCTTGTATTGGAACCATTTTGGACTATGCTACCATTTAATGTTTGTATGCATTCCTCCCTCTCTCTCGCTCTCTGACTCACTTTCTCACCTATTTTGGTTTGATTTCTTCTACTTCTGTTCCGACACACACACGCAGGTACAATCGATTTTTAGGGTCTTTTTTATTTGATTTTTAGGGTTTTTGTTGTTTGGCTATGATTTTCTGTGTGTTTATATACACATATATATTTCTCTAGGTTTCTTTGCTTGTGTTGTGGAGTCGAGCCGTGGAGAAGTGGCTTTTCTTCTATTTGGAAGTGGTTTTCTAAGGTGTTGTTCAGATCGATTTGGTAAGGTCTGGCAGATTGTCTGTTCTTCTATTCTGTTTTTGCTCTGGAGGTTTATCTTGGTTATTAGCATTTGGGTTGCGGTTTAATGTTCTCTTTGCTGTGTTTTTGCTCTCATAAACTAAATTCAGTACTATGGTCTCAGTTTTTTTATTTCTGTTGTTGGAGATCAATTTTGTGAATTCTTCCAAAGAGCTTTTCTCATAAAGGGTCTCTTCTGATTTGTTATCTTAAGCATTGTAGTTTCCTTCAAGGGTCTGTTCGTTTGCTAAGAGTTTTAATTCTGAGATTTAAGGTTATTGTTGTTTGGATTTCAAAAAGATTTCTCTCTTTGACTGATTATTTGTAATAAAAGAAAATCTAATCTTGCAAAAATCATCTCTGTTCTTGTCAATTTAAGCTGTTCAAAACCGAAAATCACTTCTTCTTTTGACATAATCTATCTGTTTTTTTTTTTTTTTTTTATCAGCAACAAAGGACTGTAGTATTAATAATTTAAGAGATGAGAATACAAAGAAACAGGAAAAGAAAAGCCTGGTCCTCCCGAGCAAAAGCCAACAACAGGGACCACTAATCATGAAACAGTAGCAATAACAAAATAGAAACTATGCAAACTAGCTCGTCGCAGCCCTCCAATCGAGTTTCAATAGGAGGGAAGGCATGGTGGCAAAGACCTTGGATGGCTTTGCCCAAAAAGAGGCCAGAAAATGAACCTTATCCCACAAATCAGAGAAGGAGGTTTCTTTATCCTAAAAAATCCTCCCATTCCTTTCAAGCCAGACAACCCAGAAAACAGCCATAAAAGGTGCACTTCCAGAGGGTTCTCGCCTTCTTACCCCTCCCCATTCATTCTTGATAAGGGTAATTGGCACCTTAACACACATTCATTCTTGAATTGTCCTTATGGACAATTTAAGAATGCATACTTCTCAACTATTTGGTTTTGATATATTTAATACATTTATAGATCGTTCGGTACATTCTCTAGATGTTCTCTCGGTACAAGTTTAGAGTGGGAAGTACAATGTACTTTACTCTCTAAATTATTTACTTGGAGAACTCTACTAAAATGCTGTCGATTTTTCTCTAAATGGTTACAACATACAATCACCTAATAACCTAATAGTTAACAAGTATGCGTAATTGGTTTGGGGGTTGAGTTTTTTGGTTGGGCTCTTTTTTATGAGCTTCTTTTTATTCTCTTGTGTATGCATGTCTCATGTACGAGAGTCTAATCCCTTCATTTCTTTTCTAATACAATCATTTATCTTATTAGAAAAAAAAAAAAAAATACTTAACAAGTATGCATTTCTTAAATGGGACAGGACCACCAACCTTTATGAGTACACAGTTTCATTTTTTACATCACTACTATTTATTTGTCATGATGTTATAATCGCAGTTACCATAACGCAACACTTGTGTACTTAGGCGAGTGCCTAGACATGACATGTCTTTTGACAACCATGTTTCCTGATTAATTTCTTTTACTTTTCTTTTTCCTTCTTGGAACTATTATTTGTTTTTTGTTCATAGACATTTTGTTGGCAAGTTGAATTCAGTAGGAAAATGAATGCTGCTGTTGAAGAGGGCTATTAACCTCCGCCAGAATTTTAGGAGGATGTGAAGGAACCACTTGTTGAACTCAGTTTGACGGATTCAACAGAGCTTTGGCTAATTCAGTGGCCTATTAATCACGTAAGATTTCGTTTCAGCCTCTAGGCTCCTGTTCATTCCCTCAAATCATGGGGATGAACAATACAATACAAGTTTCATTACAAACTGTAATAGTTATGATGATGTTGTGATTTTGTTGCACTAGATAAAAGTGAAGGAAACGATTTTCTTTTATAGAAAAGTTTTGTGGTGGCCCAACTAATGTTCAAATGGCTTGTGTTGATAAATTCCTAGTTTTCAGTCACCTCAACTTAGTGTGAACTTGTTTGATGAGGCAGCCCAACCGAAGAGACTAAAATAAAAGTAAACATCCAAAATGCCTTCCACGGCAACAAATGGAATCTTTCTTCGATTCTTTTCTTTTTTCTCTCTTTTTGGTGGTGATGGCCAAGCTTAAACAGAGTATTCTGGTCTAGATCATGGCCAAGCTTGAATTACAGTTGCAACAGGATCATAATGTCAAATCCAAACCCAAAATATACACTAAACACTTGAATGGTTCCAACCCGGGTCCATACCCAAATGGAACACTAAGAAAATAGGAGAGGGTTTTGGACTTTAGGGTATCAAAACTTGGGGTACATATATGGCCCAGACCCATCCCTGTTTTTGGCCACCCTACATTCACTTGCGTAACATGCATGAGTGCTCCTCGAGAAAAACTTCCATGTAACTGTGATATGGCTGATGTGATGTCACAGGCCAAAAAGGATCAAGTAAAGTGGGATTGTCAAAGTACTTTTCATCCCCACCATCCCACTTTGCTTGATTCCTATTGACTCGTGACACCACGAGACCGTGTCACAGTTACATGGAAGACTCACTTGTGCTCCTTGTCAATATGACAAGTAAAAGTGCCATGAGTGCAAAAGTCTCATGACGACTGAGAATTTTAATTTTAATTTTTTTTATATTTATAATCGATAGAATCTTATTTTACCCCTAATTCCGTTTGGCATCAATAAATGAGTATCAATATTCATTCATGAGTTTGAATCCAAGAACACTTAACCTTTGAAGCAAATGTCACTTGACTATATGCCATTGACCATAACAATTGAGAATTGAATGAGTTTAAAAACTAATATTAAGAAATTAAATAAATCCTTTCAAATAATTGTTGATTTATAAGGTAAGAAATAATCAACAAGATTATTAAAATTTGGAACAAATCCTTGCTAATTGCACCATTTAATGACATATGTCACAACGGAGACAAACGTTGCCACGACTGGAGTGTGAGCATGGCTTAGGTTTGGCCAAGTGACCTTAGAAATTTGTCACGTCAACAACAAAAATGAACGGGAATCACTAAGGACCTGTTTGGGTGTCTAAATCGAAATTAAATAATTCAACAAGTTTTATATAATATTGAAAGTACAAATGCATCACCTTAAATTAATAAATCAAAGAAAATGATGGTCTTCATCACAAATACGAGTGGGAATTCAAAATAGTGGCATTTTATGAATTTGTAAGAATGGATCCTATAACATCAATTGCAATGATGACTCTAGTCTTTTCAAATATTCTAATTCAATATTGATGGATGGTTTCTTCGAGTAAATTAAGTGCACAAAACCAACAGGATTAATAATTTAGAGCATTTGCTTTTGTTTTTAGATTGTAATGGGAAAAGTAGCATGCAATGGGGCAAAAGTAGGCTGCTAAGGAAGATCGACAGGGGTCTCTGCCACACGCCGTGTGACAAAATTTTGTAACACTCTGTGCATTTGCACAATTGTGGTATTGCCATAAGCAAGACGTTCATGAGATTACTAGTGGGCAAAAGTCTTTTTGTTTTTGTTTGTGTTTTTTTTTTTGCGCCCCCAAGTCTTGGTAGTTTGTACCGCTAGCTAGTATTGGACGATTTTAGAGTCCACTTTATTTGGGCATCAAAACTACGCCAAGTATTCTTAATCTTATTTTAGTGGCTAAACTTTTTATTGGAACAATCCACTGCTAGGTCTCATGCTTAATAGCTACTTCTTTAGCACAAAACGCAGAGAGTACAATATTTACACAATGAATCACTCCTTTTTTCGAACTTTTCAGTTAGATATATCTATCAAGGCTTTGTAAATTGAGAGCTCAAGGGATGGCCATTGGTTGCGGTGCTAGTGCTACCTTGATCATTTTTTTTTGATTTGTATCACACAAAATCTTGGTCCAAGGGTTTGAGCAAACCTCAAGTTTGGCTCAGTGACCATAGAATTCCACCCCGTCAGTTGCAAGAAATTAATGATCAGCATCCATTAATTGATGGGTTTAGTGCATTAGTTTGATTTTTCTGATAGAATTTTTAGAAAAAATGCATCATGCGAATCGAATGATTAAGACTCATCCGATTAACCTAATTTTAATTTTTGCAAAACTGTTACTATTTAAAAACCCATCTAAATGTGATTCTATTTCTATATTTTGCCACCCACTAGTCCCAAATTGTAACCCGTTATATAATTTGATTTCATTTGGGGAAGTTTCCTCCCCCCACACCTTGACTAGCCTCATAAAGTCTCTGCCCGCTTCACACGGCTAAATCTAGCTTTATATCAAAATCATGACTAATGAGACATCAACTATTGCAATGAATTGATAGCCTTTTTCCTTTCATAGAGTCTGCGTTTCCTTGAAGTGATAAAAGTTAACCCACCATCCCTGATATCAAAACTGGACAAAGAAAGGAAAACAAATCATCATTCTCCTTGACACAACTGCATAATCTTTGGAAAACCATAAAATTCTTGTGTTTGCTTTTGAGAACTAGTCGTTGTTGAAAGAAATGGCATTTACAATTTTTGTTTCATTTTACAGAAATTTTTATGAAAAACGATCAAAAAGTCCACTTAAATGATAGATTTTGGAGAAAACAAATTCTAAAATTATGTTGTTTAAAATATGTTTTCTAATGGACCGCGTGGTCAGCTTTCGTGAAAATTTCTAATATTTTTCATAAAACCTTGAAATGTTTAAAATAAGTTAGGGTGCTCAAGAAATTTTGTGGTGGCAATAGCTACTCTCTTTTGTTACCAATCGTGTCCCATTCAGCCAAAAAAAGAAGGCAAATTAATTCATTAATCAGAATCGTTCAGTGAAGATCATGACCAAACATGAATAACAGTGCAACGGGATAACATTGCCGATCAAATCCAACCCAAATACCCAAATATTTAGACTAAGCACTTTGTATGGCCAAGCATGAAATATCACTTGTATTGCCATATCCGACAAGTTCCAGTCATTGATGTGCTATTTCAGTCACATATATTGACTGATCGACTTCATTATTGCCCCAATCCTCACGGGTAAACGATAAGCTATAGGATTCAATATGACTATACTCGGTGGTTGGTCCTAGAGGATTGCCATCATGTAACAATGTTTTAGCAAAACTTTGAGGCTTTGATTGGAGAGAAAAAGTAAAAGGGATAGATTAGTCTTTGTACCACTAGTAAATATTGCAGGACTTTGTGTCCAATTTATTTGGGCATAAAAAAATACACCAAGTATATATTCTTAATCTTAATTTTCTGATTAAAATTTGTATTGCAGCAATCCACCTTTAGGCCACATGCATGCTTTAATTAATACCTCATCAGCACAAACGCAGAGAGTACAATACACTATGAATATTCACATAAATCTGTCAAAGCATGGTAAATTGAGATTTTAGGGAATGCACATTGGTTTCTGTGCTAGTGCTACATATCATATGTTGCATTCAAGTGAATGAATGAATAAATTGGAAAGGGTTTTTAATTACAGTGGTTATGGCTTTATGAAATGAGAATTGTCCTTGGACCTTAAACTTGTTTTGGTGTGAGTTGACTATAATTTGAAAATCAAGTATTATATATATTTTATTAAATTGTTCTAGCTTTCTTCGAAACTTTGGTGTACAATTACAAAAATGTTTCTTATGGGTGATGGCTCATCCTTCTCTTTTTCCAGGTTCTACAAGGGACATGGCGCCCTCCAGGTGATGCTGATGGTGGCTTCTTGAGATACTTGTTAATGTGATGAATGTTGTTAGTGTGTTAAAACTATTGATGATTTTATGAGAGGGTTATTATGTTAGATATGGTTATCATGTTGGGTTTTGGATTATATTAAGGGGACTTTGGCCACAAGTCCATAAAGTTGGACTTGAGCAGGCATAAGTCTATCATAAAATCTTATGTACCTAAAGGTCCCTCTTAGATATTTTCAGACGATATTACCCTTTCATATTATGTAGCAAAATGTTCTTCTTAGAAAGTTACATATAATCAATGTAACTGTTTTTTTTTTTTTTTTAATACATAATTTTATATTCATCATGAGTCTTTTCCCTAATTTTTTCCCCAAAAAAAAAAAAAAATTAAATTAAATTTGGGCAAACATTTACTTGTAACTGAAGTATGTACTGAACCCACAAAAAAAAAGTTACCTGAAAACAATTACTTTTAAGTCAATTGTGACTGAATTTTAGTCACAAAATATTTAAATCTTACAAATTTTTAGTTTCAAACACATCAATTTAACTGATTCAATAGGTACATCTAATAAATTTAATAATTTTGTATGGGAAATTGTACAAAATCGAACTCACATTAAAATAGTTACCCCAGTCCAATTCCATTTCTACACCTACTGAGGCCCCAGTACTACCCGGTGTAGAAATGGAATTGGACTGGGGTAAGTTATGATGGTTTTTAAAACTTCTTTTTGTGCTTACATTTTCTCTTCTTTTAGAAAAGAACTTAGTTTCCCAAAAGTTTGGATACCCTTTCCTTATAGCTTTTGCTCTCTTACTTCCTTTTTAGGTTTTTAATAAAATTTTTACTTAACAAAAAGAAAAAAAAAGTTTCGAATATGCAATTGTGACTAATGCTAGGGAAAATGATAATTTTCATGTGACTCAGGTACTCTACCATCATTTGATGATTTGAAGAAATTTATGAATGGAAATCAATGCAAATCAAGAGAAGTTTGGACTTCAATTAATGAGACTTTAGCTGGAACCATATTGCAGAAACAATGTAGAGATCAGGTTGAGCCGCCAAATAATTCAATTGAAGGATTGCTATCATCAAAGTTGGGGGAAAGCAATCGAGACAATTCAAAAACCAAGCACACACGTCGGAAGGGATTTGAAAAATCTGCTTTTGTCACACAAGAAGGAAATTTTGTGGGAGGCGGGACAAATTTGGTATTGAATGCGTTGGGTGCATATTCAAGATTTTTGGAGGGAACTTCCTGAGATGACTGGCAGGAGTACGCTGTGACTTGCTATGCTATGTGTGTGTGTGTGTGTATTGAGTTTCTTTGTGTGCATTCTGGGAATTTCCTAGTCTTATGTTTAAGTCTGTTTCTGCTTTTCACTTTTCTAATGTGAAGTTATCATGAGAAACTGTCTCTGGCCAACTTTGTTGTAATCTTACGTCAAAAAACTGGTTAAATTTTTTGTTTCCAAAGATAGATGCTTGCATCATGCCAAATGATTACTATAGGCTTTTTTATTGATGAGTCCACTTCAATGGTCTTACACTTGGTAAACGTAAATTGTGCCTTTGTTTTGATTTGAGACTTCATATACCTATGCAGGAAATTTCATCATGGATCTTGGACTAAGGGAAATACCTTATCAAGCTTCACGAGTGAAATCCGTCTGATCCTTTTTATTTATTTTATTAATATCCTTTTTAGAGGAAATAATGTTTCTAGTCCAAATAACATTTTGTTCCTTTTTTTGGTTTTGTAATGTATGAAAAATGCAGTTTGATTATTGGATTTGGAAGGTTTCATTGTTTGGCATTGATTATATAACTGTAAGCGTTGGTAAATCAGTTGTCTACTTTCCTGGCTACCTCTCCTTGAGGAATTAGTTGCTGACTTGCTGTGCTGAGTAACACAACCTCAGTAGCATTTTGGTATATGCATAGCTCCGCCTCCTTCATTCTAAGCATGGAACTATGAAAGAATTATGGTCATCTAGTGTTTTTAGTTATGTTGTTAATGTGCTATTGTATATTGTGTTTTCTTCTGCTATGGTTTTGATAAATGTGATTTAATATATAAAAGTACCATATGAAGCTAATTACATGAAATTAAAATATAATTTTTACATTGAAATGTCCATTTGGCTGTGGCAGAGAACATGAAAAATTGCGTAATGCTGAAACTCGGACTGGAGCTTCATTTGGTACTCTTTTTGCCCCTGCTCTTTGTCTTGGTATTATATCCAGAAGGAGAGTGCATTATGAAGCTATCAAGTACGAGAAAGAACGAAATGCCGGATTTCTGTCTCCCTTTGGGTATTCAGCAGCCACGATTGCTGCAGCAGCTGACGCTGTATGCTCAATGAAGGTACTATGGATTTTTATTAGTGGCTGCTTTCCATTGGTGTTGTACAAATTGTGATTATGAATTTTGATTGTGTGACTAAGTGGAAGGGTCCCTTTTTTTTCCGTAAGTAAACACATGTTTTCGTATTGAACTTACATCTGAGCTAATTTTTTATGGCAGTGGTATTGGCTTATGTCTTTAAAAAGTCAAATAAGTGATGAAGGACCTTATTCTATTCGGATATGGAGATGGAATGGCCATCTAATGGGTTCATAGTTGAAAACCGGTTCACAAATTTGGTGACTTATTTCTTTGTTGGAACCTTTATTTCTTTTGACATGGATAGTGTTTATAGCTTTTTGAAAGTAATGTGAAAACTGTAATCTTTGAAGGAAAGCCAAATAATATTGCTGATGGTCTCATTCCCCATGAATATTTGAGCCAAATAATATTGCTGATGGTCTCATTCCCCATGAATATTTGAGCAAGACACCCCCCCCCCCTCTCTCTCTTAGAGTAGTTCCATCATAAATTATCATGGTTTCATGCATCATTGCTTGATGTAATGTGCGTGTGTATTAATGGAAAAAAATGACATTAAAGGTGCCCCTAATTGTTGATCTGATCAGACTATTTAAATCCTACATTCACTACACTTGCATATATGATAAATGACTTCAGAAAATAACTTTAGAGGAGAAAATAAGGATATTTGATAAAGGCATAAACGTTCTCCTACTCCCTAATGCGATGCCATTTGTGTTTCTAGACGAAATTTGATTAGTCAAACTCTTATAATTTATATTTAACCATGGATTTCAACCTCCTCCTCCTCCTCCTCCTCCTCTCCTCTCCCCCCCCCCCCCCCCCCCCCTCTCCCCCTTTTTTTTCTCTTCGTTTTCTTTAGCATAAGGAGCTTGTGCACACTGAATACTAAAATCCTGTTTTGTTTCCTTAAATTTTTCATCTAATTAATGCCCGTGTTCAAAGAGATTTCATGCTTTCTAATTTGGTTAATTGCTTGCTAAGCTTATGTTGCAGATTTCTGTAATCTACCTTTTCGTAAGCACTACTCTGTTTCCAGTATACAGTTGTTGGTCATGAAGGTCCTGCTATTCTTCTGGTGCATGGTTTTGGTGCTTTTTTGGAGCATTACCGTGACAATATATACAGCATAGCTGATAGTGGAAATTGAGTTTGGGCCGTCACACTTTTAGGGTTTGGAAAATCAGAAAAGCCAAACGTTGTGTACACTGAACTCATGTGGGCTGAATTGCTGAGAGATTTCATCAGTGAAGTCGTTGGTGAGCCTGTGCATCTTGCTCGGAACTCAATTGGTGGTATGTTCTGTGTTCTAACTTCAGTTGTGTTTTGCATAAACCATATTGATGAGCTCTCTCTCTCTCTGACACACACACTTAATTTGTTAGTTATCGATAAAAGTCAATAGTTTAACTACTCAACCTTCATTGATCAATGATTGTTTTTTTGTTAGATATCTAATTCTCGATTCTTTATTTGTAGGCTACTTTGTTGCTATTGTAGCTGGTCTTTGGCCTCCTTTGGCTAAGTCTGTCGTCCTGATCAATAGCACCGGCAATGTTATTCCAGGATTTTCTTCTTTGCCATTCAATAAAGTAAGACAACCTTAACTATACAAGTCCCCCAAATTTGAAACATCCACATCCCTGTAAAATTTATGTGTTTTGTCTCTGGACACTTCCGATGTGGTTTAATGTTGACCATCCATTTCTTGGTCTACATTTTCCTTTTTAAAGTGCTCATCTAAATATTTAATCCAATATTTATCTCACTTTTATTTTTGATCCAAATTTGTATTTTTCCATGCTGTTATTGATTGTTTAGGCCATTGCCCCCATGATGAGCAGCAGCCAGAAGAAGTAAATTCCATCATACGTGAATGGATAATGACCATCGAGAATAAAAAGCTTTCAGTTGAGAGGTTTCTGTAGCTTCTTGTTTTGGGGCATACTCTGTCACAAAGGAAATAAGATTCATATTTTTTCTTCTCCTACCTCAATCTTTTATTTTTCTTTTGTGATTAATGCACAATCAATGTAAATAAAATTTATTGATTACATTCTGTAAAGATATTATTTTAAAATTTTAATATATCTCTACAGGAGCCACAAAAGCTTTCCAGTGCATCAATTCACCTATTACGTGTATTTCACCAGTAAAATTTTAAACTTTAGATATATTAAAATCGTCAATGCAATTGATTTTGCAGAAAATAAATTATTTTCTCAAATGTTATGAATATGTACAAAATTGGAGCTTGAAGATTAGCATCTTCAAATATGAATTTTCTTCCCTCTTATTTTATTTTATTTCTATTTTTATTTTATTTTGGTTAATATTCACTGAAACAAACCTAGCTTAATTTTCATTGAACATTGTGCGGTTCTTGAAGCAAAAAAATAATAAAAGTTTCTTATTTTCCTCAAAACAAGCTGATTTTCAATTGTAATCATATTTAAGCTCCTATGTGGATTCACAATAGGGTTCCTTTTCTCCAAGCCAACATGGCAAGTTTATACAGAACCTAATGGCCCGTACAGTTGGATATGGTTTTATGAGAGGCTTACTATGTTAGATATGGTTATCATGTTGGATTTTGGATTAAATTAAATTTCTTATTTTGGGCACGTACTACTGAACAATGATGTAATTTACATAATGAGAATATGGGTGTAATATGGAAATATGAATGTGTGTATGTATTGGAACCATGTGGAACATGATGCCAATTATGGGTATCCTTGTATTGGAACCATTTTGGACTATATTATACAGGTATAAGCAAAAAGGCAAGGACCTTTCATCGAACTACCTGATCGGCATGATCCCTGAATGGCTCGCAATTCTTTCTGAATTGCATGGTCTGAATCTGTCACATAATCATTTAACTGGAAACACCTCAAAGAAGATATGGAATTAGACATTATTTGAATCTCTTGACTTCGCTAGAAATCAGCTTTCTGGTTTGATTCCACAAAGCATGTCAGATTTAACTTCGCCTAGCTACTTGAATTTGCCTTGCAATAACTTCTGCGGAGAAATTCTGACAGGCAATCAACTCCAAAGTCTTGATGACCCATCCATTTATGTCGGCAACCTTGAACTCCGTGGAGCTCCACTACCAATGAAATGCCCAAGTGATGAACCACCTCAAGCTCCAAAACTCGACAGTTTTGAAGAAAACGACAAAGAGGATGAGTCTGAAAAAGTATTGTTCTACATTGTTGTAATGCTAGGCTTCATGACAGGGTCGTGGGGAGTTTTGGGGGTTTTACTATTCAAGAAGAGTTGGAGATATGCTTATTTTCACTTTGGAGATGAAACCAAGGACTGGATATCTGTGGCAATAGCAGTGAAGGCAGCTAGGTTGAAGAAAACGATGGGGAGAGAGCACAATATCAAGTGAAGGAATATCAGTTACCAAGTAAGTACGTGGGTAGCAATAACTATAGACTCTCTCTTGGTTCAGTAAGTGTAAGAATTATTGGTGAGTACAGTTTCAAAACTTGTAACCTATGAGGCTTTTAATTTGGGAATTAACCCATATGACTATTGGGCTGTTACAAGCCTAATTAATTTGGCTATTATAACTTTATAGCACTAGCCGTTAGGGCATTAAAGCCCAAGACCTAGATGCCTATATAAAGACACACACCAAGAGACCTAAAACATATCAGACATACACGTTCTTCTCTTTTCTTCTCTTCACAGTTTACATTCTTCATTTTTTTCTCTATATTTTCTCTATATTTTGGGGCAACTGATCGTGGACGGTTCAAATTACTCTTCCTGTGAACATACTCATAGAAGAGCTAGCTATGAGCTTTTGGGGTTGTATCTTGGAGGTGTTGTCGTCCGCCAGAACCTGTACGTAGGGAGGCGATAACTCCTTTAGGACAGCGTGAGCACATGTGCCTTCCCACAAGCCAGCTATTCTAACTTTATCTCTTTAATTTTCTCTCATGTTATTATGCTTTATAATTTTAATTGTTATTACTTGTGTGATTCAATATTTTATATTGTGAAAATTTTAAATTTTTATTAATTATTTGAACATTTAGATCACTTACACAGAAATTTCCCCAACAGTAAGTGGAGGACTTTTTTCGACTAGCTGTTTCACTTCATCTGTTGAAGCTAGCTAGTGATCCCATTTTCTTTTGAAGTTTTAAATTTGCTCATGTTTCAGTTATGATGAAGTTTATTGGGCAAGATATACGATATAAATATACATAGGATTAATCCCACATAAGTCTCATGCTTAAGTGCTCATTTGCACAAACACAGAGAGTACAATACAGTGTAAATCCACTAAAAAATTTTCATTAAGACAAATCTCTGCCAAAGCATTCAAAAATGAAATGTTAGGTGAGGGTCATTGATCATTCAATTGAAAAATTTTCAGTTGAGAGTACAGTTATGAGAAATACGTCTAGGAATTTAGAGGCCAACATGTAAAGCCTACAGTAATATTCCTTGGAATTCCAGTACATAGAAAATGTAAAATCAATGAAAGTTTACAATGCGCCGAGGAAAGAACATAAACAGAACCAAAGCAATTGGGCCATACCCTCAAATTAGATTGCAATTTGTCCACCCTAAACCCAAGAGTATGGCAAAAGAGGGTCACCAACCATAAGAATTGAGGCAATCAAGGTCTGATACACACTCCGTTCATGCAAATACTTTTCTTCTGACATACAACGATAATTGGGCCATACTCTCAAAATTATATTTATAATTTTCTGAGAATATGAGTCTTACCTGTTGACGGTGGAGGACGGCGATGGCAATGGCGATTGCGATTGCGATTGCGATTGCGATTGCGACCGAGGCGGTGGATAGCGGCGAATCAATGAGTGCGGAGGACGGCGTACGAGAACCTTAATCGCGGGAGAGGAGGCCGATGGTCTGAATCGACGAGGAGAAGAAGAACGTCATCGTGGCAGAGTGCTTCTAATGTCTTAACCATTTAAAAAAAATAAAAAAATAAAAAAATAAAAAAACTCCGTATATTGAAAGCGCTTTCTATGCCACTAAACGCGGTGTTAATAACACCGCTTTCGATTTTTTCCCCTTTGAGGACATCCTTTGTAAACATGTTTTCACTCAAGGTACACGATAAGAAAAATTGAAAAATAAATAAATAAATAAACATCTAATAGTGTGTTGGCCAACATGCTTTCATTCGAAATTACAAATTAAATAACAAAATTTTCAAAATCGTGTTTTGTAAGGAAACTTGATGCAATTCAAAGTCATCTCAATCTTAATTTTGTTTACTTTTTTTTCCTATATGCATTAGGATTCCCATTCATGGATCTCTCGGTACAATAAATAAAAATAAAACTTAGCCAAAACCAGAGAAATTTATTCATGCTGTTCATACGGGTAGGTAAGAAGCACAATACCCAATTGTAGAATAAAAACCCTTGGAGGCGCGCATGGCCTATTCTTGATAAATTCACAATAAGCAACTTGATAGGGTTCAGATACGGGGCTTCTAATCAAGGGTTTCACCTTTTTTTTTTTTTTTTTTTTTTTTTTTTTTTTTTTTTTAACAGTTACCCTCTATTTGGTTCATGAATTCCACCAAGGAAAAAAACAAGGAAAGGAAAAAAAATGAGGAAAGAAAATGAAAGGAAAAGACAAAGTGATATCAAGCCAAAATTATTCCAATTATTCTTCTTTTTCCACTTGTCCATTGCAACCAAATAAAGAAAAGTACAATTCCTTATATTTTATTTTTTTTCCTTGATAAAATCCGCAAACCAAATAGAGCCTTAAGGGTTTCAGATCAAGGATTTCACTATAAATCTAGGGTTTATAATAAATTCTTCATATGTTTATCATCCATACTAATTTTCAATCAAGAAATTTGGGGCTATCATTTTTAAATCACATGTACTAGTCTCACATGATCGCTTGTGTGTTACTCCTGCAATGATCTGTTAATATATAAAAATAAAAATAAAAATAAAAATTTCTAGGGAGGTTATATCCAAACCTTAAATACTTGAGGTGATAGATCTCTTACTCATTTACTTTCCATCTATTACACTTGTAGGGAAAGGGGTGTGAAGAGTGTTGTATTTATAAGCTATTTAGATAAAATTTAAACAGGGACTAGTTTAATGTGGTTACTTAAGACGGTGATTTAAGTGAAAACCTCGTATGCACCTCCAGTCAAAAATCACCATGCCTTCTGCTCTGCCATTTCAATGCAAAAGCAATATAGGTGAGTTTATAAGATTCCCACTTCTTTTTGGTAATATGTCAACAAAATCCCCATGACAAAGAAGGGTTCGTAGATACATCAGAGATGTTTGATTATTTTCACGGTCCTTTAAAATAATTAATTGGATATCTTCGCATGAAAGACTTCAGAAGTAACTAAAAGACATAAAGAAACAGCATCACTGTAGGAGTGATGAATTTTTTTTCTCAAATGGCAAAAGGAACCATTTATTTATTCATAAAGAAACATACATTAGAAGTAAACACCACCCCAACACCCCTCCATCAATTCTTCATTCAGGGAGGCCTGGACGGCAGCAAAAAGTAATTTGTGGGCAAGGACAGCCATAGCGTAAAGGACCAACATCTAGTCCAGCTCCCATGGCAGATGGAATGGCAGTGAACATGATCACTAGGACCACAAGCAGCATCATGACGACAAATTGAAACAGCTTCTCCATTGTCTCTATGAAACTATTTGGCCAAGGGGTTCAAGGAATGCAATCAAATTTACAAGGATGGTTCTTTGTGGAGAGGTAGCCTCCCCTTTTTATAGAGGATATGGTCCAGCTAAACTTGGGAAAAAAATGATGGAAATCTAGTGTGAAATTTCATTCCACTTTTGCCCTCTATTTGGTTCATGGATTCTATCAAGGAAAAAAAAAAGGGAAGGGAAAAAAAATGTAAGAAAGAAAATGAAAGGAAAAGATAAAATCATATCAAATCAAAATAATTCAAATTCTTCTTTTTCTTCTAATTTTCCATTGCAACCAAATAAAGAAAAGTACAATTCCTTATATTTTATTTCTTTTCCTTGATAAAATCCGCAAACCAAATAGAGCCTTGGTGATTCTTTGTGTGGAAAGTTGTTAAGAAACCCACAAAGACCACAATATGTCATGGATTTGGTTCATAACTGCTGTGTGATTCCTTTCTAATTTTTTTCTTTCCATTCCTGTGAAGACCGTAATATCATACCTACACCATTGTGTGGCTTGTGCCACGAATCACGATAGCTTTGGCAATTAAAGCTACTTTTTTTTTCTTGATTTTCTTAGTTATCCAAAAACATTCATATAGGAAACTCATTTAAATTTTGTCTAGATGTCCATTGTCAAAAGAATCTAACTTTTTTTTTTCCTAAACAAAAGAATCCAACTAGCATGATAGTCCATCATTACAAGAAGTGAAAACAGACATGTAGACACTCGAACACACTTATGCATGTGGGTCTCATATAAATTAATTCACAAACATGCATGTGTCCCTATGTCCACCAACCGTCATTGCTTTTACATTGGGTGGTAAAATATGGGTAATAAAAGGAGGATGAAGTAACATTTTTCATTTTTTTCAACCAAGTAAAATGGCAAGGGTGTACATGTTATCCAATTACCTTTTTAATTTTTTTTTTTTTTTTTGTACCGAAAGCATTATTTCTAAGAATGCTTTCTAGTTTTAACAATTTTTTTCTTTTTTCCCTATGGATGCATAGTTTCTTAATTTATTTTTAGAAATTACACTTTTGAATCTTTGCTCCCTTACTATTAGATGCGTGGGGTTACGGGTGGTTTGTGCATCATGAACAATTAGTTTGAATCTAATGGCTTGAAATACCCCTTGTCCAGCCAAAAAAAAAAAAAATTATATATATATATATATATATATATATATATATATATATATATATCTATATATATAATTTTCTTAAGCTAATGATAGCTTTTTGTACTTATGGAGAAGATGACACGTGTTTAGTTCTACTTGACAACAAATGGTAAGATATCGGAAAATGAAAAACAAGAATCATCTATCCCAAAGCTAAGACCCGGCTTGTGAATGGAGACCAACTAGGGTCTAGGGGTCTCTTTCTGTTTCATGTTGTGTGACACAATCCTTATGTTTCAAGATGACCATCTCTTCTTGGGTGTCTGGATGATCATGAACATGAATGATGCCTAAACTGAACTACCATCTTTTAAGGAAAAATGGAACTTGGAATTTTGTTAAGGCTTGGCAAATTGGGAACACATCTCTATTCCTGTTGGTTCCCACTTGAGGCTTGGGTCACCTGACCCAAATTCCCAATCTAAAAATGAAACAATTATAGTTTTTGTTTCATTTTAACAGAATGTTTTATTAAAAATGATAAAAAAAAAAAAAAAAATCCATTAATTTAAATGACAGATTTTAAAAATGTTAGAAAGTTTTACATCTCACATCGATTAAATATCAAGTTTGACATAATTTCATATACGTATTTAGGTCTTTCATTTATAAAATTAGACTTTTAGATTAAAAACTTAACATGATATTAGAGTGTCATTCCTAGGCCCATCTTTATTGTCCACGTGATAGGCCCGTTCACATCTTATTAGGCTTGCACATGAGGGGCAGCTACATGTCTTTATATACTTGTTTGGACTCTGCACTTGTAAGTAAGTTTATAAAATTATTCAGAATGATATTTTCTAGTGGACAATACAATTAGTTTTTATGAAATTTTTTTATATTTTTTAGTAACAGTAGCCACCTCCTATTTATTTTATGGTTTCTTTTGTTTGTAGAAATATTATTTTTGTAACTTTAATTAGAAAAAAAAAAAGAAGAAAAAAGGTAGAGATCTAACCAAGTTTTCCCTTTCTATAATAAGATAGATGTGTACAGTGCACTATTAAAAGTATAAAAAAAAACAGTACAGATGTGGCCGTTCTTAGATCAACACGTGAATGATTGCTAACCCAGATTCATTGGATTTTCTTTTAAACTTTTTATTTTCATGGATTCATTGCTTGCTAAACCGGGTTCAATGGATTAATCCACGCAAGTCTCATGCTTAAGAGGTCATTTAATTTGCACAAACACAGAGAGTGCAATACACTGTAAATCCACTAGGTAAGAAGCACAATACCCAATTGGAGGCATAGCCTTCTCAGAACTTGATAAATTCACAGTACCCAACTTGATAGGGTTCAGATATAGGGTTTCTAATCAAGGGTTTCACATTTTTTTTATTTTTTGTTTTATAATTAAGGGTTTCAGATTAAGGATTACACTATAAATCTAGGGTTTATAATAAATTATTCGTATGTTAATTTATTATCCATACTAATTTTCAATCAAGAAATCTAGGGCTACCATTTTTAAATCACATGTGGTCTCACATGATCGCTTGTGTGTTACTACTGCAGTGATGGTGTTAAAATATAAAAATTTAAATTTAAATTTCTAGGGAGGTTGTATCCAAGCGTTGAATACTTATGGTGATAGATCTCTTAGTCGTTCACTTTCCATCTATTACACTTGTAGAGAAAGGGATGTGAAGAGTGTCGTATTTATAAGGTGTTTAGATTAATTTAAGGGTAAATTGCAGAAAATCCCCCCTGAAGTATTGGGGGATCAGCAAATAACCCCTTTTATGTTTTAATTTTGTCAATGTGCCTCCCTTATGTTTTAATTTTTGGCAATATGCCTCACCATTAATAAAAATTGACGAAAATTAGTCACGTGGCTACGCATGTAATACCATTAACAGACCTGTGTTACCCAAAATTGTTGGAACCCTACTGAAATCATGTCTAATTGAGTGGCTATCGATGATTAATTTTGTTTTCCAATTAAACTAAGAGGCTCATTGACAAAATTAAAACATAAGGAGGGTTATCTGCTAATCCTCTCATACTTCAGGGGGTTTTCTGCAATTTACCGTAAATTTAAACATGGACTAGTTTAATGTGGTTACTTAAGACAGTGATTTAAGTAGATATCTCTGTGCCTTCTGCTGCCATTTCAATGCAAAAGCAATTGGATATCTGTGCATGAAATCCGTACTTAAGGTAATTTAAGATGTCAATAGAATCCCCATGATAGGGAGGGTTTGTAGCTACATTAGAGATGCTTGATTACTTTCACAGTCGTTTAAAGTAACTAATTGGATATCTTCACATGAAAGACTTCAGAAGCAACCAAAACACATCTGACAATAAGAAAACATTTTCCTTCCAAATTTATTTTCAAGATACTTTTTTGTTTTCTCAAATGGCAAATAGAACCATTTATTTACTCATAAAGAAACATGCATTAGAAGCAAACACCACCCCAACACCCCTGCATCAATTCTTCATTCAGGGAGGCCTGGACGACAGCAGAAAGTAATTTGTGGGCAAGGACAGCCATAGCGTAAAGGACCAACGTCTAGTCCTGCTCCCATGGCAGGTGGAATGGCAGTGAACATGATCACTAGGATCACAAGCAGCATCGTGACTGCAAATTGAAACAATTTCTCCATTCTCTCTATGAAACTATTTGGCCAAAGGGTTCAAGGAATGCAATCAAATTTACAAGGATGGTTCTTTGTGGAGAGGTAGCCTCCCCTTTTTATGGAGGATATGGTCCAGCTAAACTTGGAAAGAAAATGATGGAGATCTAGTGCGAAATTTCATTCCTCTTTCGATGATTCTTCGTGTGGAAAGTTATTAGGAAACCCACAAAGACCACAATATGTCATAGATTTGATTCATAAATGTCGTGCGATTCCTTTCTATTTTCTTCTTTCCATTTCTGGGAAGGCTACAATTTCATACCTACACCATTGTGCGGCTTGTGCCACGATAGCTTTGACAGTTAAAGCTACTTTAATTTCCTTTAATTCTCTTTATTTTCTTAGTCATCCACAAACATTCAAATAAGAAAACTCATTTAAAATTTGTTCAGATGTTCATTTTCAAAAGAATCCAGCCTTTTTTTTTTCCTAAGCAAAAGAATCCAATTACCATGATGGTCCATTATAACAAGAAGTGATAATAGACAAATAGACACATGATCATATGTCTGACATGCAAGTAGGTCTCAAATAAATTCATGAACATGTATCCGTATGTCCACCAATCGTCATTGCTTTTACATTGATAGACTGCCGTGTAAGGATTTTCATTTTTAAAAAATCTTTGTTGCCTCCTAATATTAGCATTCGTACTTTCATAGTTTCTCTCTTGATGTGAAGACCTTCTTAGGTAATCCTCCACCCATAAATTAACTGTATTAGATAGGTACTATTTGGTACATCAAATTCCTTACCCAGTCACTTTTTTTATGTGGTGGCAAAACAATTATCTACTTGAAAAACAAAAAACTAATGCTGGATTAGATATTATATTGATACACGTCATGCATGCCAAATTTTAAGTTAATTAGATCTCAAGAAGCATTTGATCCGTACGTAAACTTACATTTATTTTATAAATAAAGTCTCTCTCTGTTCAATAAGTTGAGGGACTATGCTATTTCACCCATCTATTTCACCCACATTCTCCCACCCATCCATATTTGTCAGCTTCTCCTTATTTCATGGTAGTCCCCACATGTTTGCTTTCACCTATACACTTTCAACACATAAGGTCGGTGGTAAAGGTACGTGGCAAAAAGATGGGTGAAGTAACATTTTCCTAAGTTGAGGACTTTTTCCAAGTAGTTGGTTTACTGCTTACATTGAAACCACCAATCCCACTTTCTTCGGAATCAATACTTATTAAGGGGTTATATATTATTGTCAATGTATTGTTTCTTATGCTATGTGCTAATTCGTCAACACAATGGCATGGGGAGAAAATATTAAAAAAATTGTGCAAATGCAAAAGAAAGCCTCCAATTTTTCCTCCTAAGAGTAAAATAGAATGGATCTATTTAACACGTGCATATCTGGCACCATGCCTAAATGGTTGATGAGTAGCTTGTCTTGTTCTAAGACCTGCCACGCAACCATTCGAGGGGTAAGATGATGACTAATTCACCTTCCAATTCTAGCTTCCTAAGTGCTCAAGCCTCCTTCGTTGAGGAGGTTTGATAGTTGAGTCTGCGCTGAGCATGAATTTAGGCCCACATCATATATGTGTTAACACCCCTTTTCGTACCCCTCAACACTACAAGCGACTTCTCAAGCCCAATGATGAGGGCAGCAGCAAATAGGCCGTCATGGACAAGCCCGGAGGACTTACGCAGGCCCAACAAGACATTTGGGAACCCCATGCTCGTGCGTTCAATTGTTATGCACGTACGTGCATCCACCAGGCACTTACGTGCATGACCTGGATTTTGAATTCCCACAAGTTCCCTCAAAATCATTTCTTACCATTGTGGAGATCCAACGCTGACAGCTGCTCGATGGCAACTGAGAAACCCTAAAAACCTTCGAACTAAACCCTAACCCTTGCCTATAAATACCCCATTTTCACTCAAGGAAGGGATTGAACTTTTTCACCCAACCTCCACCCCAAAAAACCCGAAATTGCATAACCGCGTCTGCGTGAAGTCCAGAAGTCGAGTTCGCGAAGGAATTGCTGCTGCCCATACCTGAGGGTAACAGTTCTTAACCTTCAATTTCGTTCTATTTTAATGATTCATTATAATCATTTAAGATATCGCATGAAATGAATGTAATATTGGCTTCATAATCTCTTTCGTTCATGGCTTGTGTTTAAGGTGCATTTAGGCTTAACTTGTGATGATTCATTTTTGCATTTAAGAATCTGAAATAGATTTCTCATTCGTTTCAAAGCATGCTCGTTCATTAACCCTAGCACATATATCACACTTTCATCCTGGTACATCCATTCATATGTGCATCTATGTTAGTTCATTTCTAATCTCACCATGTACCTATGACATTTAGATTTAGGCATTTTCACCATTTCCTGAGCATATATGAATCATTTGTAGGCTCTTGAGCACATCATAGCAGCATGATAGGTATAACTAGAGCATAGAGCATAATAGCTCGAGGGCATGCTCGTGCGTACATATGAGATGCACGTACGTGCATCACATATGCATGTACGTGCATGACCCCTTTTTTTTTTTTAACGGATTAACCTTGTTTTCTCTCTCGCAGGCAATGTACCTCTATTGATTTTAGATTCTCTATCTTGTGTATATATATCTTCCTGTTGATTATTCTTTTTTTTTTTTTTTACTTCTCATCATCACGTGCCATTGTTTGATTTTACATAAATGCTTGGTTAGCGGTCGAATGCAATTAAGCCCTTTTTAATTAAAGCCAATAAGTATATGTGGGGGCTGGATTTCAGCCAGGCGCAAATGGGTGCCTAACACCTTCCCATCTGTGTACCCAAGCTCCAAACCTTGATTCTTTTGGTAATGACGAGTTGGGCCCTTGCTAGGGGTCATTCAGTTCCTGAGGCCAAAATCAGGTGGCGACTCCCTCTCCGCCCTAATCATTCGTGGTTAGTGGCGTACTCTTGAGCCGACGTACATGGTTAGGGAACAACGCTCACAATATGTGAAAATAATTTGGGGCATGGCTATGACTTTATGAAACAGGAGTTGGTTTTAGACCTTAAACTTGTTTGGTATGAGTTAATCATGATCTGAAAATCAAGTATTGTTCCCTTCTTATTTTATTTTATTGATATTGACAATAGCATGTTTTATTACATTTGCCATGTTTGTTTGGCTGAAATGGAATGAGTGGGAATGGAATCTAATTCCATACTTAAAATAGCCTGGAATGGAGTGGAATGGTCCATTCCTCTTTCTTTTTTCTTTCTGTTCCCGTTTAACTACCTATCTAAACACGCCATTGGGAATGAATTGGAATGTGATTCCATTTCATCTATTCCATTCCAGTCAAACAAACATGGCCATTGTTCCTTATTTGAAACCTGGGCGTATTATATTTCCTGCTGGGGATGACTCATCCTTCTCTTTTTGCAGATTTGAGCTACAAGGGATGTGGCATCGTCCCAGTGATGATGATGGCTTCTTGAGATGCCTGATAATATGATGAATATATGTGTTTTTTTTTTTTTTTTATTTAAATTTTTAATTTTATTTTTTTATTGTGTTATAACTATGGATATATGATGATTATCTAAGAGGCTTTATATTATGTTGGATTTTGGATTTTGGATTATGTTAAGACAACTTATTTTGGGCATGTACTTTAGAACACATGTGTAATTTAGTTTTAGATTACAGATGTAAAATATGTAATATGGGAATATGAATGTGTGTATGTGTTGGAACATGATGCCAGTGATGAGCAGGTACCCAATTTCATTTTGTTTTGGAAAGAATTGACTCTGTGTTTGGATAAGGAATTTGTAGTTGGAATTTGTTTTTGAGATGGAATTTGTAAAATTTTTATAAAGATCGTGTTCATCTCATCCTTATAAAAATTTTACAAATTCCGTTTCAAAAACAAATTCCACCTACAATTTCTTTATCCAAACATAGCGTGATGGATTTTCCTGGTACTTTGCCCATTTAGTTGAATAAGGTCATCAAGATTTAGAAGATGTGCCTACTGCAGAGTCCATTTAATTAAGGAAAAGCATGTTTTTTTATTTCCAAATTTTACCTATTTACAAATGTAAAGAAACTGTTTTTATTAATGCGAGACTGGTGTACTCTTTCACATGAAATTCCACCACAATGGATGGACAGTGTTCCATCGTATCCATTGGAAAAATGTCACATATAGTCTCATTGTATGCATTTGGGGATTGATTGTGTTGCTGGATTTTGTTTGGGTTGTAGCTTTTTGTGGTGTGCTGTCTTGGTTGTGGGTCTATTCCTTCTCTCCTGTTGTGGGGTCATTTGTCTCCATCCAGAGCTTAAGTCTCGTCCTCCTCATCAAGGCCATGGCCAGCATTGGCTTGCTTCTTTGGGCATCAGGGGTTTTGGGTTGTTTGTTGTGTTTGGTGTGTTTTTGAAGAATTTTATTTGTGGATTTCGGGTGGTTTCTAGAAAATATTCATGCAATTCCCTATCACTGCAATGCATCTGTATTTATCATTGTAACGATAAATTCGTGCGCAAAACAACATAATAATTAATGAAAGAAAAAATCTGTGGTCCTGGAGAACTGCTCTCAAGACTGTCATTAGCAATATTTTAGGGCTTAGGCCCATCAAGACTATAAGGCTTAGGCCCATCAAAAAGCATGGTAAATTACTAAATTGAGATGTTAGGGAATGGCCCTCGATTGCTGTGCTACGTACCTACCTTCATCTTGATGTGCTACGTTCATCATTCAATTGATTTGTAAAAAAAAAAAAAAAAAAAAAAACCTTGGTAAAAATAAAAATAAAGATAAAAAATAAAAATCTTGATCGAAGGGTGTGAGCAAAGACTGGTCAAGTTTGACTAAGTGACCATTGAATTAGCTATGGATAATGTTATTAGACTTCCCTTAGGCCCTTAAGGCCTTAACATTCCTCAAAACAACCTCATGATGTGTTATGAAAACAGTTTGGGATTAGTTCTATTAGGCTAAGTAACCATTGAAGTGACATAGTAGACGCACAGCCCTCAGTTAATGAAAATCCATCATCCTTAATACTTCCTCCTGAATCCTAAGTACCATTTTATTTGATCACTTTGACCAAACACACCTATTAGGGCAATGTATTAAAGTGCATCGCTATGTCACCTACTTAATTATAAATTTTTTGCTTTTCAAATTTGTCCCGTAAAATTCCCCCTGCCAAAAAAAGATTAATTTTCTAAGGAAAAATTAACTAAAGTAAATAAGTATTTTAGGAAAATAACATATATTTTTTAAAGTAAACAAATATTTTGAGACATCCCAAAATGAAAAAGTTATCAAATAAAATGGGACGGAGTGAGTAGAATAGTTCAAAACCATCATTCTCTATGAAAACAGTTGCAAAATCTTTGGAAGAAAAATAAACCAAAAAAAAAAAGTTGGGGACTAGTTTTTCTTGAAAACGGGAAGAAAAAATTTACGTCAGAATCCTTGCTGCGAATTAAAGAGTGAACAACCATAGCTTTTATCAAGAAAGTCAAGTGTAAAAGTTTAGGTGGATTAATAATTTCTTCTTTTTTTATTTCAAGCATTTGATTTTTTTTTTTTCCCATAATTTTTTAAACAGTTTTCAAAAAACTTCTTGCTAAATTTATATTTTGTTTCATTTTCTATTTTTAACCGCTCTGCAAATAAAATTTTTCCGATCATGACTAATGTCGGAATCTTTTTGTGTTCTGTTTTGTTTTTCCATGGTCTTTGTCAAAGTCGTTGGTAGTGGACGACCTTTGTCCAGTTTGAGTGGGACTTTGGGGTCCTTGGAAGTGTTGCTTTCACACAAGGGTCTAGAATTAATATTGGTAGGTTACGAATGAGGATCCTCTCCAATGCAATGAATGATCCAATGAAATTTAGATTGCTCCAATTTATCACGTGGATCTCATATGTTTTAGTGGATCTCATATGATATGAATAGTTCAAAATTAATTAGACAATCCAACTAATGGAGAGAATCTCTTTCCAATAGCTCACATCCTCCTTTTTTTTTTCTTTTTTTTTTTTCTTTTTTTTATCAAGAGATTTCAAATGCTATGTACTTGACTAATCCCTTGGGTACATATATATAATCCCCCTGTTCCACATGCATTGAGCAATTACAGGCCATAGGGATAAGCTTGAAAGAGAGTGGTGAGAGTTGAACCTAACATCTCTTGCTTTGAAAGAAAGCTCACATATCATTCTTAGAATTCTAGTATTGGCGTATTGGAGATGTAACGTATATTTTTCACATTCCGGCCAAAATCCTACTTGTGTTACAATTTTGAGATCTAAATTGGAGATCAGAGCAATTTTGAGGAAACGCCCTAAAATCCCGTTTATCTAAATTTTGAGAACATTTGTCTGAATCGGGAATTGAGAGCTTCCCATATTAAGTTCTTTTTTACTTACTAACGGTGTTAATACCACTGACCAATCAAATTCAACCAAATCAGTAGTCTTATGTTTTGGTCCTCTAATAGTGGTCCTATGTATCATTACTCTATTCCCTTTTTTGTTTTTCTAGCATTTGATTTTTTTTTTCCATAAATTTTTAAGCAATTTTCAAAAAGCATGTATCTAGATTTATATTTTGTGTCACTTCCTATTCTTTACCGCTCTACAAAGAAAAATGGGATTTTCTCACATCTATTAAATGGGGTGAGATCATCACTAGAGTAAGTCTTTGTGTAATTGTCATATAGCTATGTGGTATGGGGGTGTTTGTGGTTCGGTTTTGGAGGGAACTTCAAATCAAATCAAAGTACTTTGATTTGGTACTTATTAAACCAAAACCAAACCATAGGACAAAAATACCAAACCAAACCAAAAAATATCGGTTTGGTTCGGTTCGATTCGGTTTTCTCCTATCAAGCAACATCAAATCTTGAATGATTGGATCCACATAAATAAATAAGAAAATGACAATCCAAATTAAAAATAAAAATAGATTTAATAATATCATTAAACATTGTCAACTAAAAAAAAGCATTAAATATTGTTTTAAAATGGAAACATATTAACATGTGTCAATCCAAGTAATAGAAAATTTACATATTGAAGTTTAATACATAATATTATAATATAACTATATATTTTTCAGTTTGGTTTTTTTAATATACAAATCAAAACCAAACCAAATTAATTCTGTTTTTTTAAATTGAAACCAAAACCAAACCAAATAGAAAAACACCCGAACCAAATTGACCAATTTGATTCGATTCAATCTGGTTCGGTTCTCGATTTTAACCTAAACCATGAACGCTCCTAGGTATCACGAGTCAATGTGCATAGAATAAAGTAGGAATGTGGAGTCAAAAAAATACCCTAACATTTTCACTTTACTCTCATTTGATTCATAATACCACATTAGGCGAATCACAGTTACGTATAAGTTTTTCTCTCATGATTCATGTCAAAATATCTATATATATATATATATTTTCCCAAGAGTCTTTGCATTGTTGGTAATGGACTGACCTTTGGCGTGGGCTTTGGGGTCTTTGGTGTTGGGAAAAATTAACCTTTTTCTACCACACGCACAGCGATTAACAAGAAAAGAAATAAAGAATTAAAGAAGCAAGAACACAGAAATTTACGTGGTTCCCTCTAGTTGAGGTACGTCCACGGCACACATACAATTTCACTATACTCTGAGGTGAAAAAGAGAATACAAGATACAAAGTCTTCTGACGGCCAATCCCTTTGGGGAGGCGGAGCCCCCCAAACCCCCCGGTCAATCCTGCTAACCAGTATCATCAGACTTCACATACCACAACACTTGGAAGTGTTGCTTTCACACATAGGCCTTGGAATTAATATTGGTAAATGGTAAGTCACAAGCAAGGAACCTCTCCATTACAATCAACAGTAAAGTGAAATTTGTTTTGTTCTTATCATGTGAATTCTATACGTTTTGATGGGTCTCATGTGGTGTAAATGATCTAAATTTAACTAGACATCCAGTAAATGAAAAAAATCTCCTCCCCATAGGTTATTATTTGTGGCATATTTTTTGGAATTCCATTAGGAAAATACTTGCCTCCACCCTTGGGTGGAACAGCTCCTTCCCTCATTCCACTCATATTTCACCACTTGTTCAAATAAAGAATGAGAATTGATTGTGTGCATGCATTCTCATGTTTACATCATGTGAACATATTTTCCTATATCCATATTTGAGTATTACATATTTATGTCAACATAAATGTGTATCTTTGTATTTGTATTAACTTATTTATTTGTTTGTGTTTTTAAATTCATATTTTTAAAAAATATTTATGACACATGACAGAAAATGAATGTAGGTGGCCGGAGGAACTCCCCCACCTTGGGGTGGAGGCAAGTAGTGTCCATTTTGTTATTGTTGTATTCGAGAAGTGACAGTATATTTTTTCACATTCCAAAATGCAGGCTTGAGTTACATACTTGCATGTATGGAACATATATCTTTCTTGAGATTTTATCTTGGATAAATTACAAGAAATCCTATTAATTAATATTTGATCTTCTTTCACCTAACCTCTTAAAGAAAAAATAATTGCAGTATAACCTCGACACATCCAACACCATCACGACATTGGTGTGTTTTTTTGAACACATCAATTGACACTTTAGAAAATGCAATACCGCAAACCTCGACCCATATTTGGTGGCCGGGTGCCTCTTTTTAATTCAAAGTCTCTTCTTTCACCTAACCTTTTTGTATTTTCTGTCGAAAGTCTTTGCAGGGCTGGTAGTGGACCACCTTTTTCTAGTTTGCGTGAACTTTGGGGTTCCCTTTGAAATGTTGCTTTCCCTCGCCTGGGCTAGAATTTATATTGGTGAGTTACATTGGTGTTATCCCTTGGAAGAGTTTTTTGATAGGGGCAAGAACGTATCCTTCAAAACCTCTAGGCGGCTTTTGAAGGTGATAATCATGGAAATCCCCATTATTGCCATTGAAATCGTGGGGATTAACGCTGAAATCGTGGGGGTTAAATCTTCCCCTATTTAAGATTAACGGGCACAGTTGGTATTCTTTGGTTTTATAAAACCAGTAAGGTTGCTTAACAACAACGTTTAGGAAAAATGTGGACTTGTAACTAAAGAAGTAAAGTGGTGAGACTTAATACTTTACCAAACATTGGATTTGGACTTCTGCGTGATTGCCCCTTTAATTTATCTCATACACAGTTTGTTCGAAATCTCCTTCTTTTAGAAAACTCATTTTTGTTTTGGTTTGTTTTGTTTTGTTTTTGTTTTTGTTTTTGTTTTTGTTTGTTTTTTTTTTTTTTTTTTTTAACCCGAGTTTTTGAACCATTAGTATATGTTGCTGGACTTAGCTAAAGTAAAATTCTCCTGCCAAAAAAAGATTAATTTTTAAAGGAAAAATTAGCTAAAGTAAATAAGTATTTTAGGAAAATAACATATATTTTTAGGGGTAATAAAATATTTTGGGATATCACAAAATAGAAAGGTGATCAAATAAAATGGGACGGAGTGAGTATCAAAAGTTCGAAACCATCATTCTCTATGGACACAACTGCAAATCTTTGGGGGAAAAAAATGGGTTGGGGACTAGTTCTTCTTGAAAACAGGAAGAGAAAATTTACATCAGAATCCTTGCTGCAAATTAATTAAAGAGTGAACAAACATAGCTTCTATCAAGTAAATCAAGTGTAAAATTTTAGGTGGATTAATAATTTCTTTTTTTTTTTATGCATTTGATTTTTTTTTTCCCATAAATTTTTAAGCAGTTTTCAAAACACTTCTTTCTAAATTTATATTTTGTTTCATTTTCTATATTTAACTGCTCTGCAAATAAAAATTTTTCCAATTCTTTTTTCATGATTTTTTCACATCTCTTAAATGGGGTGAGATCATGATTAATGTTGAAATCTTTTTGTATTTTTTCCCCCCTAAGTCTTTGCAGTTGGCACCATTGGTATATAGTGGATGGACGACATTTGTCCAGTTTGTGTGGACTTTGGGGTCCTTGGAAGTGTTGCTCTCACACATGGGCCTAGAATTAATATTGGTAGGTTACAAGTAAGGATCCTCTCCAATACAATGAATGGTCCAATAAAATTTAGATTGTTTATACTTATCATGTGAATCTCATAAGTTTTGGTGGATCTCATATGATATGAATAGTCCAAAATTAATTAGACCATCTAATTAATGGAGAAGATCTCTTTCCGATAACTAACATATCCTTTTTTTTTTTCTTTTTTTGGATCTCATGAGGTTCCAGATGTTTTGCATCTGACTAATCCATTGGGCACATGCAATTCCTCCGTCCCACATGCACCAGACAATTACAACACAAAGTTCATGGGGATAGCCTTGAAAAAGAGTGGTGAAAGTTGAACACAAAACCTCTTGTTTTGAAAGAAGATAGCTCACATATCATTATTTGAATTTCAATATTGGCGTATCAGAGATGTAAAGTATATTTTTCACATTCCAAAATGCTAGCTTGTGTTACAGACTTACATGTAGGGGTCATATATATTTCTTAATTGAAACTTTATCTTGTATAAAGTACAAGAAACCCTTTTAATGTTTGATCATTTTTCATGTATCTCACTAAAGAAAAATAATTGCAATATAACCTTGACACATCCATTGACATGACTTTATAAACTACGATACCGTAATCCTCACGTTTCATGATGACTATATTTGGTGGGTGCCTGGATGGTCATGAAGATGAATGATGCCCAATTATTTTCACTCAAGTCTTTTTGTTTGTTTTTTTTTGGAAGTCTTTGGAATGGACGACCTTTGTCCAGTTTGCATGGACTTTGGGGTCCCCTTGGAAGTGTTTGCTTTCACACATCAGGGCTGGAATTTATATTGGTAAGTCACATATCATTCTTGAGTTTCACATAGACAAAGAAGGGCAAAAATCATATCTACCTGGGCAGTGGGCACTAATCCAAAATGCTGGCTTGTGTTACATGTATGGGTCATAAGACATTCTTGGCATTTTATTCTTTTTAATATCTAGGTCTTTTCTTTTTTTATATAAATAAAAATAATAAAAATAATAAACTTCTTTCATTTTTTATGAATTTTTTGAAACTTGCCCTATTTTATTTATTCTCTTCTCCAATTACACTTCCTATCAAAATCTTATTAGAATTTCCATAATAAGATTAATTTTGTCGTGTCAAATACCCCTTGTGAGAAAAAAGCTTAATTTTCTAAGGAAAAATTAGCTAAAAATAAGTATTTAAGGAAAATAACATATATTTTTTGTTTGACTTTTAAAAGTAGTCAAATATTTTGGGATATCCCAAAATGAAAAGGTGATAAAATATTTTGGGATATCCCAAATTTTATTCAAATTTGATATTTTCTCACATCTCCTAAATTGGGTGAGATCACGATTAATGCCCGAATTAGTATTTATTTATTTATTTTGGTCAAAGTCTTTGCACCATTCCTATAAAAAAAATAAATAAATAAAATAAACAAAAATGTCTTTGCACCATTGTTACTTGGTAGTGGACGACCTTTGTCCAGTTCGCATGGACTCTAAGGTCCTTGGAAGTGTTCACAAAGGGTCTAGAATTAATAGTAGTACTAGCTTTGAATCCCATGGTTAATTTATAAAAAAAATAATATTATTAGCAAATTAGAATTTTAACAGAATACTTATTCTCTAAAATAATAAAATGTATTTGTTAATATAATATGTCAATTAAATTTAAAAGATATAGACAAAAATAATCTTTAATGTTCAATCAAAATTATTTTTGGTGTAATGTTAGCGTAATGTATCACACAAAATTTAATTATACTCCCAAAAAAGACAAATTATTTTGAAAAACAATTAATTTAATAATAGAAACTTGTAAAAAATGAAGGAACTGACACGTTATGATATTTTGTGGAAAAATATTAAAATTCTCTAGAGCTTAACCCATCTCAAAATCATGGTTTTAACATGTTGGTATATACCAAAGCAAGTATACCCGTTGAAAGCAAGTATACCCGTTGAAAGTATCTCAAAATCCGACAATGCAGATTTTAGAATGCATGACAACGATGAATCTTAGTCAGGTTTCGAGTGGGTTTCACAAAGAGTGAAAAACCATGGGAAAAAATATTAAAAATTTGTTTGAGATTAGAGCATAAAAAGATGAGAGAAAAATCTAGATTAAGAAAGAGAATAGGAGAAAAAGTCAAAGGGAGAAGAAAATAAGATAAAGTATAAATCTTTTCAACTTTATGTAATTAACCATATGGAAGCAATTTGATTAAAATAGATTTTTTCTTACTTTTTTTTTTTGGTATCAGAAGCAAATTGGGAGAATTTGAAGATTTTGGCAGATTGCGTTTTCTTTTTTAATCCTCCTTTCTTTTATTTGTCTGTCTTTTTAATTATGACTATTTATAATTTTATATGTTCAATTTTTATAAGAGGAAATGAATAGGCATAAAGAAAACAGAAAAATATAGTACAGTCTATTAAGTTTGGGTTGAACATTGTATAGTATGGGTTTTTTAATCCTCACACATAAAAACAAAGAGATATGCAATGAATACTAAACGTCAACTTACCTCTACTGTATAAGAATGAGCAAATAATACAAACAAAAATAAAAAAGGAAAAAAAAAGGTGAGAAATTTATCTTTTGGGGAATTTATCTTTTGGTGACCATTTCCCAACTTGATACCAAACAAAAAAATTTAATAGTCCTTTTGAAACACCTATCAAGTCAATTTGTGGTAAGTTGATAAATAAAATCCTTTGTTTGGTATTAAGTTAGAAAGTGATGACTAGAAGTAGTTGTCCAAAAGTCACTAAAAGGAACTTTTTGGCAAAATTACATTTTAGTGACTACTTCCCAAATTAATATGAAACAATGGAAATTAGTTGTCATTTTATCACACATTTGTAGTTAATTTGTAGCAAGTTGATAGAAAGTATCCTTTTTTGGTATTAGATTAGAAAACGGTTACTAAAAAGTAATTTTATCAAAAAGGCAATTGTGTCTTGTTTCAACATGTGAAAAAAAAATAAATAAAATAATAAAATAATAAATAAAAAAATAAAAATCTCATTTTGACACTTGGCACACAAAGGGGTGCCAATCCTCTGTTTTAGATATATCTATCTATATTATAATTAGGAGTTTTTTTTGCTGAGCTCATCAATAAATGACGTGGCAAACTCATAACCGTTCCCTCCAAAATCCCCTCCTCTCATCCACTTTGGACCCACATGATGATGCCAGCAGAATTTTTCTTTTTTCCTTCTTTGCCCATACGGCCCCTCTTCTCCTCTCTCTCTCTCACTCTCTCTCTCTCAGATACGTACGCTCCTTCCCTCATACTCCTCGCTCTCCCTCTCTCCCCCTCATACCCATATGAAACCTATTCAAATTTCAAAATCCACTGCCCCATCCCCCTCACACCCAAATTTTAAAACCGTCACCATCACACCACTGTCAAAAAAAAAAAAAAAAAAAAAAAAAAACCCAAATCAAAAATCAATTTCAAAATAGGAGGGGGGTGAGAGCAGATCAGAGTGGGAGGGTGTGGTAAAGCCATGAAGCCAGGAATGAAGATGAACAGAAAAAAAAAGAGGGATAATAGAGCATGTTCTGGTCGTCTTCTCCGGCGAGGCTTGACATTGACGGTTAACCCCTTGGCAAAAAACTACACCTACACCGGATCTACAGCAGTAGAAAGAAGACCGAGAAAGAGAGAGAGAGAAAAAAAGAAAAAGAGGGATAATTTTTTATGGTGTTGTTTTCTGAAAATTGTTAGTCGTCGCCGGAGTCTATGCCTCAAGGCATTAAAAAGCTCATCAGTGTTTCACAGATGGGTAGAGGGATTGTCCTTTTCCATCTTTTCATTTGAGGCATAAATGATATATATAAAAGCAAAAAACAAAAAGACAAAACAAAAGGAGATGACAGATGGTGATTAAAATATATAAAATAATGTTTAAATATATAAAAAGCTCATCAGTGTTTCACAGATGGGCAGAGGGATCGTCCTTTTCCATCTTTTCATTTACCCTGTGTTTAATTGGTTGGGTGGAAAAGGGGAGGGAAGGAAAGGGGGGGAGGGAAAAGGGGAGGGAAGGATTCAAAATCCCTTGTTTGGTTGGGAGGGAAAACAGGAGGGAAAGGAAAACAGGAAGGACCCCGTTTCCGTCCCGCCCACCATTTTCAATCCGCCCAAAAACGGGCGGAAAAGTGGATGGAAATGTGGGGGAAAAACTGAAGTGACCAAAATACCCTTGAATGGGTCTGCTCCAACTGGTCGGCGTTTAACAGAGAACAACGTAGAAGATCAACCCGTCGAGTTGGATCTACCAGGAAGATCCCATCGGAGCAACCCTTCAAACCCATCTCAGTTGGAAAAAAAAAAAAAAAAAAAAAAAAAAAACCCAGACCAAGATGCCGGCCTTTGCCGAATCCGTAAGGAAAAAAACCCAGACCAAGCCGCTGTGCTTCTCCCGCAAGGCAACACGGCCTGCTCCACCGTCGGCGACTGGTTCATGGAGGGTGCTGAACGGATCTGGTGCAAGGATGAAGATATAAAAATAAAAACTAAAATATAAAATCTCATCCTCAACCATCCCACCAAAGCTTCCCAAATTTTAAGGCATAAATGATATAGAAGGCAAAAACAAAAAGACAAAACAAAAGGCGATGACAGATGGTGATTAAAATATATAAAATAATACTTAAATATGCTTAAAGTATTAAAATATTAAAATATGAAATAATAATAAAATATTAAGGTTTGTTAACTTCTTTGGAGCTCCTACCTTTAGAGGAGGTAGTAAATTGCCACTTAAGGTAGCAAACTTGGATTTGCTACCTCAAATTTGCTTATTTTCTTTGAGATGCTCTTAGTTCATTATAGAAACAATTATTGTGTTTTGACAGGTTTTTGAAAGTGTATTTGACAAATGGTCAGTCAATGATTAAATATTTTTCCTTCAACTTATATTCTTTAGGATTTTTGTCTTCGTTTAAATAGGTTGTCACGTTTTCACTAAGCATTTGAGTTGACGATATTTATTTGTGATTCCCACACATCACATCGGTATTTGCTGGTTAGGAAATTATATTATGGATCACTAGCATTTTCCTAAGATATTCATATTTTTGAACACATGAGTTGCCCTCATTTCTTTTTTGTCAACAGGGTATAACTTTTACTTGATATCAACTAACGCTCAGATTAAACGTATCCCAGAGTTTACGATTCCCGCGCATCACGGGTTCCTTCTAGTATAAATATAATAGATAATAGATAGATAGATTCGTAGGTCACGTTTACTTTCATACGCTTTGTTCTGCCGACGCTATGCTGCTTCCAAGTGAGTTTCATCGAAATTGCCAAGAAAGGCCCTCCTCCTTTTTGGTCAACAAGAAAACAGCGAATTTTTTTAATGGGCAAGAAAACAGCGAATTGGAACAGTGGAGTGTACGTGGATTGGGAGTTGGGCAGGTGGCAGGGCATAGTGGTGGTGGGCCTCACACGGAAAGGAAGAGGTAGAAAAGGACAACATGGAATCCGGTGTGTTTGTACTCAATTATTATTAGTATTATTTTTTTTACGTTTTTTGGACTCAATTATTAAAGCGTACAAGAAAATATTTGGTTTGATGCTAAAATAAATTCTTCCCTTTCCTCGTGAAAGGAATAAAGTTACACCAAACACTTACCTGGAAACTCATATGAAGAAGTTTGACCTTTTTTTATTCTTACTGGTCATTTTAGTCGGCAACTTAACATTAATTAAATTACATTCTAAAAGAATAAATAAATAAATAAGAGGTTTTCTTCCACGATTGTTGACCAGTCTCAGTGAGCTTTCATTGATGTTGGTCGAGAAGTTGCAGAATTTGTATATAGCATAGTAATAGTTTATTATTTCGTGCTTTGATAAATTTATATAGAGAATGGTAACAGTTTATTATTTCGTGCTTTGAAAATTTTATATAGAAAATAATAACAGTTTACTACTTTATAATTTGAAGAATTTATATAGAAAGTAGTAATAGTTTACTATCTTGTGCTTTGAAAAATGTATATATAAAATAGTAATAGATTACTATTTGTTACTATAAAAACACACTCAACTATACTTGATTACGAGTTTTTAACATAGTAACATATTACCATTTCGTGCTTTGATTACCAGATTTATCTTCAACCTCTCTCCTCCACAAACTCAAACCTATACTTGGCTAAACTTAGATATAGAGTTGTAAACAAATTAGATCAGATTGAGTCTACATTTTTATACTTTAAAAAAAAAATTAATACTATCATCAGTTGATCAGGATTTTAGATGTACCAAACAATCTTTGTGAGTTTTAGATTGCAATTCATTGTAAGACAGAAAGTAAAAGAGATAAAGAGAGATTCTCCAAGGTAGAATTATCACCAAGAAAAGCCAAGAGCCGTAGACTAGCTATTACAGAAGTCTTCCAGGCTTTTCATTAGTCTATTTGCCCACGTCTTTGTACCATTACTAGGACTTTGGGGTTCCTTGGAAGTGATGCTTTCACACGCCCGGGCTGGAATTTATATTGGTGAGTCACATTGGTGTTATCCCTTGGAAGAGTTTTTTGATAGGGGGCAAGAACGTACCCTTCAAAACCTCTAGGCGGCTTTTGAAGGTGATAATCATGGGAATCCCCATTATTACCATTGAAATCGTGGGGATTAACGCTGAAATCGTGGGGGTTAAATCTTCCCCTATTTAAGATTAACGGGCACGGTTGGTATTCTTTGGTTTTATAAAACCAGTAAGGTTGCTTAACGGCAATGTTTAGGAAAAATGTGGACTTGTAACTAAAAAAGTAAAGTGGTGAGACTTAATACTTTACCAAACATTGGATTTGGACTTCTGTGTAATTTCCCCTTTAATTTATCTCATACACAGTTTGTTCGAAATCTCCTTCTTTTAGGAAACTCATTTTTGTTTTGTTTTTGTTTTTGTTTTTGTTTTTTTTTTTTAACCCGAGTCTTTGAACCATTAGTATATGTTGCTGGACTTAGCTAAAGTAAAATTCTCCCGCCAAAAAAAGATTAATTTTTAAAGGAAAAATTAGCTAAAGTAAATAAGTATTTTAGGAAAATAACATATATTTTTAGGGGTAATAAAATATTTTGGGATATCACAAAATAGAAAGGTAATCAAATAAAATGAGATGGAGTGAGTATCAAAAGTTCGAAACCATCATTCTCTATGGACACAACTGCAAATCTTTGGGGGAAAAAAAACAGTTGGGAACTAGTTTCTTGAAAACGGGAAGAGAAAATTTACATCAGAATCCTTGCTGCAAATTAATTAAAGAGTGAACAAACATAGCTTCTGTGTGGGGGTTTTCTTACCTCCCTCACGGAAGTAGTGGTACACCCTTCGCCTACGCTGAGGCTAATATGGCAGGGTGGGAGGCGCCCACATTCCGATGTGGGACAAACACACAATACCTTCCATGGGGGGGTAAGAAAACCCCCCACACAAAAAGGCGCCTTTTTGCTGGTGCCACCATTGGTATATAGTGGATGGACGACCTTTGTCCAGTTTGCATGGACTTTGGGGTCCTTGGAAGTGTTGCTTTCACACATGGGCCTAGAATTAATATTGGTAGGTTGCGAGTAAGGATCCTCTCTAATACAATGAATGGTCCAATAAAATTTTAGATTGTTTATACTTATCATGTGAATCTCATAAGTTTTGGTGGATCTCATATGATATGAATAGTCCAAAATTAATTAGACCATCTAATTAATGGAGAAGATCTCTTTCCGATAACTCACATATCCTTTTTTTTTTTTTTTTTTTTTTTTTTTTGGATCTCATGAGGTTCCAGATGTTTTGCATCTGACTAATCCATTGGGCACATGCAATTCCTCCGTCTCACATGCACTGGACAATTACAAGACAAAATTCATGGGGATAGCCTTGAAAAAGAGTGGTGTAAGTTGAACACAAGACCTCTTGTTTTGAAAGAAGATAGCTCACATATCATTATTAGAATTTCAATATTGGCGTATTAGAGATGTAACGTATATTTTTCACATTCCAAAATGCTGGCTTGTGTTACATACTTACATGTAGGGGTCATATATATTTCTTAACTGAAACTTTATCTTGTATAAAATACAAGAAACCCTTTTTATGTTTGATCATTTTTCATGTATCTCACTAAAGAAAAATAATTGCAATATAACCTTGACACATTCATTGACATGACTTTATAAACTACGATACCGTAATCCTCACGTTTCACGATGACTATATTTGGTGGGTGCCTGGATGGCCATGAAGATGAATGATGCCCAATTATTTTCACTCAAGTCTTTTTGTTTGTTTTTTTTGGAAGTCTTTGGAATGGACGACCTTTCTCCAGTTTGCATGAACTTTGGGGTCCCCTTGGAAGTGTTTGCTTTCACACATCAGGGTTGGAATTCATATTGGTAAGTCACATATCATTCTTGAGTTTCGCATAGACAAAGAAGGGCATAAATCATATCTACCTCGGCAGTGGGCACTAATCCAAAATGCTCGCTTGTGTTACATGCATGGGTCATAAGACATTCTTGGCATTTTATTCTTTTTAATATCTATAAGTCTTTTCTTTTTTTATATAAATAAAAATAATAAAAATAATAAACTTCTTTCATTTTTTATGAATTTTTTGAAACTTGCCCTATTTTATTTATTCTCTTCTCCAATTACACTTCCTATCAAAATCTTATTAGAATTTCAATAATAAGATTAATTTTGTCGCATAAAATACCCCCTGTGAGAAAAAAGCTTAACTTTCTAAAGAAAAATTAGCTAAAAAATAAGTATTTCAATAAAATAACATATATTTTTTGTTTGACTTTTGAAAGTAATCAAATGTTTTGGGACATCCCAAAATAAAAAGGTGATCGAATATTTTAGGATATCCCAAATTTTATTTAAATTTGATATTTTCTCACATCTCCTAAATTGGGTGAGATCACGATTAATGCCGGAATTATTATTTATTTATTTATTTATGGTCAAAGTCTTTGCACAATTCCTATAAAAAAAATAAAATAAAATAAACAAAAAAGTCTTTGCACCATTATTACTTAGTAGTGGGCGACCTTTGTCTAGTTCGCGTGGACTTTATGTCCTTGGAAGTGTTGCTTGTACACATTGGGTCTGGAATTAATATTAGTATTCGTAGGTCACGTTTGCTTCCATGCGCTTTGTTCTGCCGACGCTATACCGCTTCCAAGTGAGTTACATCGAAATTGCCAAGAAAGGCCCTTTCTCCTTTTTGGTCAACAAGAAAACAACGAATTGGAACAGGGGAGTGTACGTCGATTGGGAGTTGGGCAGGTGGCAGGGCATAGTGGTGGTGGGCCTCACATGGAAAGCAAGTGGTAGAAAAGGACAACATGATCCGGTGTGTTTGTACTCAATTATTATTGGTATTATTTTTTTTTTACTTTTTTGGACTCAATTATTAAAGTGTACAAGAAAATATTTGGTTTGATGCTAAAATAAATTCTTCCCTTTCCTCGTGAAAGGAATAAAGTTACACCAAGCACTTACCTGGAAACTCAGATGAAGAAGTTTGACCCTTTTTTATTCCTATTGGTCATTTTAGTCTGCAACTTAACATTAATTAAATTACGTTCTAAAAAAATAAATAAATAAAAAATAGGTTTTCTTCCACTATTGTTGACCAACCTCACTGAGCTTTCATTGTTGTTGGTCGAGAAATTGCAGAATTTATATATAACATAGTAACAATTTACTATTTTGTGCTTCGATAAATTTATATAGAGAATGGTGACTGTTTATTATTTTGTGCTTTGAAAAATTTATATAGAAAATAATAACAGCTTACTATGTAATTTGAAAATTTTATATAAAAAATAGTAACAATTTACTATCTTGTGCTTTGAAAAATGTATATAGAAAATAGTAATATATTACTATTTTGTACTATAAAAACCCACTCAACCATACTTGATTACGAGTTTTTAACACAATAACATATTATCATTTCGTGCTTTGATTACCAGATTTATCTTCAACCTCTCTCCTCCACAAACTCAAACCTATACTTAGCTAAACTTAGATCTGGAGTTGTAAACAAATTAGATTAGATTGAGTCTACATTTTTATATTAAAAAAAAAATTGATACTTATTTCAGTTGATCAGGATTTTTGATATATACCGAATAGTCTCTGTGAGTTTTAGATTGCAATTCATTGCAGGATAGAAAGTAAAAGGGATAAAGAGAGATTCTTCAGGGTAGAATTATCACCAAGAAAAGCCAAGAGCCGTAGACTAGCTATTACAGAAGTCTTCCAAGCTTTTCACAAGTCTATTTGCCCACGTCTTTGTACCATTACTAGGACTGTATGGTCCGATTCATTTGGGCGTTGAGAATACATCGAGTATTATTCTTAATCTTAATTCTAAGGGTGCATTATCTGATTTAAGGTTTTTATTAATTGGATCAATCCATTTTTAGGTCTCATGCTTAATATCTCATTAGCGCCAACAATTTGTGTTTAAGCATTGAGATGTTTAGAAAAATGATTTGTGTCTAAGCATTCTTAATTTTATTCTAGGGATGGGCCACTGATTATTGTGCTATCTTGATCATTCAATTGATTTGTGTTACACAAAATTTTAGTCAAAGGGTGTGAGCATGTACAGATCAACTTACGCTGTATAACCATAGAATTTCATTGTGTCAGCTACCATAAATGATCATGATCCGTTAACAAAAGGAAATCTACTTTTGAACATCTCTTAAAAGCCCCAGAAGAGCCCATATATGAACATCAATGATGCCCACATATTTTCCAGACTGATCTACGATCTTTCAAGGAAAAAATGAAACTTGGAATTTTGTTAGGGCTTGGCGAATTGGGAACACATCTCTATTCTTGCATGTTGATTCCCACTTGAGGCTTGGATCACTTAGAGCCAAATTCTCAATCCAAAAATCAAACAATTACGGTTTTTGTTTTATTTTTACAGAATGTTTTATGAAAATGACCAAAAAATCAACTTAAATGACGAATTTTGAAAAAACTTTCTTTTACAAAATTGTTCAACTTGATGTTTTCTAGTGGCCAATGCAATTAGTTTTTATGAAAACCTTTTGTATTTTTCATAAAATTTTAAAAAGTATAAACTAAGTGAGGAGTGCAAATAAATTTTGTGGTAGCAATAGTTACCCTTATTTATTTTATCGTTTCTTTTGTTTGTGAAATATTAATTTTGTAACTCTAATTAGTGAAAGATAAAAGGGAGAGATCAAACCAAGTTTCCCTTTGTTAATAGTATAGATGTGTACTATTAGGGAAAAAAAAAAAAAAGTACAGATGTGGCCAATAATTACAGTTGAGTGTTATTTCTTACTAACTTTTTAATAAATGGCTACTAACTTAACTAACAATGACTACTAATTATAATTATTTTTCCGTAACCCGAGGAATCTAAATTGACAAATTTTCAGTCAAGGGTGTGAGCATGGGTCAAGTTTGGCTAACTTGTTTCCATTTAAAAGCCCATAGAACTCCGCCACGTCAGCTGCAAAATGATCAAAATCCACTTAGTAATGGGTTTCATCAAGTAAACATGCAGGATTAATAAATTCACCCATCAATTTGGGGATTGTTTGGGTATTCAAATCAAAATTAAATAATTCAACAGATTTTATATAGTATTCAAAACACAATCTATCATCTTAAATTATAATATTTGAAAAAGTTCTTCACTATAGTTGATGTTATGGGATTAATTCTTAGAATTTCAAGAAATGCCACTATTTTGAATTACCACCCTTATTGGAGATGATGACTATCATTTTCTTGAATTTATTAATTCAAGGTGTTAGATTTGTGCCTTTAATATTATGTAAAATTTGTTGAATTATTTAATTTTGAAATTGGACACCCAAACAAGCCCTTGATGGTTTGGTCAAGTCAACAGGATTAATAAATTCACGCATCAATTTGATCTTTCTTACACAATGTTTAGAAAATTGTACATGTTTCCATTTAAAAGCAATTCTGTTTCAATTGGGGAAGTTTCCTCCCCACATCTTCACTGACTTCATGGAGTCTTTGCCGCCTTCTCGATCACGGCTAAAGATACCATTTTTTGGATGGTTGTGATGAGCCCTTTGTGTAATTTTCTGGACTAAAAAGTCTTCGTAGAAGTGACATATCTAGTAGATGCATGGTCCTGGACGATAAATGTCCATCATCCTCCATAGTTTTCCGGAACCACCCCCCCCAAAAAAAAAAAAACAAAACAAAAACGGTGGAAGAAAATCAATTCTGCGTAATTTTCTGTACTAAAAAGTCTTCCTAGAAGTGACATAGCAGATGCATGGTCCTGGTGGATGAAAATCCATCATCCTTCATAGCTTTTGGAAAAACTCCTCCCCCCCCAAAACAAAAGAACCGGTCGTCTAGCTGCTGTTCTTGAAAATGGGGAAATTTAACACTGCTGGGCTTCTTTTGGTTGTTCTGTTGTTCATTGAAACCGCTCAGTTCTGCTTATGCGGGAATTCAAGCTTCGGTTGCACAGAAGAAGAGAGACAAGCTCTTCTCAAGTTCAAACGAAGTCTCAAAGACCCTGCTTTTAGGCTCTCTTCTTGGGAAGGCACAGATTGTTGCAAATGGGAAGGAGTAAGCTGCAGTACAAGGACTGGACGTGTTGTCAAGCTTGACCTCCGAATGACAAACTTCACAAATTTCCCGGACCGGGACTGGTACGTATCTAACCAGTTAGTGGCCCGAGAGGTAAACTCTTGTTTGCTGGAGTTGAGATATTTGAATTACTTGGACTTAAGTGGTAATGATTTTCAAAGAACTTCAATTCCAAAATTCTTGGGTTTTATGGAACGACTACGGTATCTCAATCTCTCTAGTGCCAACTTTAGTGGTATGGTTCCCCCTCAGCTTGGAAATCTGACCCACTTGCGTATTCTTGATCTTAATGTTCTTCCGTATGTATTTCAGCAACTTGAGTATGGAAAAGCATCGCTAACTTTTCAGAATCTTGAATGGGTTTCTCATCTCTCATCATTGCAACACCTTGACATGAGCGGCGCCGACCTTAGTGGCGCTCGTAATGTGATGCAGGTATTCAACATGCTTCCTTCTTTGTTAGTGTTACGCTTGGCAGGCTGTGGACTCAATGACGCTCATCTTTTTCAAGCTTACACTAATTCCACATTTCTTTCTACTGTTGAATACCTAGATCTTAGTCAAAATTTTTTCATAGGTTCAATTCCACATGTTCTTCAAAATATGACTTCTCTAAGAGTCCTTGATCTTTCATCCAACTTTTTCAATTCTTCAATTCTACTCTGGCTGGGTAATATTCAGAGTCTTATACATCTCAATCTTGCATACAATCGTTTCAATAGCATTGGAGGTGGATTATCAATGATCTTATGGAATCATTGTTACTTGAAATCATTAGATTTGTCTTATAATTATGGAGAGTTGTTATTGGACTCTCAGAGAAACTTATCTGGATGCATTGAATATGATTTGGAAGAACTGTATTTAACTCGAAATCAATTCAGTGGTCATTTGCCGGATTGGTTAGGGCAGCTTAAGAAATTAACATGTCTTTATCTGGAGGAGAATTTGTTGTCTGGTCCAATTCCAGATTGGCTTGGAAGATTGTCAACCTTGAGAAAACTACGACTTGATGTTAATCAGTTGAGTGGGAGCATTCCAGAAACACTGGGGGAATTGTCGGCCTTGAGAGAATTAGGTCTTTCTTATAATAAGTTGAATGGGACTATTCCAGAAACATTGGGGAAATTGTCAGCCTTGAGAGAATTGGATCTTTCTCATAATCAATTGAGTGGGGCCATTCCAGATTCTCTTGGACAACTTTCCAACCTTACGAGCTTACACATATCTTCAAATTCATTGGAAGATGTACTCTCTGAAATTCACTTTGCGAATCTCGCAAGGTTGGAAGACTTGAGTATTGATTCTAATTATCAATTGGGTTTCAAGGTGAAATCTAACTGGCTACCTCCTTTTCAACTCAAATACATTGTAATGAGTTCTTGCAAAATTGGAACTCTTCCACAATGGCTTAGAACGCAAAAGGAAGTCTCAGACCTGTATCTCTTCAATGCTAGCATCTCAGGACCTATCCCGAAATGGTTTCAAGATTTTCATGTCTCTATTTTGGAGCTCTCTCACAACCAGATCAGTGGAGAGTTTCCTAATCTCCCTTACATAAATGAAGTTTATCTCTCTAATAATTTGATTTCGGGACCCCTTCCACAAAATATTGGAGATATGATGCCTACATTGAGAGAATTATATCTTCATAATAACCTTCTGAACGGTATGATACCAACCTCATTGTGCAAAATAGAAACTTTGTGGAATCTAGATCTCTCAAGCAATAGATTATCTGGGAACATTCCTAATTGTTGGAGGAATTTGAGCACTCTAGATTTCTCAAACAATAGTTTGTCTGGTAACATTCTTAATTGTTTTGGGCCTTTGGAGTTTCTAGATCTCTCAAACAATAGGTTATCTGGGAACATTCCTAATTGTTGGAGTGACAGTCAAACATTAAGGATTATCAATCTATCATCCAACAAGCTAACAGGGGTTATTCCCAGCTCATTTGGGCATCTTACTGACCTGCAATGGTTGTGCTTGAACAACAACACTCTTGATGGGGAACTTCCTTCAGCCTTGAGTAATTGCACAGATTTGATAAGTTTAGATCTTGGCGAGAATAAGTTCTCTGGAAATATACCTAAATGGATTGGGGAGAGCTTTTGGTTTCTGCACATTCTGAGGCTACGAAAGAATATGTTTAACGGTAGTATTCCTCTACAAATATGCCATCTCTCTGGACTACGAATCTTGGACCTTGCAGATAACAATCTTATGGGAACCATACCTCGTTGTTTAGGCAATCTCTATGGCATGGCTCAAACACAATCCACTGGCACCTACTGGTATGGGCAAAAAGTCATGGAGGTCATGAAAGGAAGAGAGCTTGAATTTACTCATTTCACAGTAACACTTGTTGCAGACTTGGATCTTTCAAGTAACAATCTAGTTGGCATGATCCCCAAAGAACTAACAATTCTTTCTGGATTGCAAGGTTTGAATCTGTCACACAATAATTTGACAGGAGACATCCCTAACAACGTAGGGAACTTGAAGTCATTGGAATCTCTTGACTTCTGTAGAAACCAGCTTTCTGGTGTGATTCCACAGAGCATGTCTGCTTTAAGTTCGCTTAGCCACTTGAACTTGTCTTACAATAACTTCTCCGGAAAAATTCCGACAGGCAATCAGCTCCAGACTCTTGATGACCCATCCATCTATGTTGGCAACACTGAACTCTGTGGAGCTCCATTGCCAAATAAATGCCTAGGAGACGAACCACCTCAAGCTCCAACACCCATCAACTATGAAGAAAACGACAAAGAAGGTGAGTCTGAAAAAGTGTGGTTTTACATCATTGTAATGCTAGGCTTCATGACTGGGTTATGGGCAACTTTGGGGGTTCTAATATTCAAGAAGAGTTGGAGATATGCTTATTTCCGATTCATAGATGAAACCAAAGACTGGATAATTGTGGCAATAGCAGTGAAGGCAGCTAGGCTGAAGAAAAAATTGGGGAAAAATCGCACTGTCAAGTGAAAGAACATCAGTGACCAGGTATGTGTGTAGCAATAAAATTAACTGTAAACTCTCTCTTTCAATTGAGTAAGTTGTGAACTTTTTCCGAGTTGTTTTACTTCGTACGATGTAGCCAGTAATCCCACTTTCTTTTGAAGTTTTACGTTTGTTCACGTTTAAGCTATGATGAATTCCTGATGGAACAGATGGCAAAGAAATTATATTATTGTGGATGTATTGTTTCTAATTGTAATTATACAACTTTTTGTTTTTTTATCAGCAAAAAGAAAAACTTTATTATTGAAGAAAGATAATGAGATACAACCAGCAGCAGAAAATCCCCCCCAAAACAGAGGAAAACCCAACCCAAAACAACCACGTACCCAAGCAATCAAACATTCCCATAAAACCACTCCCCCAAAAAATATAGAAGGTTCAGTACCCAGCAAGGTGCTGAGCAGAAACCAACTAAAAGGAAAGCCTAGCTGCGTAGCCGCGTAGGCTTAAGGTGATTGGATGCTTTGCTAGCTGTTGGCCTTGCCTAGTTGCTTAGGCTTGTAACCAAGCGGGGCATTAAGGTCATAGGATGCCTTGCTGTTGGCTGACCAGTGGGTAGGGGTTTATTTATGATCTACGTTGTTTGTCTAACCGTTGGCGACCATTAAATGATGGTTGCTGTATGGTGTTCCTTTCATTAGGTAAAGGTAACCCCACACAAAAATATACAGCTTTGATACATAACCAATGTGCTTCCTCAGCACAATGAGCAGAAAATATTAAAAAATTAAGTTGATGTAGAAAAAAGCTCACCAATTGTTCCTCCAAAGACTGATGTAGAAAAAATTAAGTTGATTTATGCACCATATGCATATGATGAATATTTAGAATTTTTGAAAGCACGTGAAATTGTTTTTTGCTTTTGGATATTATGATTAAATTGTGGAAATGGTGTTGATTACGTATTTTGCTATGGGAAGTATTTGAAAATTGTTGGATGTATAATTTCAAGCTTTTATGGATATAAAGCTTTGTATTTTGTGGATGGGATTAATTTAAAAAATTTAATGCGTGAGACCACAATAATGGATATTATGGTTTTGGGGTCAGAGGAAATTCAAATGGATATTTATGGACTTCATTGGTTTTAAGTCGGGGTGTAAAATGGGCTGGGCTGGGCTGGACTGTTCTTCATGCTGGTTGGACTGGGTTTGAGTTGGACTTAGTTGGGCTTTTGTATTAATTGGGCTGGGCTCAGACTGGGTTAAAGAAAAAACACCGAAGCCCAAGCCTACTCTCAGGCTTAAGACATACTTCAAATTTATGTCAGGTCTCGAGATGAGTCTAATTTGGGCTAATTTCTTATTTATGATTTCTTTATTAAATAACACTTTAACTCTTTAAAATTTTTATGCGTAAAATGTTTATAATTTATAAAGACATTTGCAAACATAATATTAATATTTATACAATTTAATATCTTTTATTATTTATAATAAGACATTTGTAAATGAATCATTTGCTAAAATATATTTATTATATTAATTGAGGGGGGAAAAAAAAAGGAAGACATAAATATAATTGCTGAGTGTGTTTTTTTATTTGTTTGTAGCATTTGTAAACTTTATTTAATTATTTTTAATCTCATGTGAATCTAGCGATGAATATAACTCATATAGTCATATGATAATAGTATATTATTATTATAAAATGGGCTAACTTCGGGCTAAACCTTCGGCTAGGCTGGGCTACAAATCCCATGCCAAAGCCCGCCCATTTTTAAGATTGGCCTAGGGTTGGTACGTGTTTCCCCCTCCATGATCCTAGGGTAAGTGCGTACTCCCAGAATTTCTAGGGCGAGCCTCCCTATTCCTGTGCGGAGCACATTTGTTGGAGAGGCCGGTTTTGACAGTTGATACTGAGCAAAATGGAAAGTCTGCCCCACAAGTTATATATGGCATTCAAATAAACTGAGTAAATTAGAGATGATTTTGGACATGGCTATGGCTTTATGGAAACTGGAATTGGCCGGCATTGGACCTTAACTTGTTTTAATGTGAGCGTTACATGATTTGAAAATCAATTATTGCTTATTTTCATTTTTTATATTGATTAGAGTATATTCTAGCTTTAAAATGTTCTTTTTTTGAAACCTTGGTGTACTATCTAGAAAAATGTTTCATACTAGGTGATGGGCTGATGGCTTATCCTTCTCTCTTTGCAGATTCAACGAGTGACGTGGCATCATCCGAGCGATGATGATGGCTTTTTGAGATGCTTAGTAATATGATGAATGTTGTCATTGTGTTGAACTATTAGTGATTGTATGAGATGCATTATTGTATTAGGTTGGATATATGGTTATCATGTTGGATTTTGGATTATGTTGAACTCTTTATTTTGGGCATGTGCTTCTTCTCAGTGATGTAATTCATATTTGAGATTGTGGATGTAAGATGGAATTATGCATGTGTGTGTGATTAAACCATGTGAAACATGATGCCAATGTGATACCCTTGACATGAATGGTTTTATTCATATGCACAAGTTTAAATGAACAGCTTCCCAATTTCATAAATGTTTTCGGAAGAATGATGGATTTTCAAGCTTATGACAGCTTTTACTTGTTCTTGGAACCATGGACCTTCATTTTTTTTTTTTTTTTTTATGACGTGGACGAACTCATAAGTTAAGATCAACTCCTATCATAGCCAACCGGTAAACTTCTATGGACACACACCTCCAAGGACACATGTACCGCATGGTCAACACATATGCCAAGTAAGTCACAAGGCTTTTGCTTTGTGCATGTGGCCTATGATACTTGATCGGAAATCTCGGAATCGATACCTAACACCCTGATCATTTGAGCTAACCTCACGGGATGAACTATGCACATTTAATTAAGGAAAAGCAGGTTTTCTATTTCCATTGCAAATGCCACTACAAGAAACATGGGTTTGCCCAGCGGTCCAAACCGGGCATTCCTTCTAGATTGTGTGCTACATGCGGGGATTCCTCATTCTAGCAAGATGTGGATTATAATTACCTTAAGGTTTCGTTTGTTTAGCCGGAATCGAGAGGAATCATAATGGAATGTTATGCTCTCCTCTCTCTCATCACGATAGCAAACCATTGAATTCTCATTCCATCCCATTCTAATTTATTCCCTCCGATTCTAGCCAAACAAATGAGCTGTAAATGTTTTATGAGCCTATTTTGAGGATATTGGAAACTGGATCATGCTAGATTTACTCCTTTGATACCATTTGTTTTCCAAATTAACCAATTCATAGTTGGTTTGAGAAAGATTATATTTAGATGCTTTAATTCTCAATGGTTAAGAAGTGATTTTTAATTAAGAATAAGGTATAATGATCAATAAGTTGATAATTTGAAGTTCAGGGGACTACAGTGCTGTTGGGATCATTTAATGGCACATGTCACTAGAGAACCAAACCTTGCCACCTCAAGGATGTGAACATTGCTCGAGTTTGGCCAAGAGATCGAGCATAAAAATTTGCCAAATCAGCTACAATTGAGTTTGTTTTAGATTATCACAAAAAAAAAAGGTAGTATGCAAATCAGAAAAATTAGGCTGCTAATGGGGACCAACAAGGGGAGATGTCACATACCGTGTGAGAAAAGTTTGTGACAGAAATTATGCATTCGGACAATTCTGTATTGCCATATCCAATACGTTTTGTGACATTGATGTGTCTTTTCAGACACATTTATTGATTGACTTCATCAAAATGCAATGCCCCAATCCTTACGGGTAGACACTGGAATTGAAGATGACCATATATATTCGATGGTTGGTCATGCTCATGAATCATGATTAATGCAACGTATTTTCTAGACTAAGGATATTTCGAGGTACAGGGCAAGTAATAACTGGACAAACCAAAGTGAGAAATTTCGACACTTTAATCTGTCGTATGTATTTAGGTGCCAAAGTTATTTTCGTAACATCCAAGTTGCTTCAACATATATAGGCAAAATAGCAGGGACCAAGCCTAAGAAAAGAAAATATTTTTCTTAAAAAAAAAAAAATTCAATTTGAAACGAACTTCATTATTTTAAAGGCATCCTAAACATTTGAGTGCTTGATATGTGGGCATGGAATTTCCATAGTCCTTTATTAAAATGTGAACATGAGTTACGAAACATAAGAAGGCAACATATATAAACGGAGTATTATAAAATCAGTCATTAATTTTTCTTTTTTTTGGATAATAAAAGTTTGTCATCAAAATTAAACACAAAACCATGATCATCAACAAGACAATCCGACCTTTCCTTGGTCCAAGTTTGGTTTCGAGAAAATATTCATGCAAACTCCCAGTAACGATAAAGCGGTGCACAAATTGTCATTTTTTTTTTTTTTTTGGGTACACTAGGAGGGGTTCGAACCCCTAACCTATCAAAATCCTACCTGTTAACCACCAGGCTAACCCTAATGACTTACAAATTGTCATTTTCAATGAAGTATTCCTTGGTTCTAGAGAATTGCATGCCATCAAGACATGCATGTAACCAACCATATTTTAGCAAAACTATGAGGCTTAGATGGCAGGAGAGAAAGTAATAGGGACAAGAGGATTGTACCCACAAAAAAAAATAAAAAAATAAAAAATAAAAATAAGAGAGGAGATAAGGGGAGATTCTCCAGGGTAGAAATATCATCAAGAAAAGCCAAACGCCGTAGACTAGCTATTCCAAAAAAGTCTGGAGTCATTTGTTTTTTGTGGCACCCCCAAGTCTTTGTAGTTTGTACCACTAGTATTGGAGGACTTTGGAGTCCAATTTATTTGGGCATAAAAAATACAAGAAGTATTTTTCATCTTAATTTACTGATTAAGCATTTTCAGGGGATGGCCATTGGTTGCTGTGCCAGTGCTACCTTGATCATTCAATTGATTTTTATCACACAAAATCTTGGTCAAAGTGTGCGAGCACAAGTCAAGTTTGGCTAAGTGACCATAGAATTCTGCCGCATCAGCTGCAAGAAATGATCAGCATCCATTGACCGATGGGTTTTGCGCATTAATTTGATTTTTCTGATAGAATTTTTAGAAAAATGTATTATGCAAATCAAGTGATTAAAACTCATCTCATCAACCTAAGTTTTTGGCAAAATTGTTACTATTTAAAAACCCATCTAAATGTGAATTTGTTTCCATATTTTGCGACTTACTAGTCCCAAGGAAATATTCCGGGCTCCTGAAGAGTTGCCATCAAGACAAGTTATATTATTTTGGCCAAAGAATGAGGCTAATATAGCAAAGAAAAAAAAAGAGATAAAGAGATATTCTTTCAGGGTAGAAATATCAACAAAAACAAGCCAAGAGCCGTTGACGTTAGGAAGTGGATTTGGTGCATTTAGTCACTTTAAATGCACCATGAAATTATCGTGCGATGAGTGACACGTGGAGAGAGTTGAGATTGGAGACAACCATTTCATGCCCAACCAATCTTAGCCTTCCAACAAAAATGGATTTAATAATATCATTAAACATTGTCAACTAAAACAAATATTAAACATTGTATCAAAATGGAAACATATTAACATTTGTCAATCCAAGTAATAGGAAATTTACATATTGAAGTTTAATATATAATATTATAATATAATTATATCTTTTTTTTTTTTTTTTTTTTTTTTTCAGATTGGTTTGGTTTTTTTAACATACAAATCAAAACCAAACCAAATGGAAAAACACCCGAACCAAACCGACCGGTTTGATTCGATTCGGTCTTGTTCTCAATTTTAACCTAAACCATGAAGACCCCCTAGGTATCACTAGTCAATGTGCATGGAGTAAAGTGGAAATGTGGAGTTAAAAAATACCTTAACATTTTTACTTTGTTCTACTATCATTTGACTCGTAATATCATATTAACTAGGCGTATCAGAGTTACGTATAAGTTTTTATCTCAAGATTAATGTCAAAATCTTTTTATGTTTCTTTTTTTTCCAAAAGTCTTCACATTGTTGGTAGTGGACGACCTTTTGCGTGTCCTTTGGGGTCCTTGGAAGTGTTGCTTTCACACATGGGGCTTGGAATTAATATTGGTAAATGGTAAGTCACAAGCAAGGAATCTCTCCATTACAATGAATAGTCAAGTGAAACTTGTATCGTTTTTACCATGTGAATTCTTTATGTTCTAATGGGTCTCATGTGGTGTGAATGATCTAAATTTAACTGGACATCTAGTAAATGGAAAAGATCTCTTCCCCATAGGTTAATCATTCTTGGAATATTTCTTGGAATTCCAGTATTGGTGTATTGGAGATGTGACAGTATATTATTCACATTCCAAAATGTTTGCTTGAGTTACATAATTGCTTGTATGGGATATATATCTTTCTTGAAATTTTATCTTGGGTAAATTACAAGAAATCCTACGAATTAATATTTGGTCTTTCTTCACGTAACCTCCTAAAGAAAAAATAATTACAATGTAACCTTGACACATCTAACACGGTCACGTCATTGGTGTGTTCTTTTGAACACATCAATTGACATGACTTTAGAAAATGCAATACCGCAATCCTCACGTTTCAAGATGACCCATATTTGGTGAGTGCCTCACTTTTATTCTCAGTCTTTTAATTGTGTTTTCTTTTGAAAGTCTTTCTCTAGTTTGCGTGAACTTTAGGGTTCCCTTGGAAGTGTTGCCTTCACAAATCCGGGCTGGAATTTATATTGGGGAGTCACATATCATTCTTGGAATTCCAGCATTGGCAAAGGCAAAAAAAATAAAATAAAAAAGGCATGAATCATATCTACCTGGGCAGTGGGCACTAATCCAAAATGTTCGCCTGTGTTGGCATTTTATTTTTAATATTCAAGTCCTTTTTTTAATTAAAAAATAAAATTTTATGAACTTTCATTTGTTAGGAATTTTTTGAAACTTGCCTTTTTATTTTTATATATATTTATTCTCTTCTCTAATTACACTTCCTATCAAAATCTTATTAGAATTTCAATAATAAAAGTTGAGTAAGCCATTTAATTTATCTACATACACAAAGTTTGTTCGCAATCTCTTTTTGTTTATTTTTTTATTTTTTGCTTTTTTTGTTATGTAGAAATAAGTGTTCAATCCAATTAACTTATCTACATACACACAGTCATAGGCTTTAATGGGGCACCCTCACAAGATGCTATAAAATATTGCAAGAATGATTTAGAAAAGGGTAACACTCACACACTCACGTTTGAGTGCTTGATGAGGCATAAATTTCACAAAGAATTTTATTCAAATTTGATATTTTCTAACATCTCTAATCTCTTGAATGGGGTGAGATCATGATTAATGCCGGAATGTGTGTGCGTGTGTTTTTTTTTCTTCTTTTTTTTCATAGTCTTTGCACCAATATTACTTGGTAGTGGACGACCTTTGTCCAATTTGCGTGGACTCTAGGGTCCTTGGAAGTGTTGCTTGTACACATTGAATTGGGTCTGGAATTAATATTGGTATTGGCAGGTCACATATCATTCTTGGAATTCCAGTATTGGCATGTTGGAGATGTGACATTTATTTTTGACATTCCAAAATACGGGCTCATGTTTCATATTTACATGTATGGATCATAATATATACTATTTGGAATTTTGTCTTTGAGAAATTGCAAGAAACCTTCCTTACATTTTGTCCATTTTTCACGTAATTTCCTAAAGAAAAAATAGTTAGCAATTAGCAATTAAAAATTAGTACCACAATTAATTGTTATTAATTGAATTAGACGAAAAACGCCATATGACCACTATTAATTCTATGAACGACAATGGTAACATTAATTGCTAAATGTGTAAAGTCCCTAAGGGCGACAATGCATTCATTTGTTATTTAGGAAAGTTATATGAAAAATAGCTAAATATTGTGGGGTTTCTTGTAATTTATCATTTTATTTTTAATATTTAAATCCTCTCCCTTTCACTTCCATATCAAAATCTTAATACTATTTCAATAATAGAAATTGAGTACACAATTTAATTTACTACATACACACAGCAAGCCATAGACATTTTGTTGGCCACCCTCACAATTCACTTCTAGTAATGGCCTTAGAATGCTTTTCTACATTCTTTTAAAAAAAAAAAAAAAAAAAAAATGAACAGGTTTTATTCATGTGCACTAGTTTAAATGAACAGGTTCCCAATTTCATAAATGTTTTGGGAAGAATGATCGATTTTCAAGCTTATGACAGCTTTTACTTGTTCTTGGAACTATGCACCTTCATTTTTTTTGTTTTTGTTTAGATGACACGAAGGAACTCATAAGTTAAGATCAACTCTTATCATAGCCAACCGATAAACTTCCATAGACACACACCTCCAAGGACACATATACCACATGCTCAACACATATGCTAAGTAAGTCACAAGGCTTATACCTTGGGCATGTGGCCTATGATACTTGAACGGGGACCTTGGAATCGATACCTAACACCCTGATCATTTCAGCTAACCTCACGGGTTGAACTATGCATATTTAATTAAGGAGAAGCAGGTTTTCTATTTCCATTGCAAATGCCACTACAAGAAACATGGGTTTGCCCAGCGGTCCAAACCGGGTATTCCTTCTAGATTGTGTGCTACACACGGGGATTCCTCATTCTTGCAAGATGTGAATTCTAGTTAACTTAAGGTTTCGTTTGTTTAGCCGGAATCGAGAGGAATCATAATGGAATGTTATGCTCTCCTCTCTCTCATCACGATAGCAAACCATTGAATTCTCATTTCATTCCATTCTAATTTATTCTCTGATTCTAGCCAAACAAACGAGCCGTAAATGTTTTATGAGCCTATTTTGAGGATATTGGAAACCGGATCATGCTAGATTTACTCCTTTGATACCATTTGTTTTCCAAATTAACCAATTCATAGTTGGTTTGAGAAAGATTATATTTAGATGCTTTAATTCTCAATGGTTAAGAAGTGATTTTTAATTAAGAATAAGGTATAATGATCAACAAGTTGATAATTTGAAGTTCAGGGGACTACAGTGCTATTGGGATCATTTAATGGCACATGTCACTAGAGAACCAAACTTTGCCACCTCAAGGATGTGAACATGGCTCAAGTTTGGCCAAGAGATCGAGCATAAAAATTTGCCAAATCAGCTACAATTGATTTTGTTTTAGATTATCACAAGAAAAAAGGTAGTATGCAAATCAGAAAAATTAGGCTGCTAATGGGGACCAACAAGGGGAGATGTCACATACCGTGTGAGAAAAGTTTGTGACAGAAATTATGCATTCGGACAATTCTGTATTGCCATATCCAATACGTTTTCTGACATTGATGTGTCTTTTCAGACACATTTATTGATTGACTTCATCAAAATGCAATGCTCCAATCCTTACGGGTAGACACTAGAATTGAAGATGACCATATATATTCGATGGTTGGTCATGCTCATGAATCATGATTAATGCAACGTATTTTCTAGACTAAGGATATTTCGAGGTACAGGGCAAGTAATAACTGGACAAACCAAAGTGAGAAATTTTGACACTTTAATCTGTCGTATGTATTTAGGTGCCAAAGTTATTTTCGTAACATCAAAGTTGCTTCAATATATATAGGCAAAATAGCAGGGACCAAGCCTAAGAAAAGAAAATATTTTTCTTTTAAAAAAAAAAAAAAATCAATTTGAAACGAACTTCATTTAAAGGCATCCTAAACATTTGAGTGCTTGATATGTGGGCATGGAATTTCCATAGTCCTTTATTAAAATGTGAATATGAGTTACGATACATAAGAAGGCAACATATACGGAGTATTATAAAATCAGTCATTAATTTTTCTTTTTTTTGGATAGTAAAAGTTTGTCATCAAAATTAAACATAAAACCATGATCATCAACAAGACAACCCGACCTTTCCTTGGTGCAAGTTTGGTTTCGAGAAAATATTCATGCAAACTCCCAGTAACAATAAAGCGGTGCACAAATTGTCATTTTTTTTTTTTTTTTGGGTACACTAGGAGGGGTTCGAACCCCTAACCTATCATAATCCTATTTGTTACTCCACCCTACCTCACCGGCCATTAGGCTAACCCTAATGACTTACAAATTGTCACTTTCAATGAAGTATTCCTTGGTTCTAGAGAATTGCATGCCATCAAGACATGCATGTAACCAACCATATTTTAGCAAAACTATGAGGCTTAGATAGCAGGAGAGAAAGTAAAAGGGACAAGAGGATTGTACCAAGCCTCTTTCTAAAGCTCCTCATATTGATTTAAGAGTCAAATTGCGCCTTCGGTCCAATCCTCGGCTCACTTTGAAGGGGGTGATAAGGATGAGTCAAATGCCACAGAACTGAATCATCTCCTTGATTGTAGAACTTATGCCACGTGCAAGGCTGGAATCCACTCTAGGAAGGAAAGTCCAGCTTGCTACCTAACGTGGAGGGTATTGTGTCTTCACATAATTCTCTCCATGATTCAAGGGAAGGATTTGAATCATGGAGAGAATTATGTGAAGACACAATACCCTCCACGTTAGGTAGCAAGCTGGACTTTCCTTCCTAGAGTGGATTCCAGCCTTGCACGTGGCATAAGTTCTACAATCAAGGAGATGATTCAGTTAATCATCTGTGGCATTTGACTCATCATCCTTATCAAAGGGAGATTCTTCAAGGTAGAAATATCATTAAGAAAAGCCAAATGCCGTAGACTAGCTATTCCAAAAAAGTCTGGAGTCTTTTGTTTTTTTTTGCACCCCCAAGTCTTTGTAGTTTGTACCACTAGTATTGGAGGACTTTAGAGTCCAATTTATTTGGGCGTCAAAAATACAAGAAGTATTTTTCATCTTAATTTACTGATTAAACATTTTCAGGGGATGGCCATTGGTTGCTGTGCCAGTGCTACCTTGATCATTCAATTGATTTGTATCACACAAAATCGTGGGCAAAGTGTGTGAGCACAAGTCAAGTTTGGCTAAGTGACCATAGAATTCTGCCGCATCAGCTGCGAAAAATGATCAGCATCCATTAACCGATGGGTTTTACGCATTAATTTGACTTAGCATTCATTAACTGATGGGTTTCACGCATTAATTTGATTTTTCTGATAGAATTTTTAGAAAAATATATTATGAAAATCAAATGATTAAATTCATCTCATCAACCTAAGTTTTTGGCAAAATTGTTACTATTTAAAAACCCATCTAAATGTGAATTTGTTTCCATATTTTGCGACCCACTAGTTCCAAGGACATATTCCGTGCTCCTGGAGAGTTGCCATCAAGACAAGTAACATTATTTTGGCCAAACAATGAGGCTTATATAGCAAAGAAAAAAAAAGATATAAAGAGATATTCTTTCAGGGTAGAAATATCAACAAAAACAAGTCAAGAGCCGTTGATGTCGGGAAGTGGATTTGGTGCATTTAGTCACTTTAAATGCACTATGAAGTTATCGTGCGATGAACGACACGTGGAGAGAGTTGAGATTTGAGACAACCATTTCATGCCCAACCAATTTTAGCCCTCCAATCTCAACTCTCTCCATGTGTCGCTCACCGCACGGTAACTTTACAGTGCATTTAAAGTAACTAAATGCACCAAATCCAAATCCTGTCGGGATTTGGATTTGCTCAAGTTGGGGTCTTCAACTTGACGCTCAATTTAGCGTTAGATTTCGGACATGTGGGGGGATGCAATTATCAACGGCTGGGATGAGGAAGCTTTAGCATTTGTAGGAGAAGCCCAACCGTTGATAATTGCATCCCTTTTCTTTAGCCAAGTCTTGTAGTGGTGCCACTAGTATTGTTCTTGAAGGTCCAATTATCTGATTAAACTTTGATGGGTGTTATTGATCCTTAACTTTTATTTCTAATTTTATTTCTTAATTTCCAGCCACCCTAATGCAGGAGATAAACATGGATTTGTAGGTTTAAACTTTAAAATCTAGATAATGCATTGATTAGTTACAAATAGTTACGGTGTGTTAAAGACAATTAATTTATGGTTTCTTTTGTTTGTGAAATACAAATGTATTATTTTTGTAACTTTAATTAGCAAAAGACAAAGGGAGAGAACAAACTAAGTTTTCCCTCTCTATAATAATATAGATGTGTACTATTAAAAAAATAATAATACGTAGTAATATAGATGTAGCAATTCTCAGATCAACACAAGAATGAAGGTTGTTAAAATGCGTTCCACATAATAGCAACATAAAAGAAATTAAGGATAGAAATTAAAGATCAATAGCATTTTCCTCTAAGCCTTTTGTTTTCATGGATCCATTGCTTGCTAAACCAGGTTCATTGGATTAATCCACCTTAGTCTCACGCTTAAGAGCTCAGTTGCACAATCACAGAGAGTACAATACGGAGTAACTCCACCAGCTAATTTTCATTAAGACAAATCTCTGTCAAAGCATTGTAAAATGGAATGTTAGGTGAGGGCCGGCATTGATCATTCAATTGACGTGTGCCACACAAATTTTCAGCCAAGCACAGGTCAAGTTTGGCCAACTTCTTTTCATTTAAAAGCCCATAGAACTCTGCCACATCAGCTGCAAAAATGATCAAAATCCAGAGTAATGGGTTTCCTCAAGTCAACAGGATTAATAAATTCACGCATCAACTTGATTTTTCTGACAGAACGTTTAGAAAATTGTACATGTTTCCATTTAAAATCAATTCTGTGTAATTTTCTGGACTAAAAAGTCTTCATAGAAGTGACACAGCAGATGCATGGTCCTGGTCGATAAATATCCATCACCCTTCATAGTTTTCCCGAACCCCCCATAAAAAAAAGGAAAAAACGGTGGTCTGCTGTTCTTGAACATGGGGAAATTTAACACCGCTGGGCTTCTTCTAGTTGCTTTGTTGTTCATTGAAACCGCACAGTTCTGCTTGTGCGGGAATTCAAGCTTCGGTTGCATAGAAGAAGAGAGACAAGCTCTTCTCAAGTTCAAACGAAGTCTCAGAGACCCTGCTCTTAGACTCTCTTCCTGGGAAGGCATAGATTGTTGCAAATGGGAAGGAGTAAGCTGCAGTACAAGTACTGGACATGTTGTCAAGCTTGACCTCCGAAGAAGGGAAACAGTCACAGACGACTTGGATCTCTCAGATTACTCCAACGTATCTGACGGCTTGCTAATGGCTCGGGAGATAAACCCTTGTTTGCTGGAGTTGAGCTACTTGAATTACTTGGACTTCAGTGGGAACGATTTCGAAGGAACCCCAATTCCAAAGTTCTTGGGTTTGATGGAACGTTTAAGGTATCTCAATCTCTCTTATGCCAACTTTAGCGGGATGGTTCCCCCTCAGCTCGGAAATCTCACCAACTTGCGTGTCCTTGATCTTAATAATTTGTATGGAGCACAAACTATTCAGAATCTTGAATGGGTCTCTCGTCTATGGTCCTTGCAACACCTTGACATGAGCGGCGTACACCTTGGTGGGGCTCGTAATGTGATGCAGGTACTCAACATGCTCCCTTCTTTGCTAGTGTTACGCTTGGCATTTTGCAAACTCAACAACACTCATCTTTCTCAGGCTTATGCTAATTCCACGTTTCTTTCTTCTGTGGAATACCTAGATCTTGGGAGCAATTCATTCCAAGGCCCAATTCCACATGTTCTTCAAAACATGACTTCTCTAAGAGTCCTTGATCTTTCATCCAACTTTTTTACTTCTTCAATTCCACTATGGTTGGGTGATTTTCAGAGCCTTGTACATCTCAATCTAGCATCCAATGAGTTCAACAGCATCGATGGTGGGTCATCAATCACTCATCTTTCTCAGGCTTCCACTAATTCCACATTTCTTTCTTCTGTTGAATACCTAGATCTTAGGGTTAATTCATTCCATGGCCCATTTCCACATGTTATTCAAAACATGAGCTCTCTAAGAGTCCTTGATCTTTCAAGCAACTCTTTGAATTCTTCAATTCCACTCTGGCTGGGTAATTTTCAGAGCCTCGTACATCTCAATCTTGCATTCAATTATTTCGATAGCATCGAAGGTGGGTCATCAATCACTTATCTTTCTCAAGCTTCCACTAATTCCACGTTTCTTTCTTCTGTTGAATACCTAGATTTGAGTGGTAATTTATTCCAAGGCCCAATTCCACATGTTTTTCAAAACATGACTTCTCTAAGAATCCTTGATCTTTCATTCAACTCTTTCAATTCTTCAATTCCACTCTGGCTGGGTGATTTTCAGAGCCTTGTACATCTCAATCTAGCATCCAATGAGTTCAACAGCATCGATGGTGGGTACTTATCAAAGATCTTATGGAATCTTTGTTACTTGAAATCATTAGATTTGTCTTTCAATTCCCTACTTCACGGAGAGTTATCAGAAAGTCAAAGAAATATATCCGGATGCATTGAATATGATTTGGAGGAACTGAGTTTATTTTATAATAAATTCAGTGGTTATTTGCCGGATGAGTTAGGGAAGTTTACAAAATTAAAAAGTCTTGATTTTACCGGTAATTTGTTCTCTGGTCCGATTCCAGCTTCATTGGGGAAATTGTTGGCTCTGAAAGAATTAAATCTTCTTCGAAATTTTTTGAATGGGACCATTCCGAAAACATTGGGGGAATTGTCTAGTTTGAGAGAATTAGATCTTTCTGATAATCAGTTGAATGGGGCCATTCCAAATTCTCTCGGAAAACTTTTAAACCTCAAGAGATTAGACATCTCTTCAAATTCCTTAGAAGGTAAACTCTCTGGATTTCTCTTTGCAAACCTCTCAAGGTTGCAAGAGTTGAATATTAGTTCTAATTATCATTTGGCTTTTGATGCGAAGTCTGACTGGCAACCTCCTTTTCAACTCAATTCCATCAATATGAGGTCTTGCAAAATTGGGACTCCCCCACAATGGCTTCGAACGCAAAAGGAAGTCACAATGCTAGATCTCTCCAATGCTAGCATCTCAGGACCTATCCCCAAATGGTTTCAGGATTTGCACGTCTCCTACTTGGATCTCTCTCACAACCAAATCAGTGGACGGTTTCCTAATCTCCCTCATATAAAGGAAGTAATTCTCTCTAATAACTTGATCTCAGGGCCCCTTCCACAAAATATTGGTCATATGATGCCTGCATTGGAACGTTTATATCTCAATCAGAACCTGATAAATGGAACAATACCAAGCTCATTGTGCAAAATAGAAACTTTGCGGTTTCTAGACCTCTCAAACAACAGCTTATCTGGGAGCATTCCTAATTGTTGGAGGAATATGTCGGAACTACATCTCTCAAACAACAGGAGGTTATCACGGAACTTTGCTTATTGTGGGAGGACTAAGATTTTTGGTCGACGCTCATTATATGAGATTAATCTGTCATCCAACATGCTAACAGGGCCTATTCCAAGCTCTTTTGGGCATCTTTCTGATCTGGCATGGTTGCACCTAAACAACAATAGTCTTAACGGAGAGCTTCCTTCAGCCTTGAGAAATTGCATAGAATTGATTGTTTTGGATCTTGGCGAAAATAAATTCTCTGGAAATATACCTAAATGGATTGGAGAGAACCTTGGGTCTTTGCAAATTCTGAGGCTACGAAATAATTTATTCAACGGAAGTATTCCTCTGCAAATATGCCATCTCTTTGAACTGAAAATCTTAGACCTTGCAGATAACAATCTTATGGGAACCATCCCCCGTTGTTTTGGCAATCTCAGTGGCATGGCTCATGAAGAAGATTTCTCTTCCACCAACGATTTCCTTCCCTCCTGTCTCGTAGCAGATAGCAGAACAGGTAGCAGAACAGGTAGCAGAACAGGTAGCAGGTCATATACATCTACGATGGAATATTGGCTTAAGGAGAAAGTCGTGGAGGTCATGAAAGGTAGAGAGCTTGAATTTGAAAAAATAACCTGGTTCGTAGTCAACATGGACCTTTCAAGTAATAACTTAGTTGGCATGATCCCCACGGAGCTCACAACCCTTTCTATATTGATTGGTTTGAATCTGTCACATAATCATTTAACCGGAAACATCCCGAAGAACATAGGGAACTTGAGGTCATTGGAATCTCTTGACTTCTCTGGCAATCATCTTTCAGGTTCGATTCCACAAAGCATATCAGCTTTAACGTGGCTTAGCCACCTAAACTTGTCTTACAACAACCTCTCCGGACAAATTCCGACAGGAAATCAGCTCCAAACTCTTAACGACTCTTCCATTTATGCTGGCAACCTTGAACTTTGTGGAGCTCCATTGCCAAATAAATGCCCAAGAGATGAACCACCTGAAGCTCCAACACCTATCGGTCATGAAGAAAATGACAAGGAAGGTGTGTCCGAAAAGGTGTGGTTTTACATCGTTGTAATGCTAGGCTTCATGACTGGGTTATGGGGAACCTTGGGGGTTCTAATATTCAAGAAAAGTTGGAGATATGCTTATTTCAGGTTTGTCGATGAAACCAAAGACTGGATAATTGTGGCAATAGCAGTGAAGGTAGCTAGGCTGAAGAAAAAGATGGGCAGAAACCACCGCGTCAAGTAAAGAACACCAATGACTTGGTATATGGGTAACAATTTATAACTATTAGCTCTCAATTTATAACTGTACTTGAGGTTTTGATAATCAGGGATAATCTCATTTCTCATATATAATATATTATGTTGTTTGGGGCCGACCAATCCATATTTACCCAAAAAAGTTTGCCCGCTGGGCCACTGGGGACCGTCGGGATTGCTCCAACCTCGTAGAATTTGTTGTTTGGGGAATTTTGTAATTCTGATCTTATTTAAGCCTTACAAATTGCCCTTTTGTCCAAAGATCCTCAGATAGGGCTTTGATTTTGGCTTTAAAGGGTTGGATTTTCTTGCATCTTCACTCTAGAAGAGCTACTACCTTGCATTCTAAGGTGCATGGGTAACATTGATACCTTGGTACATTGCTAAGATTCTGATATGCATATATGTTTCGTACACGACGTATGGAATTTGTGGCTACATTTATAGATTTCTTAATGTATTGTGCATTTTTTTTTTTTAATAAGGTGACGTATTGTGCATTTTACATGGATTTACTATACAATATGCAATTTCATGAGAAAATGTTGATGAGTTATGTTTGCTTGTGAGATTATTCTACAAGGTCTAAGATTTCTAGACTTTGGATTAAATTGTATGTATGTCTCTTGAAGCACAATTTTGATTTATGCACCATATGATGAATATTTGGAATTTTGGGAAACACATGAAATTGTATTTGGCTTTCAATGTTATGATTAAATTGTGGAAATTATGTTGGTGGAAGGTTGTTAAACTCGAGTTACTGTGCGTTTCCCCTTCATGGTCTTGGGGTAACTGTGCCTTCCCCGAATTTCTTGGATGGGTAATCCTATTTCTACACTCAAGCCTATCTATTAGGGAGATTCAATAATTGAGAATGGCATGAATAGAAAACCAACCTCACATATCATATTTGGCATTCAAGTGAATGAATGAATAAATTGGAAAGGGTTTTGAAAATGGCTATGGCTTTTATGAAATGAGAATTTGCCTTAGTCCTTGAACTTGTTTTGGTGTGAGTTGACTATAATTTGAAAATCATGTATTAAATTAAATTGTTCTTTCTTCGAAACTTTGTTGTACTATTATATACAAAAATGTTTCTTATGGGTGATGGTTCATCCTTTTCTTTTTCCAGGTCCTACAAGGGACATGGCGCCCTCCAAGTGATGCTGGTGGTGGCTTCTTGAGATACTTGTTAATGTGATGAATGTTGTTAGTGTGTTAAAACTATTGATGATTTTATGAGAGGCTTATTATGTTAGATAATTTGGGCATGTAATATTGAACAGAAACGTAATTTGTATTTGAGATTATGGATGTGACAGGAAAATATGAATGTTTCTATGTGTTGTAACCATGTGGAACATGATCCCAATTATGGTACCCTTGTATTGGAACCATTTTGAACTATGCTAAACTCTTTTTATTTCCATATTTTATTTTTTCGGATACAAGGCTACCATTTAATGAAGGGCAAAAAGTCTGAGCATTTTTGTAGCTCGCTTTCCCGCAAAAATCCTCACCTCATCATCGGCCAGCTCACGGTCCTCGCCACAGCTGTCGCCTATAGTACCATCGGCGGTCATTGGACAGCCTCACTGGAAGCCATCGCAGATCGCTGTAGCAATCCCTTAATCGGTACAAATTCCACTCTCTCTTGCTCTCTGACTCACTTTCTCACCTATTTTGGTTCGATTTCTTCTACTTCTGTTCCGACACACACACGCAGATACAATTGATTTTTAGGGTTTTTTTTATTCGATTTTTAGGGTTTTTGTTGTTTGGCTATGATTTTCTGTGTGTGTATATACACATATATATTTCTCCAGGTTTCTTTGCTTGTGTTGTGGAGTCAGGCCGTGGAGAAGTGGCTTTTCTTCTATTTGGAAGTGGTTTTCTGAGGTGTTGTTCAAATCGATTTGGTAAGGTCTGGCAGATTGTCTGTTCTTCTATTCTGTTTTTGCTCTGGAGGTTTATCTTGGTTATTAGCATTTGGGTTGCTGTTTAATGTTCTCGTTGCTGTGTTTTTGCTCTCATAAACAAAATTGAGTAGTACAATGGTCTGAGTTTTTTGGTTTCTGTTGTTGGAGATCAATTTTGTAAATTCTTCCAAAGAGCTTTTCTCATAAAGGGTCTCTTCTGATTTGTTATCTTAAGCATTGTAGTTTCCTTCAAGGGCCTGCTTGTTTGCTAAGAGTTTTAATTCAGAGATTTAAGGTTATTGTTGTTCGGATTTCAAAAAGACTTCTCTCTTTGACTGATTATTTGTAATAAAATAAAATCTAATCTTGCCAAAATCATCTCTGTTCTTGTCAATTTAAGCTGTTCAAAACCAAAAATCACTTCTTCTTTTTTCCTGGGATGAAGAAAACCGAAAATCAACATATTTTAACCAATTCAGTTGATTTTTGTAAATGAAAAAAAAATTTCCCTGACTGTTTACGTCCAATTTTAGTCTAATGACTTTATGATAATTGTGCCCAAAAAATAATTATTTTTTGGGTAAAGAATAATATTGAGTATAAACATTAGCAAGCTCATAAAGTTAACGAAGTTAGAATTTTCGATTGGTGTTGATAATCCTGCATTTCATGGGAATTGAGGTATTCACGGGTATTTTGGTTCCTGTTAAATCTTGTCAAATGAAGAGCTGAATTTCTATAAGTTCCTAATAGCTTAAAATTTCCCACCTTAAATTCATAGGTAACAGACAGGCCCTTAGGGAATAATCTGTTCTTATTCATTTCAAGAAAGCAATCACAAACTACAGTATGGGGTAATTCTCTGTAACATTCTGTTTTCACTCATAGCATTTTTTACTCCTTTTTTTGGACACTAATATTAGTTGATTGATACCACAACCCAGGTAGCCCAATTGCTTGGGGTTGGGTTTGGGACGAACCGTAAACTCAGACGTCCTGGGTTTGATTCCCGCTGGAAGCGCTTGCGTCTTACCTGGTGTACAGGTCAGTTGGGGGCCTTGGGGCGGTTTGTACACCCGGGGGTTTTACCTGGCAGGGTCGGGTCTACACGGCTCGGTCTTGTCGGGATTCACTCATCATAAAAAAAAAATATATATATATATATATATATATATATATATATATATTAGTTGATTGATGATATATAAATTTCACATGTTTTTATTTGCTTTATTTATTTTTAATGTTTTTTTCAATATTTATTATGACATTTATCTAACCTTGCATATCATATTCATGCTTAGATGCCCTGTTCAAGAATGACTATGTGGATACAAGGTGGTTCTTACTTCTTTTTTTTCAACCTTTAGATGATTTTAGGTAAATCGTTTTGTATCATCATGATTTATGATATAGACTGTTTCCTGGCATAATCTATCTGTGTTTTTTTTTTTTTTGATCAACAACAAAGGAATGTATTACTAATAATTTAAGAGATGAGAATACAAAGAAACAAGAAAATATATGGGAGGGAGGACCAGGGGTCCGCCCAAACAAAAGCCAACAACAGGGACCACTAATCATGGAACAGTAGCAATAACAAAACAGAAACTATGCAAACTAGCTTGTCGCTGCCCTCCAATCGAGTTTCAATAGGAGGAAAGGCATGGTGGCAAAGACCTTGGATGAGTTTGCCCAAAAAGAGGCCAGAAATGGACCTTATCCCGCAAATCAGAGAAGGAGGTTTCTTTATCCTCAAAAATCCTCCCTTTCCTTTCAAGCTAGACAACGCAGAAAACAGCCATAAAGGCGCACTTCCTGAGGGTTCTCGCCTTCTTACCCCTCCCCATTCATTCTTTATAAGGGTAATTGGCACCTTAACACACATTCATTCTTGAATTGTCCTTATCGACAATTTAGGAATGCATACTTCTCAACTATTTGGTTCTGATATATTGGATACATTTATAGATCGTTCAGTATATTCTCCTGATGTTCTCTAGGTACAAGTTTAGAGTGGGAAGTCCAATGTACTTTACTCTCTAAATTATGTTCTTGGAGAACTCTAGTGAAATGCTACCGATTTTTCTCTAAATGTTTACAACATACAATCACCTAATAGTTAACAAGTATGCGTAGTTGGTTTGGGGGTTGAGTTTTTTGGTTGGGCTCTTTTTTATGAGCTTCTTTTTATTCTCTTGTATATGTCTCATGTATGAGGGTCTAATCCCTTCATTTCTTTTCTAATACAATCATTTACCTTATCAAAAAAAAAAAAAAAAAAAAAGTTAACAAGTATGCATTTCTTAAATGGGATAGGACCACCAACCTTTATGAGTACACAGTTTCATTTTTTACATCACTACTATTTATTTGTCATGATGTTTTAATCGCAGTTACCATAACACAACACTTGTGTACTTAGGCGAGTGCCTAGACATGACATGTCTTTTGACAACCATGTTTCCTGATTAATTTCTTTTACTTTTCTTTTTCCTTCTTGGAACTATTATTTATTTTTTGTTCATAGACATTTTGTTGGCAAATTGAATTCAGTAGGGAAATGAATGCTGCTGTTGAAGAGGGTTATAAACCTCCACCAGAATTTCAGGAGGATGTGAAGGAACCACTTGTTGAACTCAATTTGACAGATTCAACAGAGCTTTGGCTAATTCAGTGGCCTATTAATCACGTAAGATTTCCTTTCAGCCTTTAGGCTCCTGTGCATGATTCCATCAAATCATAGGGATGAACAGTACAATACAAGTTTCATTACAAACTGTAATAGTCATGATGATGTTGTGATTTTGTTTCACTAGATAAAAGTGAAGGAAACGATTTTCTTTTATAGAAAAGTTTTGTGGCGGCCCAACTAATGTTCAAATGGCTTGTGTTGATAAATTCCTAGTTTTCAGTCACCTCAACTTGGTGTGAACTTGTTTGATGAGGCAGCCTAACCGAAGAGACTAAAATAAAAGTAAACATCCAAAATGCCTTCCATGGCAACAAATGGAATCTTTCTTTTCTTCTTTTTTCTCTCTTTTTGGTGGTGATGGGCCTCTTCTTCTATTTTCTTTTTCTTTTTCTTTTTTTTTTGGGGGCGGGGGGGGGGGGGGGGGGGGGGGGGGGGCTTTTAGCGTGGGGGGCGGCGTGGGGCGGCTTAATTTAAGGTTATTAGCAGCATTGAGTTTATTATACTACTTCATGTGTGTTGCAGCCTCCTGATTTTGATGGGCAAGAATTGTCACTCAAGCTTCATCATAATGGAAAGTTGGGCAGTTATGAGGGGTCATCTGGTGAGTGTAAATTTCCATCAATGATGTGTATGGAAAATTTTCATTTTTACACCCATTTTTCCATGTTACATTGTTACCATGCAAACCCAATCTCTAAAGTAGCTTGATCTGAATGTGACTTTACCCATTGTAGTATATGCATTCTTTTGCAAAATTCTATATTGTGTATCAATATTACTCATTGTGGCAGGAAAGCTATATGACATGGTCAGTTTTCCATCTCAAGAACCAGATGCAACAGTTTTTCTATCATCTGCATCCGGGTCAAAAATTGGTAAGCAGAAACAATGTACATTTTTCCCCGTGTTCAATAAAAATTTCTTTTTATGGATATCCTAACATTGTTTTGGGATTGTATCACCCTTTATGCAAGATTAAGAATCAGCTTTTCTGGTTGCAATTATGTAACTTCTTTGTTGCATAAATTAATCTAAAATACATTTATCTAGCCATGTGAGATTTGACATGTTTATAGGGACCATATATAACCCACCTATTTGTCCCCAAGAATGCTTTTTTGCAACTTGGTGCTAATGTCTTGCTTGTCTTCTCTTTTTATCTGTTGTTGAGGCACATTTGTTTACATTACAGTGCAACTTTGTTCAATTCACCCTGAGAATTGACGGGTCCATTTGGGAAATCTGGTTTTTGGTCCAATCTGGTTCAAACTCAAGTCTGACAGGCATATCCATGTGAAGACATATTTTATAATGAAGTAATGAACTAGTTTTAGATTGAATTCTGTTGGTCTAAAGCTGCATTTATTCCCTCTTATCGTTATGATGTTATTTGGTTCCATTATCTATTGTATGTGTATACACACACACGCCCACCTGCCCACCCGCCCACGCACACACAGCTTTGGTTGGCATATCCAATTTTAAAATTATAATTGTTCTCATGACTTCAAAGTAAAATTAAGAAGTTTATTATTGGCCAAAAACTAGCTTCAGTTCATCAACAAATCACAAGCTTATTTAGGTCTAGAAAGTTAAGGTAGATATATAGAAAATTTGAAAGAGAAGTCATGAAAGCCCTAGAAAATCAACAAAATTTTAGGAAAACATGTTAGTCAAGAGTGCCCATGGCAAATGTGAAGTTCTTGGGCAAAAGTGGACATGTCAGTCATTGCTGTTTAATTTTAAAATGCCATGTTTTAAAGGTAGTTGATAAATGCAGATTATATTAGGCCAGATCAGAGGCTTGGCTTGGGGAGGTAGGGAATCTTGGATGGATTTTTGATGAAGAAATAATCATTTATAAACTTTGGCTGTAAGCTTTATTGCAAGAAGACTCCATGTATGTAAAAGTCAAGAAAAATTGAAAAGGTGAAACTGTAAACCTTGGAATTTTCCCCTATCAGAATTTTCCCCTGAACTTGAAACTTGAAAGTAGTCATGAGTCAGGATGATAAGTTCAATCACAAAGCCCTTGCTTTTTATACTGAATAAGGCTACCAGAAACCTTGGATTGGATTAGCACTTGAAGGAACACAATCCTCTCTCATAATATCTTCGCATGTTAAGCCTTAATTAACTGCTGCCCAAATGTGGTAATATCCCATAACTCCATAAGCAATCACCTCTCCCCATGCTTGTGTATAATGTGAGTCCAAAACCACCACATGATGGGTGTAATCCAGGCATTTTGAGAATAAGTTTTTACACACTCTTGTGACAGAGTTTTTTATCTTGTTTGCAGTTGGGAAGATTTCATGGCGTGTTTCCCTTGTCCATTACCTAGAGCCTAATGAACTTGAAAAATTGGATTCTAACAATGTGAGACAAATGTATCAGAGATCTGGCGGAACGTCATTGACAAATTCTTCCCATTATTTTGCAACTTCTTTGCAAGGTAGTAGATTAAGGAGCTCACGATCGGCTAGTGGACTTGCAGCCTCCACATGCAGTAGCAGGCCTGGCAGTTCTTTGTCTGAAGTTGGGGAGCAATCAAAGCCTTCAAAGAGAAGTCAAGTCCATGAACCCTCTGTTGACATGGGCCAGTCTACTCAAGATTCAGGACTTGGTTATAGTGGAGTTCTACAGGGTCTTTCGAGCATTCTCTTGAAAGGAAATTGAAGAAGATAAAAAATAGGATTAATTCTCCTCCCTTTGAGTCCTTGGGACACAACTTAGCCAAACCGAAGTCAGCGATCTTGGGATTGAAGTTGTTGTCTAACAAAATATTATGAGGTTTGATATCAAAATGGAGGAGTCGCTGGTCACACCCTTGGTGTAGATACTCAATTCCTTTGTCTATGCCTACAGCAATATCTTGGAGCTTCTCCCGACCAAGAAAACGATTTTTATCATCTGCTGAAAATATGAATTTCTCTAGCAACTCATTTGGTAAGAACTCATAACCAAGAGCTCATTGGAATACATCTGCACAAAAACCCACCGAGCCAACAACATTGACATGATGAATTGTACTCATTGTTCCCACTTCATTGATGAACTCTTCTCCATTTCCCATGAAATTGTTTAGCATCTTTACAGCAACAAGAGTTTCATTGGAAAGCTTCCCTTTGAACACAGTTCCATAACCTCATTGACCCAATTTTTCCTTAAATTGATTTGTAATTCTCTTAGTATCAGCATAAGAATATCTAGTGGGCTTGAGAGCTCTGTAATCCTTCAAAAACTTTTCAATCTTCACTTGATTTCCTTTCTCTATTTTAATCTAAGCGATGGGCTCGGTAGAGTAGAACAAAATCCCAGCACAAGAAGAATGAAAGTAAATGTCGCACCCGTATTAAAAGATGGAAAAAATGGATATAATGTTAAGAGCCCTTAATCTCTGCCTAGTCCCCTAATAAGTGATTATGTAAGAGTCAGTGGACAATATAACCTGCAATCTCTAGCCTTCTTCTTGCATCTGCATGTGAAGGATAACAAAATATATTAGAAACTTTTCATGCTTGTTTTTTTTACTCTAATTTTAAATGAAATAATCAGAAACCCAGACTACATTCAAAAACAACATTTGAGGAATGCAAAGGTAAATCACGGTGCTTAGTACATGGCTTGGTTCAATGAATCAATACATGCATGCTTGCTTGATTGGTGCGTAGAAGACCTAGGTAAAGCAAGATGGAGCGTCTAATGATACAATACCTTCAGCTGATTTGTCGAAACATTTGGTTTCAGGTTCTGTGCTATTATATAAATGGGTTCATGTAACTATCCCAATTTAATTCTTAAAACTAGAACAACTTCCTGCTTTAGAGGTTGCCCACTGTGTTCGTCGAACGAAAAAGCTTACATTACAGTCGATTATTGTTAAAAGTATTGACAATCAAATCATGATCACTTAGATTAAAAAAAAGTGGATTTTTTCCAAACCTTAAAATAAATAAAAAATAAAATTATAGTCATGTTTGGCTGTCATGCTAGAAGGGTCTTTTGTTGAATAAGATCATATGTTTTGTTTCAAAATAAATTTTGACATTTTGTTATAAAGGTTTGATATATCACTTTGGTCTAGATCATGGCCAAGCCTGAATTACAGCTGCAGCAGGATCATAATGTCAAATCCAAACCCAAAATTTACACAAAACACTTGAATGGTTCCAACCCGGGTCCATACCCAAATGGAAAACTAAGAAAATGGGAGAGGGTTTAGGACTTTAGGGTATCAAAACTTGGGGTACATATATGGCCCAGACCCATCCCTGTTTTTTGCCACCCTACATTCACTTGCGTATCATGCATGAGTGCTTCTCGAGAAAAATTTCCTTGTAACTGTGATACGGCTGATGCGGTGTCACAGGCCAAAAGGGATCAATCAAAGTGCATTGTCAGAGTACTTTTTATCCCCATCATCTCACTATGCTTGATTCCTATTGGCCCGTGACACTACGAGACCGTGTCACAGTTACATAGAAGACTCACTTGTGCTCCTCGTCAATATGACAAGTAAATGTGCCATGAGTGCAAAAGCCTCATGACGATTGAGAATTTTAATTTTAATTTTTTCTTTTTTTATAATCGATAGAATCTTCTTTTATCCCTAATTCCGCTTGGTATCAATAAATGAGTATCAATATTCATTCATGAGTTTGAATCCAAGAACACTTACTTAACAATTGAAGCAAATGTCACTTGACTATATGCCATTGACCATAACAATTGAGATGAATGAGTTTAAAAACTAATATTAAGAAATTAAATAAATCCTTTCAAAAAATTGTTGATTTACAAGGTGAGAAATAATCAACATGATTATTAAAATTTGGAATATATTGAGGGGACTACCTTGCTAACTAGACCATTTAACGGCATATGTCACAACGGAGACAAACGTTGCCATGATTGGAGTGTGAGCATGGCTCAGGTTTGGCCAAGTGACGTTAGAAATTTCTCACGTCAACAACAAAAATGAACAGGAATCACTAAGGACCTGTTTTGGTGTCTAATATGAAATTAAATAATTCAACAAGTTTTATATAATATTGAAAGCACAAATGCATCACCTTAAATTATTAAATCGAAGAAAATGATGGTCTTCATCACAAATACGAGTGGGAATTCAAAATAATGGCATCTTATGAATTTGTAAGAATGGATCCTATAACATCAACTATAATGATGACTCCAGTCTTTTCAAATATTCTAATTCAATATTGATGGATGGTTTCTTCGAGTAAATTAAGTGCACAAAACCAGCAGGATTAATAATTTGGAGCATTTGCTTTTGTTTTAGATTGTAATGGGAAAAGTAGCATGCAATGGGGCAAAAGTAGGCTGCTAAGGGAGATCGACAAGGGTCTCTGCCACACGCCGTGTGACAAAATTTTGTAAGAGTGTGTGCATTTGCACAATTGTGGTATTGCCATAAGCAAGACGTTCAAGAGATTAATACTGGGCGAAAGTCTTTTTGTTTTTTTGTTTTTAATCGCGCCCGCAAGTCTTGGTAGTCCACTTTATTTGGAGGATTTTAGAGTCCACTTTATTTGGGCATCAAAACTACACCAAGTATTGTTAATCTTATTTTAGTGACTAGACTTTTTATTGGAACAATCCACTGTTAGGTCTCATGCTTAATAGCTACTTCTTTAGCACAAAACGCAGAGAGTACAATATTACACAATGATTCACTCCTTTTTTCGAAGTTTTCAGTTAGATATATCTATCAAGGCTTTGTAAATTGAGAGCTCAAGGGATGGTCATTGGTTGCGGTGCTAGTGCTACCTTGATCATTTTTTTTGATTTGTATCACACAAAATCTTGGTCCAAGGGTTTGAGGACGTGTCAAGTTTGGCTAAGTGACCATAGAATTCCACCCCGTCAGCCGCAAGAAATTAATGATGGGTTTAGTGCATTAATTTGATTTTTCTGATAGAATTTTTAGAAAAAATGCATCATGCGAATCGAATGATTAAGACTCATCCGATTAACCTAATTTTTTCGCAAGACTGTTACTATTTAAAAACCCATCTAAATGTGATTCTATTTCTATATTTTTCTACCCCTAGTCCCAAATTGTAACCCGTTATATAATTTGATTTACAAACAAAGTTTGAAGGGTTGCAATAGCCGCCCTCAATTAGAATTCTGTGGTAAGCAAATTTGATTGAAGTCACTGTTTAATTTTGTTAGTATCCCACATCGGTTGCGGACGATGCCTAAGATAGGCTTATAAGATGGCGCTGGACACTCTCTTAATGAGACGCCTTTTGGGCATGAGGCCCATAAGGACAAACTTGTGAGGCTGGGTAGTGAGCTGGCCAGAGCGGACAATTCCTCGAGGTGAGGGGCTAGGCAGCGCGTCTTACAATGGTATCAGAGCCAGGGTCGTGCCGGTGCCGAGGTGGGGATGTTAGTATCCCACATCGGTTGCGGACAATGCCTAAGATAGTCTTATAAGACGGCGCTGGACACCCTCTTAATGAGGCGCCTTTTGGGCATGAGGCCCATAAGGACAAACCCGTGAGGCTAGCTTGTGTGCTAGGCCAGAGCGGACAATACCTTGAGGTGAGGGGCTGGGCCGCGCGTTTTTACAAATTTCAATTTTTGGCTTAGTTCAACTAATCAAAGGGTATCTCGACCAGTAGTAGTCAACTGATGGACAATTACAACCAGCTGATCGAACTTGTGCTGGAAATGTAATAGCTACTAACTTCACTCGATTATCCTAGGCCTACTCTTAAGATAAGTAAGAACTGGTCTGAGTGTTTCACCATCACCGACAACCACTGAATGAAAAGGAAAAAATACAAAAAAATTTCTGTTCTGGTTAGAGGCGCAGCAAACAGGAAGGAGGATATAAAAATGCTTGCCAAAAATCATTTTTAAATGATTCATATCCTAACCCTCATCCTCTCAGAAACCAGAGCATTTTCAAATCCATGATAAACACATTTCAATCGCACAAGAAAAAGTTTTACCTCAAAAGTGGAAAACGCAGACCAATTCCCCTTCAGGCAGTGTCGATGCCAAAAGATAAGCCGAATGCTCAGTGGTCAGGAACCTGCTATACAAACTGTATCCGCAGTGAAATTAGAAACATGTATACCCAAAATCAAATATGAAATTGACTCACATCCTCATGGTAGCTTAAGAAAAAAGCTGTACCCAAAAAGACAGTAGATTAAGGAAAAACAGCTGATCATCCCTCATTGAAACACTCTTTTGACTTTGAAATTTTAGAAACCAAATTACATACTAACTACAATATAGTTGAACAAGAACCAGTTCTCTTACTGATTGTTAATGGACATAGATGGATATTTTCATATTTCACATCATTGAGGAAAAGAATATATATATATATATATATATATATATAATGAAAATAATAATAGTAAATAAATAAATAAAAATCATCTCTCATGGTAGATGCTCTAAAACCTAAAACCATCTTAAGCGTCCATTTCAATTCATCGTCATTCAATACACTTTTTCCCTCGATTTTGATTGTCCGTGAAAACAACCTTAATTCAGGAATATTACAATGACATACAAAAGTTCCTCACAAGACAATAAGAAACAATCTAATCATTTAAGCAGGGTCATCTGTTTAACAGAGGAAAAGAATTCCTTCTGTCTGTTCCGAACTCTATGAAAAGGGAAGGGAAAAATCAAATAGAAAATTTAAACCAAATTAGTAATGGATATCAATTTTGAACCCCAATCCCTACGTACTATCACTTGGTTACTCAAAACATTTATCCCTTTCATGTCATTCATACCTCAATCTCCATTTTCTCATTCACGTCATATGACACTTAATAGCTCACTACCTTCTTGAAGTTTTGTAACACATTTTACATGTTATAGTGGACTGGTTACCTAAATCCTTAGTAAAAAAGAGAAAAAGAAAAAAAAAAAAAGGGACTTGTTAACTTGATACCTGGTGCTCCAAATGTTTTTAACACCAAACCATTCATCCAACCGCAGGGATGGAGCAAGGAATTTCCTTCAGGCCGGGGAGGTGAACTTTGATTGGTTGTTAGTACTTTATCCTCATTCTAAAAATTGAAGAAGCTTTTTAGTTAAAATTTGGTCTTTTATCTTGTGATTTTGAGGTAGAAAAAATTACAAAAATTTTATAATTCATTGATAAATCATATTTTAATGGGCGATCAAAGGGACTATTAGGTCTCTCTTAGTGAAATGAGAGATTGTGGGTATTGGGAACTTTTATAAGGAGGAAAAAATAAAAAATAATTGGGGTGAGAAAAAAAAATAAAAGGGGTTAATAATTTTTATTCTTATTTTTTTTTTGATAATTAGGGGTTAATAAAATTTAGGTGAGGCAAATCTAAAGAGTAAAAAATGTTTGAAGTATAAAATATTTATTTAACAAAACCAGGGGAGGCAGCCCCCCCCCCCCCCCCCCCCCCTCCCTTCTCTTCCTCAGCATCCTTGGCTCCGTCCTTGTCCAATCGGAAAACTAATAAGGTAAACTGTCAGTAACTCTCGGAACACAAACAATGTTAGCAAAAAGAGCCTAGGTCACAAGTCCTGTTTTCGACTTTTGGCTATTTTAGTTCAACCTTGGGGTCAACCAAAAACGAAACGTGACATCATCATGATGTAATAATATATTAATTATTAATTATAGATAACAAAACACAGCAATGTTGCCAAAATTCCAACAACTTTATAAACCCTTCGTAACAACATAACATAACAATAATGTACAATGGCATGGTTTTATCACATATAATTCAAACTTTCAGCATATTCGAGTTTTCTAGTGAACAAACTAAACTAATGAACAAAATTTATTCTATTCCTATAATAAATCAAATGAAATGAATAACTTCATGCAACTAATAAGAATTTTATAAAATTGATGTGCATGTGCATACCCACACACACATATATTATTGAAACCTCAAAGGAAAAAATATCAAGAATTCACTCGGTTCCAATTTGGATGTGTTCAACAAAATAGCTGTCTCATCAAAATAGGAAGAAGATACAAAGGTTGTCATCATTTCGCCAATAAAATACATTGGTGGCATCAGGTAATGCAGTCATTAAATGGACAAAAAGGTTGCGCAGGGAACTAATAAGGAAGCAACACAATGGCAAGTAAGAAAATATGGCTTTACGGGCTTGTACAGAGTAGGGGGCTCAAAAGCTTCTAAGCATTTTTTGCTCAGTCCACTCTAAGCATTGTTTGAAATATTTTATCTTTTACATGACGTAGACAAGGGAAGTTATCTTTCCTTGCATTCGTCCTCTTATTAACTTATTATGAATTGAAGTCATGTTTATCATTCTAGCAGGCATATCTTATTGGGATGCTAGGTTATTTTTTAATGCTTCTACTCTTTAATTTTTTTTTTTTTTTTAAAAAAAAAAGAGAGAGAAGTTGCCAACACAGTCTTAACTTATATGCGGAGTAGGGAAATTAAACCACGCATTGTTCCTTTTGGATAGTGGCGATAAGTACCAAAGACAGATACTGGATCTAATTCCAGAATGATTTTTCTAAAACTCCATTCCAGGCCGGCCAAAACCCATGGGCCATTGTGAGTCCCAAGAGCTCATGTACATTATAAGAAACGCTTTTAATGTTTGGCCCTTTTTCAGGTAAAAAAACAAGGGACCTTTTAACTCAAATGAACTTATAATTCACTTTAACTTGTTGCTTTTTAGTTTGGAGATTGTGCTAATTTTAGCTACAATTGTGGTTAATTGGCCATCTAGAGGAACTGTCAGATATTTTGTTACACCAATGTCTCAGAGTTTAACTCTATCCGAGTATTAAAACAGAACAAAAATAAAAATAAAAATAGAAGGATGCACTTATGGAAATAATGGCCCGATGAGTGATTTGTATATATAGAAGGCTGGGAAGAGTAGTCATACAATTGCTCATTTGAGAGCCATCAAATATCCCCTTCACAATGATTTCCATCATGTCTGAGGAAACATTAATTTCCTTCATCATATTTCATGGATGAAGCATTTGATGGTTTTTGAAAAAGCTACAGAAATTACTCGCACAATACATTATATAAAATTTCATGCGCATACACATAAGCATGTGTATGCAAAGACTTCGTGGAGTCAGTCAAGAGTACAAACTTGATGTCCTCTTCAAATCAGTTTCACCTCATATTGTCAATACACACAAGGATTTCAATTCCTGCTAATATGAAACACACTGTATGGAATGCATAAAACTCACTATTAGAATTTCATTTCACTTGGCATATAGACTGTAATTGGTAAATCGAGTCTCTTATCGTAGAAAGCCTTTGAATTTTCAATGTAATCAAGTAGCAATTGTTTTGGACTGTAGCCAAAGTAGAAAGCAGATAGGGAATTGAATTAAGGTGCATAAATTCTAGCTACCGTGCATGCATCATCTCACGTTCAGCCATATGCATCACCATCACCTTTATGAAAGTTTCTTTGTTCAAGAGAGACGGCCCTTTCACCGTGGAATCCAAGGCAAATGTAGTGGGTCTAGTTGTAGACCAAACTAATTATATTGTTCAATCATGACCAAATAATTTTTAAGTCATTTGACTTAAGACTATTATAAACTTATTATTTTAAAGGAAAAAAAAAAAGAAAAGAAAGGAAAACTTTAATGGTTTAACTTGGAAGAAGAAAAAAAAAATCAGCACAATTAATGTTCTAAAGTCATCAAATCAATCTATTATTTCCCTTCACTGTGCATCTCTCTTGTGTTGGAAAAATACCACATCCCACATCGACTAAATATCAAGTCTAATATGTCTTCATATACTTATTTGGGTTCTCCACTCATAAGTTTAGGCTTTTAAATTGGAAACTGAACTTGCTATCAACGCATGTCGTTCAAGTCTGTTCTATTGTACCTAGCCACATGTTTTTCCTTTAAAAGTGGAAAGGTTTTAGAAGGTCATAGGTTCAACTCTCTTTTAGTGTGTATATCTTATCTAGCCAAAAGAAAAAAAAAACACCAACTCTTCTATATTGCAAGAAACGAATGAATTGTAATGTACAAGATTTACCCGTATCACTTGGTTATTACCTTCTGGTTGTATAGAATGATTTGGTTATTACTTGGATAGTTGAATGGAACCATTTGAACCATATCACTTGGTAGGTAGAGAGAAGAAATTGTAATTTTGGTAAATCGAGTCTCTTATCATAGAGCCTTTGAATTTTCAATGTAATCATGTACCAATTCTTTTGGACTGTAGCCAAAGTAAACAGCAAGATAGGGAAATAAGGTGCATTAATTCCAGCTACCGTGCATTCATCATCTCACGTTCAGCTATCACCATTACCTTTATGAAAGTTTCTTCGTTCAAGAGAGAGAGGCCCTTTCCCCGTGGAATCCACGGTAAATGTTGTGAGGTGTTTGTATTTATCTTTTATTGCACTCTAAGAAGTTAGGTTAAGGGGTTTTTATGAGAGCGGAGGGCCATAGGCCCATAGTCCAAACTTGCCTGTTAGAGGTCTAGTTGTAAGCCAAACACTAATTATGTTGCCCATTTATAACCAAATAATTTTTAAGTCATCTGACTTTAGACCATTTTATATTAACATTTTTAAAAATAAAATAAATAAATAACGCTTCATTTTTAAGTCCATGGAAAAACACGATTGTGTTCCCCAGATGTCAACATTTTAGCTCCTCGTCTTCGTAGAGATCACTGCCTATGTAGGTATGAGGCATCTTACACGAGACGTTAGAGGAATAGTTTGAGCTAAAACCTCGGCAAGGAAATGATATTGTCAATCAAATCCAACCCAATATTTACACTAAATACTTGTATGGCCAAAAATGAATTAGACTTGTATTGACATTGAGGTGCTGCTTTAATTTAGACATATTTATTGACTGACTTTATAAAATGCAATGCCCCAATCCTCACGGGTAAACAGTAGGCTATATAATTCAATATAACCATACCCGGTGGTTAATCCCAAAGAATTACCATCAAGACATTTAAAAACCTATTTAAAAGTGATTCAATATGACAAACTAGTTCTTTTTTTTTCTTTTTTTCTTTTTTTGGGTTAAGCAAGTAAATATATTAAGGAAAAACCAAAAAACAAAAGAATTCACAAAAACAAAAACTTGTTCTATTTAAAAACCTATTCAAAAGTGATTTTGTTTCTATATGGTGCCACCCACTAGTTCCAAATTGAAACCCATTAAATTGAGATCCCCATACCTTGACTGATTGGCTTCATAGAGTCTTTGCCCACTTCTCACGGCTACATATAGCTTTCAATCAAATCATGAGACATCGACTATTGCAACGAATTGATGGCTTCTTTATTAATTTATTGAGTCTGCCTAATCGACTCTTCCCTCATTTTCCGTGTACACAACTACAAACTTGTCACTAGTTGAAACAAGAAAAGCTTAGAAGTCTTCCAAGTTTGTGTACCACTACTATTGCGAGACTTATGGTCCAAAATTGTTCCAAGTCTGTGTACCACTACTATTTCCCAAAATTGTTTCAAACAATGTGGAAGCTCTTATTGTTCCAAATGGAGGTGTTTGTGCTAAGACCTGGCTTGTGAATGGAGACCAACGATGGGTCGTGTCATGTGATACAATCTTGTAACATAATATCTGCATCGGAGCAATGTAATCTTGACTCATCCAACACCTTCACGACATTGGTGTCTTCTTTTGAATGCACCCATTGACTTGACTTTATCAAATGCAATTTATACCGCAATCCTCACGTTTGAAGATGACCGTATCTACGAACTTGAATGATGCACACCTATTTTCTAGACTGATCTATGATCTTTCAAGGAAAAATGGAACTTGGAATTGTATCGAGGCTTGACAAATTGGGAACACATATCTATTTCTTGTTGGTTCCCACTTGAGGCTTGGATCACTTTGCCCAAATTCCCAATCCAAAAATCAAACAACTAATCAATGTGTATATACGTGTTTCGTTAGACGTAATATATTTGGTTTGTTGGTTTTGTTCAGCTCATTGGACAATTGGTAGTATAATGCGGCCCAACATCAGCCGGTCATAACAAATTAGTATACATAAATATAAGAAAGTTTATAAAATCTAGTAGAAAAATAATATTATTGTTCTTTTTTTCTTTTCTTTTTTGTTTGATGAACGATCAAAGACTTTATATTAAGAATCAGTTACCTGATACAAATCAACAAAAAAATTGGTCCCTAACAAATTCCGGGACTTCCTCCATCCAAACACATAAATCATCAATATTTAGAGCATATCTTGCGAGGCCATGTGCAACCACGTTCCCTTCACGACGAACATGGCAAAAAGACACCATGTCAAAGAATTGAGATGCATCAAAAAGAATATCCTCAATAATAAGGCCCAAAGGAGTTAGAAGATTTTCCTTAGAATTAAGAGCAGTAATCACTTCAGCACTATCCCCTTCTACCTCAAATGAGTGTAACCCCAAATCGCGTGCAAAACCCATAGCAAACCGAACCGCCATTGCCCCCACCACTGCCACCATAAAATCACCTGGGAGCTTTCTAGAACTAGCAGCTATAACTTGCCCTCCCAATCCCTGACAATCACACCCAACCCCGCGCAATGGGGTTCTTCACATAAGGCACCATCCACATTAATTTTAAAAACACCCTCCCTCGGAGGTTGCCAACGAGCCAAAGTCCTACCACTTCCTGAGTGCCCCGGCGTAGCTATAGCCTCTGAGAAATCCTGCCATAATCTAGCAGCTTTCCCAATAATAGCAACTGGTGCCTCACGGATACCCTCAAACACCCACCTATTCCTCCCATGCCAAATCGCCCATAAGGTCAGTAACACCTGTGCAAACAGCTCCTTATCCGCGTGCTGCTGAAGCTCACTCAACCAGACCTTAAAATCCGGTAACATAGTCCCACCTCCCTGACATCCCAAGCCACTCGCCTGCCAAACCAGCTTGGCAGAAATGCACTCCCAGAGGCAATGAAAAATAGTTTCCTCCTCCAGTCCACACAAGGGGCACAGGGGATCCACAAGAATCTTTCTCCTCGCAAGCCCAACATCGTGTAGGAAGGATGCCTTTAAATGCACGCCACATAAAGTGTTTAACCTTATTGGAACAAGTTGTTTCCAAATAAAAGTACCTGCATCTTGTGTAGCAGTAGAAGATGAACTTTCCCCAGAAATAATATTATTGTTTACTAAATGAATTATCAGTTCTGTTTTTCTTTTCCCTAAGGGTAAGATGCCTAAGGGAGAAAATCACGTGACTGAATCAATTGTGGGGGAATTACAAATTGGTCCGGCTACAGGGAAATAATCAAATATGACTACTAACTTCGTAATATATGACTACTGACTTAATTAAGAATGATTATTAGAATATTGATATGTAATTATTTGCCAATAACTAGACCAATCTGTAACTCCCCCATCAACTATTGGTTTACTTTAGAGGGCCATTCGTAGGAAAAAAAATTGAATAACAAAAAATGAATAATAAAATAATATTTACTGTTGAGAAAATCAATTATTGGTGCTTTTTTTTCCTCCAAGGTAAGATGGGCAAAGGAGGAAATCATCTGACTGAATCAATTGGAGTATTGGTTTACTTGCATGTGGAGTTGAATGACAATTGATCATTTGCAAAAGAATAAAGAAGGGAGAGAAGGCAATTGGCTTTGCTTCCATTTAATTGTTACAAACACATAGTCAAAGGCGTTTTCAAAAAACAATTTTTTATTTTCTTCATGAAAAAAGAAAAACGATCAAACTTCAGAACTTCAAAGGCATTCCAAACATTTGAGTGGTTTATATGGGCAACATTTTTCGTAGTCCTCTATTCAAATAGAAAAATATATAAGTACTTGAATAAAAGGCAGCATATATATTGTAAAAATCCGTCACTAAAAATTAAACATAAAACTTGGGTCATCAATGAGCCAACCCGACTGTTCCTTGGTCCAATATTATAGAAAAACCATGAGGCTTAGATAGCAGGAGAGAAAGGAAAAGCAATAAAGGGAGATTCTTCATGGTAGAAATATCACCCAAAAAAGCCCAATGCCCTACACTAGCAATTCCAATTCGTGGACCAACAACTCAGCAAGGGTAGATGTCACATACCATGTGAAAAATATCTGTGAAAGAAATTATGCATTTGCCATATCCAACACGTTTCGTGACATCGATGTGTTTTTTCAAATATGACATTTCTTGACTGACGTCATAAAATGGAATGCCCCAATCCTTACAGGTAGAGATAGTGGATTTGAAGATGGCCATATTCGATGGTTGGTCATAAATCATGCATGATTAATGCGGTGTATTTTATGGACTAAGGATCTTTCGAGGTATAGTGCAAGTAATAACGTCAAGTGAGAAATTTCACACCATAAATATATGGGCAATATTCCATGGTATCCATTGGAAAATTCATATATAATCTGTCGTATACATTTTGGTGCCAAGTTATTTTCATGACCTCAGAAAATAAAGAAAATCTTTTTCTTTATTTTAGCAAAACTATGAGGCTTAGATAGCAGGAGAGGACACAAAAAAAAAAAGGATAAAGGGAGATTCTTCAAGGTAAAAAATATCACAAAGAAATGCCAAATGTCATCGTAGACTAGCTATTCCAAAAGTCTAGTCTTTTTGTTTTTTGGCACGCCCAAGTCTTCAATGAGTATCGTCCCAAGTCTTTTTGTTTTTATTTTTTTAGTATTGCTGGACTTTAGAGTCCACGTTATTTGGGTGTAAAAAATACACCAAGTATTCATCATCTCACTAGAAATTTTATTGGAACAATCCACCTTTAGGTCTCATGTTTAATAGCACTTTCGCACATACGTAGAGAGTACAATACACAATGAATATTCACACTATATCTATCAAAGCTTTGTAAATTGGGAACTCGATCAAAGGATAGCCATTGGTTGTTGTGCTAGTGCTAGCTTGATCATCCAATTGATTTGTATCACACAAAATCTTGGTCAAAGGGTGTGAGCAAATGTCAAGTTTGGCTATGTGACCATAGAATTCCGTGGCGTCAGCTGCAATAAATGATCAGCATCCATTAAATTTTGGGTTTTGCACATTAATTTGATTTTTCTGATAGAATTTTTAGAAAAATGTATTATACAAATCAAATGATTAAAACTCATCTAATCAACATAATTTTTTAGCAAAATTGTTACTGTTTTAAGCCCATTTAAACGTGATTTTTATTTTGTCTTTTGCCACCCACTAGTTGAACTTTCGTGGGAGAGAGAGGAGACGTAAGAGGTGAGCTAGAGTGAGCGAGTTCACGCCCAATAAAATTTTTGAACAAAAAGGGGAAAGAAAAAAAAAAAGGGAAACAAGAATCATCTTTCTCAAAATTGTTCCAAACAATGTGGAAACTCTTATTGGTCCAAACGAAGGTGTCTGTGCTAAGACCCGGCTTGTGAATGGAGACCAACTAGGGGTCTCTCACTCTTTCATGTTGTGTGATACAATCTTGTAACAAAAAAATTTGCATTGGAGCAATGTAATCTTGACACATCTAACACCTTCACGAAGTGGTGTCTTCTTTTGAACACATCCATTTACTTGACTTTATCAAATGCAATTAATACCACAATCCTTACCTTTCAAGATGGTCATATTTGGTGGGTACCTGGATGGTCATGAACATGAATGATGCCCACATATTTTCAAGACTGGTCTACAATCTTTCAAGGGAAATTTAATAAAACTTGGAATTGTGTTAAGGCTTGACAAATTGGGAATACATCTCTATTCTTGTTGGGTCCTACAGTCCTACTTAAGGCTTGGATCACTTGACCTAATCCAAAAATCAAACAACTATTCAATGTGTATTCAATGTGATAACGAAGTATACGTGGATGGGAAGGGATATGTTTACATTTAGTATAAAACTTTTTACTCTTAATACTTCTCAATATCTTAACATTTTGCTAATTTAATTGTTAGATTAGATATTATACTCATGCACCTCATGCATGCCGAATTTTAAGTTAATCAGATATCGAAAAGCATTTAATCCATACGTAAACTTTCATTTATTTTATAAATAAAATTATAATTTAGGGGCAATTTATAAATGATTGAGCTAATTCCTAATCTCCGATTATCTTGAAATTTGGCATGCATGATGTATAATAATATTGGGCTTTGCTACATATCTCGAATTTGAGATTTCCAATCAAATTCAAAGGTGGAACCCACTTTTAGCTGATATTTTTAGTTTTCGTCTCAATATAGGTTTCGTCCTTCTTAGCTAATTTTGCTTCTTTTGTGAGTTGAATTGTAACAATTATAAGCCCTGTACCAATACCGGCTTTTCTTTATTGTTTATATTTGTTACTCATTTCTTCTGTTGTATTCTTTTTTCTTTCTTTTAATAATACTTCAAGCCTATGAGGTTTAGACGCTTTATTTCTCAATGGTTTTAGAAATGTTTCTAATTTAAGAATCAGATAAATTCATCAACAAGATTATGAATTGAGATTTAGGGAACTGTTGTGCTAATTGGGTCATTTTAATGGCATATGTCAAGTTTGGCTAAGTCACCATAAAAATTTGCCACATCTGCAACACAAGAATGATCCCGAATATTCACTAATCAATGTGTTTCGATCATCAAGTAAATCTAGTGTACAAAATCAGCTAGATTAATAATTTGGAGCATTTGATTTTGTTTTAGATAGTAATGGAAAATAGTAGTATGTAATCGAGAAAAATAGGCTGCTGATAGGGACCGACAAGGGTCTTTGCTACATGCCATGTGACCAAAAAAAAAAAAAAATGACAGAAAATCTGCACTTGGACAATGTAGTATTGCCGTATCCAATACATTTTGTAGACTGATTTCATAAAATGCGATGCCCTAATCCTCATGGATAGAGATGCTCAGATTCAAGATGACCAAATTAATTTAATGGTTGGTGATGAATCATGATTAATGCCCATGTATTTTAATTTTTTGGCCAAGGATATTTTGAGGCATAGTGCAAGATATAAGTGGACAAACCAGAGTGAGAAATTCCACCCTATGGATGGATAAGTATTCCATGGTATCCATTGGAAATTAATGTATAACCTCTTCTAGTCTTCTATGCATTTACGTGCTAAGTTGTTGATTGAGTCTTTTCTTTTCCTAGTCCTTTTCTTTAGCCGACTCTTTGTATGACTAGTTTTGCGGGACTTTAAGGTCCAATCTATTTGGGCGTAAAAAATACGCAAAGTATTCTTAATTTTATTTAGGGATGCATTATCTTGTTAAACGTTTTTATTTATCACCCGTTAAACCAAGTTCATTGGGTGCCTTTTCTTTATTTATTTTATTTTTTATTTAAAAAACACACATGCTAGAAGGGTGGGGGTTAAGGCCTACCAGATTTATTATCCAAACAATAAACATTACATATGCAAATGACCCATATGAAGATTATCATAGAATACAATGAAATGTAAGTCACTTTATTTGCAAACAAATCTATTGATTTTTTTGAGTTATTTCTCCCTAAACAAGGAAAAATATACATAGTTTCAATCATAGTTGTCTTAGTGTAATGATAACTTTTAGTCCTTATGGGTAAGATGACGCATGTTTAGTTCTACACAGCAACAAAATGGAAAAGGAAGAGGAAAAACAAGAATCATCTTTCTCAAAATTGTTTCAAATAATGTAGAAACTCTTAATAGTCCAAATTGAGGTATCTGTGCTAAGAACCGGCTTGTGAATGGAGACCAATTAGGGGTCCCTCTTTCATGTCGTGTGATACAATCTTGTAATAAAAAATATGCATTCGAACGTTATAATCTTCACACATGCAACACCTTCATGAAATTGGTGTGTTCTTTTGAACAGAGTTGTGGATGGTCTTGAACATAAATGATGCCCACTTATTTTCCAGCTAGACTGATCACTTGTTTTTCTTTTTTTTTTCTTTTTTTTTTTTTTTTATCAAATGATAGAAATACTGCATTGAAGATAGAAAACGGTTACATGAGACACCGACTATTAAGTCTTTGCCCACTTCTCACGGCTAAATATATCTTTATATCAAATAATCAGACATCGACTATTGCAATGAATTGATAGGTCTTTTCCTTCATAAAGTTTGTGCAGTAATTTTGACTACTATTCTTCCTAGACGTGAAAATGAGTAAAGAAACATAAGAAGGCAACATATATTATAAAATCTGTCACTAAAATTAGACATAAGGCTGGGATCATCAAGGAGCATGTGTATTCAGAGTCGTAACAATAGAGTAGTGCACTAATTATCAGTTTAAATGAAGATACAATTGCCATGAAGACATGTACTTATGCACTAATTATTATTATTATTTTTTCCTTATAGAATGTATTTTCCTTTAAAAAATGCTTTGAGCAAATCAAATATGAGTTAAAACTCATCCCGTTAACCTAATCATTTGACAAACCTTTTTTTTTTAAAAAAAAATTTTAAAAGCCATTTAAAATTTTGTATTCTGTTTGAATCTTGTGCCACCCACTGGTCCCAAACTGAAACCCATTAATTTGATTTCAATTGGGGAAGTTTCCTCCCCCATGCCTTGACTAACTTCATAGATTCTTTGCCCACTTTATAGCTTTAAATTCTCTCGCTCTTCATTTATTATTATTATTATTATTATTTTGTTCTTCCTTTTGATTTGTACTCAATGAAAAAGTTTATGCTAAATATTTGACATTATTTTTATCTTTTTTTTTTTAATTTTTTTTCAAGTACATGTATTATGGAATAACTTATGGTACCGCCAATCAAAGTGGAAAAAAGTTTTACACTTTAGATAGCAAGATTCGTTATAGTAGATTTTTAATTTGATAAATAGTAGCTTTTAGTAATAATTTTCTGTCAATAAATAAGGTAGAATGGATATTTAGAAATCATAATTTCAGTGTAACTACTTGGATGTTGTCTTCTTTGATTTTAGTAATCGTCTTATGTATAATAGATAAGTTTATGAGGTTAGCTTGTTTGGCTACGTTCTCAAAAATGTGTTTTCAAAAAAGGGTAAAAATTTTTGAGAAAAAGTTTGTAGAATAAAATCACAAAAAAAAAAAAAAAAAAGAAAAAAGGGAGACAAGAAAGTGGCCAACTTAAATACTACGGAGTTCACGCCCAAAAGTAAAGTCTTTTTGTGTTTTTTTTTTTTTGTTGCGCCCCAAGTCTTGGTAGTTTGTGCCACTAGCTAGTATTGAAGGACTTTAGAGTCCACTTTATTTGGGCATAAAAAATACACCAAGTGTTCTTAATCTTATTTTAGTGACCAAACTTTTTATTGGAACAATCCACTTTTAGGTCTCATGCTTAATAGTTACTTCTTTAGTTATTAAGCATGACTAGTCCCAAATTGAAACCCGCTATATAATTTGCTTTCATTTGGGGAAGTTTCCTCCCCCACACCTTGACTGGCCTCATAAAGTCTTTGCCCACTTTAAATCTAGCTTTATATCAAAATCATGACTAATGAGACATCAATTATTGCAATGAATTGATAGCTTTTTTCCTTCATAGGGTCTGCATTGTTATTTTGACTACGATTCCCCCTTGAAGTGATAAAAATTAATTAATCCACCATCCCCGATATCAAAACTGGAAAAAGAAAAGGAAAACAAATCATCATTCTCCTTGACACAACTGCATAATCTTTGGAAAACCATAAAATTCTCGTGTTTGCTTTTGAGAACTAGTCGTCGTTGATAGAAATGGCATTTACAATTTTTGTTTCATTTTTATAGAAATTTTCATGAAAACGATCAAAAAGTCCACTTAAATGACAAATTTTGAGAAAAATTTAGATTACAAAGTTTGTTAAAATGATATTTTCTAATAGACAGCATGGTCAGTTTTCGTGAAAATTTTTAATATTTTTCATAAAACCTTGAAATGTTAAAATAAGTACATGGGTGCTTAAGAAATTTTGTCGTAGCAATAGCTACTCCCTTTTGTTACTGATTGTGTCCCATCCCGAAGGGACCCACCAAAAAAAAAAAAAAAAGCAAATTAATCTAGGTTTGGCCTTGATATCAGGCAATTCATGCAACCGCCTAAGGCCCCTAATTTTTAACCAAAAATGAGGGCCCCAAATTACTTGTTACCCTTATAATAGGTCCCAATTTTTAATAATATATGCAAGAAAATTTTGTGTGTACTAGGGAAAAAAATTGTCAAGTATAAATTTTGTTGTGAATGTAAATATGTATATACAGTATAGAGGGCCCCATTTTGAGAGTTCACCTAGGACCCAAAAAACTAATTAGGACCATCCTTAGATTAATCAGAATCGTTCAATGAAGATTATGGCCGAACATGAATAACAGTGCAAGGAGATAACATTGTCGATCAAATCCAACCCAAATACCCAATATTTACACTAAGCACTTTGTATGGCCGGACGTGAATAACATTTGTATTGCCATATCAGTCAAGTTCATGTCATTGATCAATGTACTATTTCAGACACATTTATTGACTGACTTCATAAAATGCAATGCTCCAATCCTCACGGTTAAACAATAGGCTATAGGATTCAATATGACCATACTTGGTGTATATTTTATGCCCAAATAAATTAGACACAAAGTCCTGCAATATATATATATATATATATATTGCAGGACTTTGTGTCTAATTTATTTGGGCATAAAATATACACCAAGTATATATTCTTAATCTTTATTTTCTGATTAAAATTTTTATTGGAGCAATCCACCTTTAGGTCACATGCTTTAAGTAATACCTCATTAGCACAAACACAGAGAGTACAGTACACTATGAATATTCACATAAATCTGTTGAAGTATGGTAAATTGAGATTTTAGGGAATGCACATTCAATTGATTTGTTTCGCAATAAATCTTGGTCAAAGGGTGTGAGCACTGGTCAAGTTCTAAGTGACCATAGAATTCCGCCGCCTCAGCATCCGTTACCTTAAAAATTCCCAGGATTGATAAATTCACGCGCTAGCAATTAATTTGAGATCCCCACACCTTGATTGACTGGCTTCATAGAGTCTTCCCAGAAGTGCCATAGAAGACGCACAGTCCCTCATTTTCCGTGGACACAACTGCATAAGTGCATCGTCTTTGCAGAACCACAAAATTCTCGTGTTTGCTTTTAAGAATCAGTCATTCTTGAAAGATATGGGGAAATTTTACGCTGCTGGGTTTCTTCTAGTAGTTATTTTGTTGCTCGTTGAAACCGCGCAGTTCTGCTTGGGGGGGAATTCAAGTTTGGGTTGCATAGAAGGAGAGAGACAAGCTCTTCTCAAGTTCAAACAGAGTCTCAACGACCCTTCACATAGGCTCTCTTCTTGGAAAGGCACAGATTGCTGCAAATGGAAAGGAGTAAGCTGCAGTACGAGTACTGGACATGCCGTCAAGCTCGACCTCCAAATGACAAACGCCACAGCTTATTATTGGGACTGGGACGTATCCAATCAGTTAATGGCCCAGGAGGTAAACTCTGGTTTGCTGGAGTTGAGATACTTGAATTACTTGGACTTAAGTTGCAACAACTTTCAAGGAACCCCAATTCCGAAGTTCTTGGGGTTGATGGAACAGCTAAGGTATCTCAATCTCTCTAATGCCAACTTTAGTGGAATGGTTCCCCCTCAGCTCGGAAATCTCACCAACTTTCCTGTTCTTGATCTTAATCATCTTTCTGCATACTATACTGAATATGGAAAAGCACCGACTATTCTGAATCTAGAATGGGTTGCAACACCTTGACGTGAGCGGCGTAGACCTTGGTGGTGCTCGTAATGTGATGCAGGTACTCAACATGCTCCCTTTGTTACTCGTGTTACGCTTGGCATGGTGTGGACTCAATAACACTCATCTTTCTCAAGCTTCTACTAATTCCACGTTGGGAACGGCTATTGCAACCCCCAATATACTAAGTTGCCCCCCATATTTTTTAATTAAAAAAATTATGGGGCGAAATTACCAAAAAGGGCTTAAGTACCCTCACCCACCCCACCCCATCCCACCCCACCGGCGACGGCAGGCTCCGGCACCCCACCCCACCCCACCCCACTGGCGACCCTCTTCTTCTTTCCCTCCTCTTCCCTCTTCTCTTCTTCCTTCCTCCTCTCCCACACCGGCAACCTTCACTCCCCTAGCTCCCTCCCGTCGGAACCCTCTTCTTCTTCTTCTTTTTTTTTTTTTATTTTTTTTTTTTTGTTCTTCTTTCCTTTTCTTCTCCTCTTCCCTCCCGTCAGCAGCCTCTATTTTTTTCTTTCCTTTTCTTTCTCTTCCCTTCCGTCGCGGAAAAAAAAAAAGAAGGGGAAAAACCTCCTTGTCGGAAAAAATGGAGGTTTTGAAATCCTTTTTTTTTTCTTCTTTCCTTTTCTTTCTCTTCCCTCCCGTCGCCGGAAAAAAGAAAAAGGGGAAGAACCTCCTTGCCAAAAAAATGGAGGTTTTGAAAAAAAAAAACCTCCCTTGCACAAATTTGACCAGCAGAGGAAAAAAAAGAAAAAAAAAAGAAAGAAGAAGAGGGAAGAGTCGCCGGAAAAAATGGAGTGGCCCTTCCTCGCCGGTCGCCATCACCGTCACTTCTTCTTCTTTTCACCAGTCCACTGCCATGGGGTGTGGGGTGGGTGAGAATGCGAGGTATTGAGGTCTTTGAGAGAGGTGGGTATGGAAATTTTGGGGGTGGGGATAACAGGTGGGGGCAACTTAAGGGATTGGGGGGTTGCAATAGCCGTTCCCTTCCACGTTTTTTTCATCTGTTGAATACCTGGATCTTAGTGAAAATTCATTCCAAAGCCCATTTCCACATGTTCTTCAAAACATGACTTCTCTAAGAGTCCTTGATCTTTCAATGAACTCTTTCAATTCTTCAATTCCACTCTGCTGGGTAATTTTCGAAGCCTAGTAAATCTTAATCTTGCATTCAATGAGTTCAACAGCATCGAAGGTGGGATATCAATGATCTTATGGAATTGTTGCAATTTGAAATCATTAGATTGTCTTACAATTCCCTACCTCATGGAGAGTTATTAGAAAATCAATGGAATTTAACCAGATGCATTGAATATGATTTGGAGGCACTGAGTTTGGCTTGTAATGAATTCAATGGTCATTTGCCAGATCAGTTAGGGAAACTTACAAAATTAAAACGTCTTCATCTTGAGAGTAATTTGTTCTTTGGTCCAATTCCAAAAACAATGGGGGGAATTGTCTGCCTTGAGAGAATTATTTCTTTATAATAATTAGTTGAATAGGACTATTCCAGATTCTCTCGGAAAACTTTTAAACCTCGAGAGATTTGACATCTCTTCAAATTCCTTAGAAGGTAAACTCTCTGAAGTTTACTTTGCAAACCTCTCACGGTTGAAATATTTGAGAATTGGTTCTAATTATCATTTGGATTTCAAGGCGAAATCTGACTAGCTACCTCTTGTTCAACTCAATTACTTTAGTATGAGTTCTTGCAAAATTGGGACTCCCCGCAATGGCTTGGAACGCAAAAGGGACTCATAATTCTAGTTCTCTCCAATGCTAGCATCTGGACCTATCCCCAAATGGTTTCAAGATTTGCACGTCTCCCAATTGTATCTCTCTCACAACCAAATCAATGGACGGTTTCCTATTCTCCCTCATGTAGAAGGTGTATTTCTAACAACTTGATCTCAGGCCCCTTCCACAAAATATTGGTCATATGATGCCTGCTTTGCAATATTTATATCTCGATCAGAACCTTATAAATGGTACAATACCAACCTCATTGTGCAAAATAGAAACTTTGCGGTTTCTAGACCTCTCAAACAACAACTTATCTGGGAGCATTCCTAATTGTTGGAGGAATTTGTCAGAGCTATATCTCTCAAACAACAGGTTATCAGGGAAAATTCCTTCTTGTTTCGAACCTTTGTCCATAATAGATCTCTCAAACAACTGGTTATTTGGGAACATTCCCAATTTTGGGAGGGATAGTCCTGATTTATATGATATTAATCTATCATCCAACATGCTAACAGGGCCTATTCCAAGCTCTTTTGGGCATCTTTCTTATCTGGCATGGTTGCACCTAAACAACAATAGTCTTAACGGAGAGCTTCCTTCAGCCTTGAGAAATTTTACAGCATTGATAGTTTTGGATCTTGGCGAAAATAAATTCTCTGGAAATATACCTAAATGGATTGGAGAGAAGCTTGGGTCTTTGCAAATTCTGAGGCTACGAAATAATTTATACAACGGAAGTATTCCTCCGCAAATATGCCATCTCTCTAAACTGAAAATCTTGGACCTCGCGGATAACAATCTTATGGGAACTATCCCCCGTTGTTTTGGCAATCTCAGTGGCATGGCTCAAAACCAAGAAGATGGCAGCTATTTATCAGAATGGGATGTCGAGAACGTCATGGAAGTCATGAAAGGAAGAGAGCTTCAATTTACAAAGATATTATGACTTGTAGTAAACATGGACCTTTCATGTAACAACCTTGTCGGCATGATCCCTGAAGAGCTAACAATGCTCTCTATGTTGCAAGGCTTGAATCTATCAAATAATCATTTGATAGGAAACATCCCTAATAACATAGGGAACTTGACGTCTTTGGAATCTCTTGACTTCTCTAGAAATCAGCTTTTTGGTTTGATTCCAATGAGCATGTCAACCTTAACTTGGCTTAGCCACCTAAACTTGTCTTACAATAACTTCTCCGGACCAATTCCAACAGGCAATCAGCTCCAAACTCTTGATGACCCATCCATTTATGCTGGCAACCTCGAACTCTGTGGAGCTCCACTACCAAAGAAATGCCCGCCTCAAGCTCCAACACTCAATGGCTATGAAGAAAAGGACAAAGAAGATGAGTCTGAAAAAGTATTGTTTTACATTGTTGTAATGCTAGGCTTCCTGAGTGGGTTATGGGGAGTTTTGGGGGTTTTACTATTCAAGAAGAATTGGAGATATGCTTATTTCCAGTTTGTTGATGAAACCAAAGACCGGATATTTGTGGCAATAGCAGTGAAGGCAGCTAGGCTGAAGAAAAAGAAGGTGAGGAATATCAGTTACTCGGTATGTGTCTAGCAATTACTGTAAACGCTCTTTCCAACTTAACTAGTGGTTTTACTTCTTACACTGAGGCCAATAATCCCGCTTTCTTTTGAAGTTTTGGGTTTGTTCATGATTAAGTTAAGGATGAATTCTTAATTGAATGAATGGCAAAGGAGTCATATTGTTGTGAATGTATTATTTCTTATGATAATCGTACTGCATCAACAGAGCTTCCAAATATGGTTCCTAGGCACAATTAGGAGAAAGAAAATATTTTTAAAAAATTTACAAAATGCAGAAAAAGACCACCAATTGTTACTCCTAAGAGTAAAGTAGATCGGATCTATTTAACTTAAGCATATCTGGCAGTCTAGCACTATGCCTGAATGGTTCAAAACTTGCTTGTCTTGTTTTAGGATCTGCCACACAAACATAGGGGGGGTAGGGTGACTAATTCGCCTTCAACTCTTAATAAGGGTTTATCACTTCTATTACATGAAGAATGAGAGAGAGAGAGGGAGAGAGAGGTCTTTGATTTTGTTCTTTCTTTGAAGCCTTGGTGTACTATAGAAAAATATGGTAAGCTTTGGTGTACTATAGAAAAATGTTTCTCACTGAGTGATGGCTCATCCTTTTTCTTTTTCTTTTTTTTCTTTTTTTCTTTTTTTTCCTTTTTTTTTTTCAGATTCTACAAGGGACGTGGTGTGGTCCAACTGATGATGATGGTTACTTGAGATGCTCTATCGTGTGATGAATATTGCTCGTGTTGAATTATGGATGATTTTATGAGAGGCTTTTTATGTTAGATATGGTCATCATGTTGGATTTTAGATTATGTACTACTGAACAGTGTTTTAATTTATATTTGAGAGTATTATGGATGTAATATGAAAATATGATACTTACCCAAAAAAAAAATATGAAAATATGACGTGTGTTGGAATCATGCGGAAGACGATGCCAATGATGGTACCCGTGTGTTGGAACCATTTTCCATTTTGTACTATGTAAACTCTTCATGGATTTTTTTTTTTTTTTTTTTTAAATTTTTTTCTTGTATTGGCAATGGTGAAAATGGAGTTCTCTGAAAAATAATGAAATTTGTCCGAGAGACCGAGATGGTTGGGCATGGTGTGAGAGAGTCAGGGATGCTTTGATAGGATTGGGATGCTTTGGTGAGATTGGGATGGTTAAAAACGGTGAGGGCTGGTTTGGGATGCTCTGGGATGGGAAGTACTTACTTGAAGGGTATTTAATGCAATTAGTTAAGAGACAAAAAAGGATATTATACGAAAGTAAAAGTGAATCAAAAAGCTTATGGTTGAGCAAGTGAAAGCTCAACTATCATTCAATATATCAATTGTAAAAACCAACATGAATGAGTTCCCATGCTATGAGAAACCAAAACTGATATGTTGCAACATTGTGCAGCAATGATTTAGAAAATGGTTAAACACTCGGTATTCCTTAATCTGCAATCAAGATCACAGAAACGACAAATGAAATGTTTGAAGGGGCAACTACCCACACTGGGATACATCATAACTCCAGTCAAGCAATTGGCTTGTAGAATTTCTTCTAAGGAACCACCAGAAAGCAACTGTCACTAGCAACTTGAAACACTTGCTTGCTCTTACAACTCCCTCATCCAACATCATTCATGTCATCTTTCATACAATATGCATTCCAGGGCGAAAGGCACCACAGGTAAAAGCACAGCCAGAATAAACTGAGCAATTGTCACTAGCAACTTGAAACACTTGCCTGCATACAACTGTTTACATCTGCGAAAAATAATTATTATTTTTCGCCTTTAAGTTTGTCATTCTCCAGGTATTTCAACACTCCATATGCAACTGTTCCAGCGACAAACAAGACAACTGTAGGGGTGAAAGAGGGGTACAGATACTTCACGAACAAATTATCCCACTCTTCTGGTAGGAAGCCTGCGGTGACAATAAAGGCAATACGTTACAATCCATAAGCAACATGAATCATAACTTTCAGATTCAAGACAGCAATCATTTGTTTACTTTTCCCTTTCCAATATCAAACCTACTCTGTATCTAAAGAAGTCATGCTGGAGAAGTACTACATTGGCCTAATACATGGAGGACAGATAGTCAGATTTAATCTTTTTACGCTTTTCAGCCCTCTTACCAAATTTTATGCTTTAAAGGGTGTCCAAATATATACATTTAGGGTTTAAGCAACTTAAAGAAAAATGAGAAGCATTTTGTAAGTGTTTTATTCTTTAAAAAAAGTGCAAAGTAATTTAAGCATGTTTGATTTTCACCAACACGTTTGTTCCTTAATATAAGGTAAATCTTAGAAATAAAGAAGACATTCTTCGATGAAGTTGCTTTCAAAACTACCTGTGGAGACTGGGAGTAAATAGCATAGACTTTATGATAACAACATTAATTGGACAGAGTTCAAGCACAATTTTGAAGACCTGGGTTTTCAACAGTAATATTTAGGTGGTGAAGAGTTTATGTACCTATCCCAAAATTCTAAACCAAAATACTTTCCTGCTCCAAAGGTTTCCCCCATCTTTGTTGAATAAGATCACATGTTGTATTTCAAAAATTTTGTCTTTGTTTCTTTTAATCCCAAGGTTTGATTAATGACTCTGGTCAACCCATCTTACCTACATCATCCAACCCGAAAAATAAGCGGGTCAAACAGAATAGTCAAGTCTAGATCATGGCCAAGCATGAATAACACTGGTAATGGCAGCATATTGTCCAATCAAAACCCAATATTTATATTAAAAACTTACAAATCCTGGTTCCAACCTAGGTCCAAACACAAAAAGAACATGATAGATATTAAAAAGGGTCTAGGGTGTCAAAACTTAGGTCCAGATAAGGTTCAGACATCACATATAGGCACACTGTCATCCCATTGTCCAAACCATTCCTATTTTTGCCACCCTCCATTCAAGCAGGTACCATGAGCACCCCTCTGTTCAATATAGTAAGTAAAGGACCATAAGTACAAGAGCGTCACAACAACTGAGAATGAGTTTGAAAACTAATACAAAGAAAGTAACTCTGCTAATAATTCTTGTGGCACAAAGTTAGAAATGATAAAACTCAATATAAGCCTTGTTAAAAGAGAGCCCTATTTACTCATCAGTCATCATACTAAGAGAGTTCTATAAATTCAATGACCAATTTTGAACATGCCTATTAGAGGAAGGGATCATAATCAATTTTCCTCTGGTCCATCCAGTTAAGCCATCAGTGGCATATCCATGTGCTTATGAATCAAGTACAACTTTACCAACTAACCCCAAACCCCCCCCCCCCCCTCTCCCCCCCAAAAAAAAAAAACATTCTAGTTGATTATGTGCTCAAGTGGGTCATGACCTCGCTTGAGAACAGGGAATAGTTGGGCCAAAGGTCCAAACACCTCGAACCAATAGCCAAAAGAAAAACGACTTAACTATATTGATCCTCATGTCAATCCCGCACCAAGGAAGCCATATTCAATGCCTGTCTCACCGTGCACCTAGAAATATAGTGGATAATTTCTTATGCCATGAAAACTATTCATTATTAATAAAGCCCTAAGAATATCGCGAAGCTTGAAAAAGGGAAAAAATGACATAATATTTCTTCAGATGGTCTGTAAAATCTATAAAGCTTCTGGTTTGGGAGCTTGAATGCAAGTCTTCCAGTCAAGGATAAACCTGTGTTATCTTAGAATAAATATAAAGAAAATGAAAGCCCCTATATATTACTATTTTTAGATGATAGGCTATGCTTGCAAGTAGATCTTAACCAAGACCTTGCTAGTCACGAATAGGAAGAAAAATAGGCTTAGACAGATATTCTGGCAGTGGAAACACCTTATTGAAGACATAAAGTTCTAGAAAATTAAAAAAGCAACTAGATGGAATAAATAAATGAGCAACGAAAAAGATAATTAGCTCAAATAGAACATGATAACTTGGACCTACATATAAGAATATAGTTGAAAATAAACATAGAAGGTCTACTAAAAGATATTGGGCATTAAGATCTATAATAAGAAAATGATGGATAATGGTTTTTTTTTTTATGAAGTGGTATTGTATTGAAAGCAAAAGGGCAAAACCCGAGTACATAAGTCATATACAAGTGTTAGGAAAATGATGGATAATGGTTTAAACAGATAGTCCCCAAATATTAATTATACTTCATAAATTACATTATAGATGACTGGCTGAAAAGTAAATCAAAGCAAACAAGTAGCAGTATATCCATAACTAATCAGCAAGGCTTACGCCAAGCTTTACTTTTCATGAAGATACCTCATCCCACTTACAAACTACTGTATCATCCAAATGAAGTAGCTGTAGCCCATCTTAAATGCAAAGATACAGTAGAGACAGGATAAAACATATCAAATATTAAGTACTTATACTGAGGAGTGTTCTCATTAGAAATGGAAAGGAACATGATTTTATAAATTTGCTCCTCCTAGAAAATGAAGCAGTTGATAAGATAATGAACATAATTTAAAAATGCATGCCAGCAACCCATCCCCACCCCTTTGTTATTATTATCCATTGTTCTCTATCCAGCTACTGCAATTGGCAGATGCACCCTTCTTGAGCATAGTAGCCTGTCAGAAGGCATTAGCAAAGTATCAGTTCTGTATCTCTTCTTACAAAGTATCTTCATATCCTGTTCATCCTACCTCTCCCCTATTAGAGAACAATTCAAACTGACTCAAATCTTCCCCTAGAGCATTTGATGGTACTGTTTTTTAACATGTCCAAGCCATCTCCATTGCTGCTCCCTTAATTTATCACTCGTCGAGTCTCCCACATTCTCCTGAATCCACCAAATGTCAGTACTATTTTCATGATATCTCGATTCAATCCCTCACATCCTCATATCAGTAATATTTAAGAAGATTTTGCTTTTTGATTGCTAAACCAATAATGAAATATTCCACTTAGGTTCCATTTGTTTCAACGGGGTATTTTGACTTTTTAAGGGAAACTCTTTTCACAAGGAAGAAAGAAAAAAAAATCAGATGCAAAACAATATTTTCATCAAAGTTACGAAAAACATAATATGTTTCCCAAGCTCCACAGAAAAATATGTATCAAAATATATAAATCCTTGAAGAAACATTACACAATGTTAAGTTGAAACAAACAGAGCCCTCATATCATCAAATGCCAACATTTAAATAACGACCAAGAAACCCCTCTCTACCAAAACCACAGAAACCCTATTTCTACTTCCTCCTCAGTTTCTAACTTCTTTCAAATGATCAGACCAATATACTAAAAATTCAAGGTATCTTTTGGCCATTAATCTTAACTATCACCACTTCTAAATTTGTGGTCTAATAAAAAATGCACTCTCAGTCTAGGTATCAGAGTGCTTGGAACATAAACAGAGATGGCCCTCAAACATTCCCAATATTGAAATTCCTTTGAGGAGTATATGCCCTTTATCTTTAGTAATAAACTAGGAATACATCACATTTGATCCCACCAGAGTGAAGTGTTCATTAACGTTTAAAACTTGAAACCCCAGCCTACTATAGATTCCATTCCATCAACTAACATAGCGCCTCAGTGTGGCAACCCTAAATTAATTTAAAATCACAAAATAAATCAAATATATACACATTAAAAGGAAAAAAAAGAAGTAAGATTTAAGACTACAAACCCTAGTAAATTATAATCCAACATTAGAAAATTAAAACATTAGGAGCAAACTTGAGAATTTAAATTCAAGTTCTAAAGCAAGCCAATTCAACTGAATTTTTATATACTAAATAAAATAAAATAACGAATGAAAATGATATGTTTCCAACATTTATTCTTATTTCCTGAAAACGTGTTTTGAAGAACTGTTTTTTAAGAATGGAACCAAACACACCCTATTAATTTCTTAAGCGCAAAAAAATATAATAAACAAATAAATTATATAAAACCACACCCTAATATACAGCAATACAAAAACAAATAAACTACAATTCGAAACCCAATTTCAACAATTCCAAATCATGCCAAGAAAACCCCCAGAAATTTCCACCCATTACGCATATATGCAATCAGATATACGATCATAACAAACCAAGGGGCAAGTAATCATTACCCGACGCAGCAAGAGCAATACCCTCGACGAGAATAAGCCCGCCGAGTCCCAACCAAGTGAGCAGAAAAGCGCTCTCGTTCCTACTCTGCTCCTTCGACTGACCCTCTCCTTGTTCCGACCCAAACCCAGGATTTTCAACCGGTGCACGCCGCCGAATAATCGTTGCTCGCTCTCTTCTGCTGCCACTACTCTGCTTCTTCTTGCTACTCACAGTACTCGCACTCGGTTTATTTAAAGTCGAAGACGAAGAGCCGAACCCCAGCCCCGGTGCGGTGGGTTTCTTGGGCGGGACCGAGGCGGCGGAGGGCTCGCCGGTGGGTGATGGGTTGGGGTTAGTGTTGGAGGGGTCCTGTGAGCGGATAGAGAATTTGGGTTTGGTGTGGAAGTAAAGGAGAGGGGTATGGATTGTAAGCGCCATTTTTAGTTTAGTTGGTTAGTGATATGGTTTTGTCGGCATTTTTGGGTCTTGGATTTGGTACGGGGACTGATTTTTTGAGGGAAAATATCGGAATCTGTTTGGATTCCAGGAAAACCATACTCTACTCACATGTTAAGATTATCTTACACTTTGATGGGCTATCCTAGTGTTTTGTTTGACAAGTGAACTTTGGTACTCTTACCTATGTTTGGTACAAGGATTTGTGAGAGGATAAAAAAAAAAAAAAAAGGAGAGAAAAGTGAAGGGAAATGGATTAATTGTTGTGGGCTAAGGTTTAGTGGAGTTGGTTTTTTTAATCCTAGTCCAAAGTTGGTGGAGGAAGCTGTTCTAGTTTGGTTTGGCTCACCTTTGGGTTGGTAGACAAAAGTAAGATGTGGTAAGTAACTCTTAAGTCTTTTATTACTCTTCTTCCGGTTCAAAAACCTCCCTTCCTTCCTCATTTTTTTTTTTTTTTTTTTTTTTTTTTTTTTTTTTACACAATGGATAAAATCTACTTATATCACGGACACCAACAAACGAGTATCAATGTTTTTTTATAAGTTTGAATCTGAGATCACTCATTCAACAAGTAAAAAGACTACTATTAAGTTAACATGTCATTAGTTTTTCAATTCAAAAACTCACCCTACATTGAGATAGAATATATTCTTACTATAAAACCCATGTAAACAGTGGGTGAGTTATTGGATAAGAAGATGACTAGAAATATTCAAAAATTAGGGAACATATGACATAATTTAATAAAGAGTGATGTGAATAATTAGAAAATATGACATAATTTAAGAAACAATTATATTATGCTCACCAAATTTCATCGAATGTCCATCAAGTGACATGGCATCTATTTGTTCCATATGTTTTTTGTGATTAGTTACGATCTTTTCATTGACATCAACTAATAAACAAAATGTATGAAACCTATGTTGAAACTCCAACTTTAAATGCCAATCCAAAAGCAACCAACCAACATAGAGAAGCCCTTAAGCCTCCAATATAACAATCTCTCAATTTTTCCCCAATCACGCCTTTTTGAATTTAACAGCTGAGATGGTTTATATATTCCCTATTTTCCTACTTATCGGTCAAAAACTTCATTAGCATGGTATTCATCAAAGGACTTGCTAAAGTAGCTAGGGTTTATGTATATGTATACTAATAATGAGTTGATCTCATCTCACAATTTCATATTCGCATAAGTAGTATGTGCACCATAAATTATTTTCTATAAAGTGGAAGATCATAAATTATTTTTTTTCACCAAAGGACTTGCTAAAGTAGCTAAGGTTTATTTTTGGGAAGTTCTATGATACTCTAAAAAAAAAAAAAACTAGGGTACAACACTTTTAGGAGGTCAAAGGTTAGCAAAAATAGGAGGGGAAAAAACGAAAAGGGGTAAACGGACCTATATTTAGTTTAGTCGGTAGTGCGAGTGAGACTACTGCGACTGTTGTGTCGTGGTTCATTCTTCTCCTCAAACAAATCCTCCGTACCTCCGCTTTCATTCTCGAAAATTTCCATCCATTTTTCTCCTCCACAATCTTCTACTCTCTCTCTCTAACCCCATGAGAAACCCTAGATTTCTCATATAAACCCCCTTTCTCACTGTCCTTTTGTGAATGGATATCGTCCCTCACTCTTCTCTTCTTCTCCCTCTCCAATGTCGCTTCTCAACCTCCCTCATTCTGTCTTCTTGTCCTTCTCCCCCAACCCTCGTTCTCATCCCAGAACTCGATGTTTTCTCCCTTCGTATGCATCTCCGATGGCGACGACGGAGAGAAGAGAATCGAGCGGCGTAGAGAACAACGGCGTGGCTGTTCTCTGGTTCAAGCACGACCTCCGCGTCGACGATCACCCCGGACTTGTAGCCGCCTCGCGGCACCGCTCCGTCGTCCCTCTCTACGTCTTCGATCGCCGTATTCTTTCTCGTGAGTTCTCTTTCTTTGTTTTCTTCGCCGGATTCTTCCTCGTGAAATTGCTTTCTAAACAACAAAAAACAAAAAACATAGAAACAGAAACAAAAACAAAAATTGCAAAAACTCTATGGAAAGTGAATGTAGAAATGATGTCAACATGAGTTCATGATTTTAAAAAATAAATTATGATTTGGTTAAGAGTGCGAAAAACAAAGTCGACAACTCAATCTTCACACCTTGGAGGAACATTTTCATCGCCTCAGTCACAGTGTTAGTACAAAATGAGATGTCACTGCTCTGATGAGGAGAAAAACACGAAAGGACCCTGTTGTGGCTGAAATGGGGCAAGACTAGGATGTGAACTCAAGTATGTTGATTTCTTGTAACCGTTGTTGCAGGTTTTTCCGATGAAATGCTAGAACTCGTTCTTTTTGCCATACAAGATTTAAGAAAGTCATTGAAGGAACAGGGGTCTGATCTGATGATCAGATTCGGGAGTGCAGAAAAAGTCATACGCGGACTTGTAAATGAGGTTGTTACACAATAGGTTTGTGCTTACTGTGATATTTAATGATCCAGGCATGAGGAGAACTTCCAGGACTCCTCAATTCATTTTGTTAAATTCATCGCCAAGGATTGGAACAGGTGAAAGCTACCAATGTTTTTGCTGAAGAGGAGGTAGAGTACGAACTGTGCAAGATGATGGATTTTGTCAAAGAGAGTTTAGCAACAGTGCCTTCTGTAGAGGAGAGCCCAAAGATGTTACTGTGGCGGACTCCATTTTTTGATATTAAGGTAACCACTTTTGTGTTATTCTGTGTTACTGTTTGATCATTGGAATTTTTTTTTATAGGGTCCATGGATGTGTAACTGGTTCATGCATATTTATGTTGTTTAGAATTTGAAGGACCTGCCTGCATCACATCATAATTTTAAGGAACTTCAATTCCCTGTAACTTCACCTATTGAGACCCCAGTATTACCCGGTGTAGAAATGGAATTGGACTGGGGTAAGTTCTGAAGGTTTTTAAAACTTCTTTTGGTGCTTACATTTTCTCTTCTTTTAGAATATAACTTAGTTTCCCAAAAATTTTGGATACCCTTTCCTTGTAGCTGTTGCTCTCTTACTTCCATTTTAATAAAACTTTTACTTATTCAAAAAAAAAAAAAGTTTCGAATATGCAATTGTGACTAATGCTAGGGAAAATGATAATTTTCATGTGACTCAGGTCCTCTACCATCATTTGATGATTTGAAGAAATTTATGAATGGAAATCAATGCAAATCAAGAGAAGTCTGGACTTCAATTAATGAGACTTTAGCTGGAACCATATTGCAGAAACAATGTAGAGATCAAGTTGAGCTGCCAAATAATTCAATTGAAGGATTGCTATCATCAAAATCAGGGGAAAGCAATCGAGACAACTCAAAAACCAAGCACACACATAGGAAGCGATTTGAAAAATCTGCTTCTGTCACACAAGAAGGAAATTTTGTGGGAGGCGGGACAAATTTTGTATTGAATGCGTTGGGTGCATATTTGAGATATTTGGAAGGAACTTCCCGAGATGACTGGCAGGAGTACGTTGTGACTTGCTATGCTCTGTGTGTGTGTGTGTTGAGTTTCTTTGTGTGCATTCTGGGAATTTCCTAGTGTTATGTTTGAGTCTGTTTCTGCTTCACTTTTCTAATGTGAAGTTATCATGAGAAACTGCCTCTGGCCAATTTTGTTGTAATTTTACATCAAAAAACTGATTAAATTTTTTATTACCAAAGATAGATGCTTGCATCATACCAGATGATTACTATAAGCTTTTTTTATTGATGAGTCTGCTTCAATAGCATAAATCAATGTGGGAAACTGGATGGACACAAATTATTACCTCTACAATGGTCTTACACTTGGTAAATGTAAATTGTGCCTTTGTTTTGATTTGAGACTTCGTATACCTATGCAAGAAATTTCATCATGGATCTTAGCCTAAGGAAAATACCTTATCAAGCTTCACGAGTGAAATCTGTCTGATCCTTTTAATTTTTTTTTTTATAAATATCCTTATTAGAGGAAATAATGTTTCTAGTCCAAATAACATTTTGTTCCTTTTTTTGGTTTTGTAATGTATGAAAAATGCAGTTTGATTATTGGATTTGAAAGGTTTCATCGTTTGGCATTGATTATATAACTGTAAGCAATGGTAAATCAGTTGTGTCTACTTTATTGGCTACCTCTCCTTGAGGAATTAGTTTCTGACTTGCTGTGCTGAGTAACACAACCACGGTAGCATTTTGGTATATGCACAGCTCCGCCTCCTTCGTTCTAAGCATGGAACTAGGGAAGAATTATGGTCATCTAGTGTTTTTAGTTATGTTGTTAGTGTGCTATTGTATATTGTGTTTTCTTCTGCTATGGTTTTGATAAATGTGATTTAATATATAGAAGTACCATATGAAGCTAATTACATGAAATTAAAATATAACTTTTACATTGAATTGTCCGTTTTTCTGCTGCAGAGTACATGAAAAGTTGCGTAATGCTGAAACTCGGACTGGAGCTTCATTTGGTACTCTTTTTGGCCCTGCTCTTTGTCTTGGTATTATATCCAGAAGGAGAGTGCATTATGAAACTATCAAGTATGAGAAAGAACGAAATGCCGGATTTCTATCTCCCTTTGGGTATTCAGCAGCCACTATTGCTGCAGCAGCTGATGCTGTATGCTCAATGGAGGTACTATGGATATTTATTAGTGGCTTCTTTCCATTGGTGTTGTACAAATTGTGATTATGACTTAATGATTGTGTGACTAAGTGGAAGGTTCCCTTTTCTTTTTATTTTTCATAAGTCAACACATGTTTTCAAATTGAACTTACATTTGAGCTAATTTTTTGAGGCAGTGGTATTGGCTTATGTCTTTAAAAGGTCAAATAAGTGATGATGGACCTTTTTCTATTCGGATATGGAGATGGAATGGCCATCTAATTCAGGTACATAGTTGAAAACCAGTTCACAAATTTGGTGACTTATTTCTTTTTTGGAGCCTTTATTTCTATTGACATGGATAGTGTTTATAGCTATTTGAAAGTAATGTGAAAACTGTAATGCTTATCCTTTGAAGGAATGCCAAATAATATTGCTGATGTTCTCATTCCCCATGAATATTTGAGCAAGACACCCCCCCCTTTTAGATTAGTTCCATCATAAATTATCATGGTTTCATGCAATGTGCATGTGTATTAATTTCGTTTTCTTTAGCATAATAATCTTGTGCACCCTGAATACCAAATCTTGTTTTGTTTCCTCAAAATTTTTCATCTAATTAATGTTCGTGTTAAAAAAGATTTCATGCTTTCTAATTTGGTTAATTGCTTGCTAAGCTTAAGTTGCGAATTTCTGTAATCTACCTTTTAGTAAGCACTACTCTGTTTCCAGTATACAGTTGTTGGTCATGAAGGTCCTGCTATTCTTCTGGTGCATGGTTTTGGTGCTTTTTTGGAGCATTACCGTGACAATATATATGGCATAGCTGATGGTGGCAATCGAGTTTGGGCCATCACACTTTTAGGGTTTGGCAAATCAGAAAAGCCAAACGTTGTGTACACTGAACTCATGTGGGCTGAATTGCTGAGAGATTTCATCAGTGAAGTCGTCGGTGAGCCTGTGCATCTTGTTGGGAACTCAATTGGTGGTATGTTCTGTGTTCTAAATTCAGTTGTACTTTGCATAAACCATATTGATGCCTTTTCCTCTCTCTCCCTCTCTCTCTCCTCTCCTCTCTCTCTCTCTCTCTCTCTCTCTCTCTCTCTCTCAATTTGTTAGTTATTGATAAAATTCATTAGTTTAACGACTTACCTTCATTGATCAATGATTGTATTTTTGTTAGATATCTAATTTTTAATTCTTTATTTGCAGGCTACTTTGTTGCTATTATAGCTGGTCTTTGGCCTACTTTGGCTAAGTCTATCGTCCTGATCAATAGTGCCGGCAATGTTATTCCGGAATATTCTTCTGTGACATTCATTAAAGTAAGACAACCTTAACTATGCAAGTCCCCAAATATCCATGTAAAATTTATGTGTTTTGTCTCTGGAGACTTCCAATGTGGTTCATCCCGATGTTGCAAGTAAATAATGCTCTGCTATATGTGTTTCTCAACTAGTTTAATGTTGGCCATCCATTGCTTGGCCTTCATTTTCCATTTTAAAGTGCTCATCTAAAATTTTTTTATCCAATATGGATGTTGTCCAAAAGTTGTTTTGATATCTATTCCTTCCAACAGAATATTTGGAAACGTTAATTTGCGTTGAAAAATTACATATGATTCTAGCATTTTAAATGAACCATTTGAGGTTTTGCGTTATGTGGCACTTATATTCTTAACATGATTATTACTTAAATTGTAATATTTAAATTGCTCAAGTTTATTAGGTATTTTTTATAGAGAACTATTCGGCCTCCATCTTATTGATGGAAAAGAAAACCAGTGACTGAATCTGTGTTGTTGGATGAAGCATAAATAACCATATGCTACATATATATATATATATTAATGAAATGTGTATCCATAGCCAGCCTATTTTCCCAGATATTTTACTCGTAAAATAAAGTTAGAGATTATTTATCCAATCTCCTTATGCTCCAAACGGTCTTATGGGACTACTGCTTTGCTCCATTTACAGTTCTATTTTCCAGAATAGGTGAAGCAGCATCTGTGTTAACATTAGTTTACGAAGGACTTACGGTGCAATGTTCATATGTCATTGTCTAATTCAAATTCAAGAAAATTTGAAAATAGTCATTCTGTTCAATTTTTATTTTGAAAATAGTAATTGAAAATTGTTGCAGGAAAGAAGAACTTCAGGAGCTGTACGGTTGGGTGCTCAACTCCTTTTGGCCTTCTTAAGATTGAGAATCAGGAACATAGTAAACAACTGTTACCCAACTGTAAGCATGCCTCTATTGCTACTACCAACTCCATTTGTTGCTTCCAGATATTGTGTAGTGCTTTATTTTCACTACATTTGATTTGCAGAAAACAGAGAGAGCTGATGATTGGCTTATTAATGAAATGATAAGAGCAGTATCCTCTTGGTACATGAAAATATATTTATTGATGTCTTATATGTCAACCAATTACTCTATTCTGTTTCAACTCAGAACATGTCTAATTTAACAAATGCTTCACCTTAACAAACAACTAAGTCCTATGATCCTGGTGTGGTGGTGGTTCTAGAAAGCATCTTCAGCTTCAATCTCTCAATTCCTCTTAATTATCTGTTGGAAGGATATGAGGAAAGGGTTGTAATTATACAGGTAAACTCTTGACATGCAGAAGAAATCAACTCCCTTGGTCTGTGAATGTCTTGCTTACTCCTTTTTCTCTATAATCAGGGAATGAAAGATCCAATCTCTGATTCCAAGTCAAAACTTGCTACAGTTAGAGAGCATTGGGATGGGGTTGTAATCAGAGAACTGGATGCTGGTAATATGTTTGTTCACTTGCTTTTGTTTTACCTGAAAATTTATGTTTCACCTTTATTTTGATCCAAATTTGTACTTTTCCATGCTGTTATTGATTGTTTAGGCCATTGTCCCCATGATGAGCAGCCAGAAGAAGTAAATTCTATCATACTTGAATGGATAATGACCATTGAGAATAAAAAACTTTCAGCTGAGAGCTTTCTGTAGCTGCTTGTTTTGGTGCATACTCTGCCATGAAGGAAATAAGGATCCAGTCTGCCTTCCCCTACCTCAAATTTTGTTATTTTTCTATTTTGTTGATAATCCATTTAATTCGAGGGATTAATGTACAATCAATGTCCATAAATTTTTTTGAGTGTATTCTGTAAAGATCTGATTTTGATATATGTCTACAGGACCCACAAAAGCTTTTTCGGTGCATGAGTCCCCCCATCACCTGTATTTCATAAGTAATTTTAAAAGTTAGATATATTAAAATCGTCAATGTAATTGATTTTGTAGAAAATAAGTTATTTTTTAAAATGTTATGAATATGTACAAAATTGGAGCTTGAATATTAGCATCTTCAAATATGAATTTTCTTCTCTCTTTTCTTATTTTTTATTTTTCAATTATTTTCCGCTAATATTCACCGAAACAAACCTAGCTTGATTTTCATTGAACATTATGCGGTTTTTGAAGCAAAATAAAAATAAAAAATAATAATAATAAAAACCATTGTAGCCGAGAGTTAGGATGGACCATGCAGATGTCAAGGCTCTAATACCTACGGTTAACGCCTAAGGTGATACGATATGCTTCTCTTTGCACTGGACATGGTTTAATTAGCATGAATATTATACCTTTTTAAAATAAATAAATAAAATTAACGATTAGGGTTAAACCAAGTTTTACTCTACCATGATTTCAACTCAAACTATTTTCTTTACGGTTCATTTGAGACGTCCTATACCTACATAGGCAATGATCTCTATGAGTTGTAACAATAAATGATGCAATCAAGGCTTGACTGCTCGACAAACGATGCAAGGGCAGCATGCTTAATATACTTATATAATGTGTACATAATCTACAAGAGAGGAAACCAAAATAAAAAAAGGAAAGAATTTATTAGACAGGAGTCGAGTGGAACCCACTCCCTGAATTTTTTTTTGTTTTTTTGATAACATCATAGTCCACTACATGAACATGACTCTCGAACCTCTTTCAGTTTCTAGTTAACTTTGCTTGCCTCATTCTTTAATGGGTTTTCTTTGCCGCTGTAATAAATGATGCAATTAATCAATGCATTGAAAAATATAAACACTTTTTTAATTTATTGATTTTCTATTTTCCAAATGAGATACTAGAGGAATATGCTGTGGGTAAAACTCCATATGAAAATCAACGCAAGTGATGCCGGTTGGAATGCGAAATGGTGAAGGTGAGGAGGTCCTGGATAACGGTTGGAATGTCTAACATGGAGCTATTGGGCTGCTTAGTTGCTAGATTATAAGCAGAAGGCTACACCTCCCACCACTGCCCTAAAAAATTCTATAATGAAAAAAATATCAAAATAGACAAACACTCGTCATTTTAAACTTCAAAGGAACTATTTCTACACCTCATTTTCCAAGGGCGTGGAAAAATTAATACAACTACAAAAAAAAAAAAAAAAAAAAAAAAAAAAAAAAAAAATTTATCTCCATCCAGAGTTACATATTAGCTGCGCACTGTACATTACACTTGCTAGTATTTATATATCGAAAGTTGCACTCACATAAATTCACTCAGCTGCAGGCCTGCAGCCCTCTGCCTTGCTTGTGAAATTAAATTACATTAAAGAATGTCAATTTTAATTTTTTTTAAAATATAATACAAAAACTCAGTTACAGCTGCAGCCCTGTGCCAGTATTCAGTATGAGGCCCTGAAAAATGCGTAATTCGGATACACCAGTTGAGAGTGTAACTGAAACTAACACCAACAAGAATTAAATATTTTTTCTTACTTGTCAGGGATGTCATTACAACATTACCTTGCAGCTCCCAGTAATTTCTCTGTCACCATCACTCCACACTTCGGATGTGCCGCTTCACTTCCTACAAGAGGAACCACTCTCTCACCCCATTTCTCTCCACTTCTGCTCTCCCTTTTTGTTGATCAGTTACAAGAGGAACTGCTCCTGCTTACATTCCCCAAGTTTCATTTCATCACAAAGGCTTGTAATGTCAGGAACCAGTCCTCCATCGTGATATCTTAGAATCCCATCCCCTACTAGATCATTCAACAAACCAGCAGGGTCTTCGGCTCCCCCATGCTGCAAAAATTTTGTTCTAAGAGCAGTTCCTGTGGCTAAGGAAAGAGGATCCTCCTGGCATAGTTTTTGCCATATGGTCGCAGCAAAACACTTGGCATACAAGTAGCTATAGTAACCTACAGAGATTAAGCATGAATCAGCAAATGGTGCACTAAAAGTGCAGCTCTGTGGTTGACAAAAAGATGGTAAGCCGTGCTAGGAGCTGTTCAACTGCCGTTGAACCATTAATAAACAACACAGAACAATATGATTTCTAGGCAGTTCAGATTCATTATTCTTTCCTTTTTCCCATTTTTTTTTCCCACTTATTAAGAGAAAAGAGATATAAGGGTTTCGAAAATCAATAAATAATTGGAAGGCCTATAAGAGAAATTGAGAAAATTTTATTCATCTAACCATTATAGTAAATTGAGAAAAAATGACATTAATGTGACTCAAATTTAAATTGGTCCCTATTTCAGCAAGAAATCATCTGGAATTTTTTATATAAAAAAAAATGATGGATTCCATCTACTTGCATGTCATGATGCACAAAATTCCATAATATTAGAGGATCACCATGCTGTGTATGATGCAAAATGAAGAAGATAAACCATTTGTCAGATGGTACCTGAATGTCAACCTGATTAGGCCATAGAACACAAAGTGGAAGGGGGCGGGGTGTGAGTACAAGGTTTGGAAAGTGTAGGAAGCGTTTGTGTAAAATGTGTATGTGTGTGCGTGTGTGCATATATATATATATATATATTGTGTCACCTTAATATCTTGTGGGGAGAAGTTGCAAAATTTTTTATCCAATCACATTATAGAGGAATTATTAAATAATAATAAAATAAAATAAAAAAGGAATGCAAAGAGTGCTTTTATGAGAAACCACACTAACGTAGAGAAGAGACAGAGCATCATATGTTCCTACCTTTCTTTTTTCGCAAACTACTTAGTATTTAAATAAGACTATTAAGCTAATTTGATGGGCAATCCTAGTACTTTTGGAAATAATTTTTTTTTATAAACTTTTTAGCTCAAGTTAAGAAACGGTTAATGGGAAATAAATTAAGAACGAAGATGATAAAATATGGATACGAGCATGTGCGTCCAGTTGATACAATATGAATTTTGTGAAAAGTTTGGACAAAAAAATCACAATTAATCACCATTTTTATTTGTTTCTCAAAACATTCTAAAAAGTTTTCCACTGTCCGTAGGGCAAAGTAATTCAACTAAATTTCAACACTAAAGTCATAAAACAAAGCTGATTTTCAATTCAAATCATATTTAAGCTAATCCTATGTGGATTCACTGTAGGGTTGCTTTTCTCCAGGCCAACATGGCAAGTTTATACAGAACCTAATGGCCCATACAGTTGGAAATGTACGTCAGGCAAGTTCTATCTAACTCACACCATAAAGAGTAGGAGCAATGGACACCCCCTTTTTTTTTTTTTTTCAAGTAATGTATGTATTGGGATAAAAAGAAGGGGCCAATACCCTCGTACAGGAGCAATGGACACCTTGTGCCTTTGTCAGAGCACAAGAGACGCCTATGTCTATGTCTACATATTATTAGAGCACAACATCTCTCTACTTGTACATACAACTATATAACATCCAATGATCATTTGTAAAAAGATACCTGCACCGTAATTTAGAAGGTGACTGAATCGAGTGTGCCAATGTGTACCCTCCACATGTTTCCAACTGGTATAGTTTCTTTTCAAATCTGCAACAACAGAAATTGTATCTCTTGGTGGGGATGGCCGTTCCCCAAAAAGCCTTTGGTCTATCAAGGCATAGAAAATCTGATGAATAACAAGCAAGCAACCATTGGTCAATAAAAGTTCCACCTTCCCAAATATATAAAGATATGCCTATTTAAAGGATGTTGTTGATTCATTCAGGGGCTCTGAAATAAACCTGGCGTTGCAACTCAGTTGCAGCAAACATCTTTTTAGCACCCAGCATTGACTGTACCAATTTCTCAGGTATAATTTCACCAGTTGAATAGTGTTTAGCAAATGTCCTCAGGACCCGATAATCCCATGCATAGTACCTAGGAAATCACCATAATCAATATTAGGATGGCTGACATTAAGTCATTAACTTCATATTTGGTGCTCACACAAACATATACACATACACACATATATCTATACATATATTGATATATATATATATATATATATGAACATACATGCATGCGCATGAACTAAGATAGACACATGTCTGAGGGTATATTTTAAAAAAAGTGGATGATACCAATATGTTACACAGCCTACAGATCCAGAAATACCCATTGATTACAGTCAAACCCCAAAAACCTTCAAGCAGTACTGCTTAGAACCTTAAAAAGTCGTCAGTTCGCCACAACAATTTTTATTTTTATTTTTATTTTTTCCCTTTTGAGATGGGGTTTAATATGCGAGGAGAAATCATTTACAATGATTCCAAATAGGTTTTCTGGCTTTCATTTGTGAGATTTGAGAAGGGGGAAAAAAAACCCTTAAACTATTTAATGAAGTGATGAAATTGAAAAATCTGGAGATAATTTGCAAGAATTAGATTAGATTTAATCATTAATGTTAGAACACATTTTTTTATGCGTTACATATCTTTCACCGAAGCAAATTTTCAGATCTTTGAAAAATTTAGTATCTCTGTTTAACTAAAGTTGTATTCTGTATTACTTCAATACCCCTGTATTGTACAAAAGCATAAGAACCAAATCGGACAAGGGGCCAGCTCATCAGTTCGAACAGCCAACCCAGTCTTGTTCTGATAACACTAGATAAAACTTTTTGTTCATTCAAGTGCTTTGATTTCACATAAAAAGAAAAATCAAGAAAGGAGAATAAAGAATCCCTCCTCCCTCTAACATTCAAAGATATGAATACAAAATTTTGGTTTTGAATAAAGGATCCCTCAAATTCAACCACATTAACACAAGGTTTGGAATAAGGAACACAAAATTGTTCCTCTTCTTCCTCTTCTTACAAGAACTGAATTAAGTCAAGTAACACTAAATGTGGCAATCTAGCCGAGCTTGAACAGTTTCAAGCTAAACTTGAACACCCTAAGCACAGGTCAATTCAAGTTCAAGCTTAGATTGTGCTATACTAGTGATGCAAACAATAGTATGGCATATAACAAAGTCACGTGTTCAACTGATTGGCAAGGAAATCAAATGAGTTTTCAATTCAAATTGTAGTCTTAATTAGCTGTATGAAGAATCCTAATGTTTTAATATATAAGTTTTCATTTTTTTTTTCTTCAACTTCTGATCTTTTCTTCTCTTTCGTTTTTTCTTTTTAAAAAAAAATATTAGAAAAATAAATATATGTATATATATTATATAATAGGGAATTTTTTTATAATACAATCTTGAAAGATTTGCATTTTTTTTTTCTATAACAAGGGTGTTCCTGACTCATCCCTCAAGCATGTGCAGTCCCCTTGTCCCACATGCACCGGGCAATTACCGAGTCCGAACCCCTAAGGGGATCAAACACTTTGGTGGGCTTTCAAACACTTAACCCTATGCTTCTTGAGACACTTATCAAGGCTCAGCTTGCCACTAGGCTAACCCCTAGTCTAGTTCTTTCAATCAAGCTATTTTTACAACCTTTGTCTAGTTCTTTCTCCTGTTATTTTTATTCTATGGGTGCATATAAACATGCAAGTTCATATAAACACCAAAAATTTGTAAGCTTGAGACTTGTAAGTTGTGTAACAAACAATGGAATAAACCGTTGTACACCAAAGTAAAATTTCAACATAGTTATCATGTCTATTCATCAAGAGTTGCTCTATAAACTGCAATTTAAAATTTGAAAGACAACTAAGTACATGTAGCAACTTAAAATTTCATATATTTAGGGCCTGTTTGGGAATCTCAAGATTTGGGCCAGGTCGGTTCAGAACTAAAGAAGCTAGCTGGCTCCACTTTAGATAGGTATTTGGTCTTAATCAAAATAGGTCAGGGGTGTGTCGAAACGGTCAGTAGCTGCTTAGTCTCATCTGAGAGTATAATCTCTTTGTACTGCTTTTAGCTAGCTAGTTTATATAAAAACTAATTTTAAATAGAACTGGTTCCTCCTTATGGGTTGTTTGGTTGAATATAGTTCCAGTTCTCAATTTTATTTTCTTTTTGTTATATGCATCACAGGTGAGTAGGTGATAGAAAAAAATAAGGGAAAAGATGAAGGAGAAGGCATCCATGGTGTTCTTAATTCTCACAACTGGAACATACTAAAGAGATTGGAAAAATTGACAGAAAAATTTAAATCAAAACCTAGACTCACAAATCCCCAAATAAAAAAAATTTCCATTGTAATATCTCAACAAAAAATCATAACCGAACATATCCCCAATTTTCATCCTCAAATTTGAATTTTCCAAATCAAAACCCAAACTCCTAAAGCTCCCAATTCCCATCAAAATAATTTTTCTTTTTGTTTCAAAACCCTTAAATGTCTTGTTTACAGAAAATAGCTTGTTTGATGAGAATAAAAACAGTAGACTAAAGAAGAAGGAGAAGGAGAAATAGAAGAAGAGGATGAAGATGATGATGACATTATGATGGAGACATGTGAGATCTGTGGAGCAGATGTAGAGATGGAGCTCTTACTATCGAGAGCTCTATAGGTGTTGTAACTTCAGAAGAAAGAAGGAAGGAAAGAAGAGCAGATCTGGTTGATGAAACCTAGAACTTAGAACTTTTCTTCTCATCAGTCGAATTTTTGAAAAAAAGTTGAACCAACTTTTTTAATCGAGCAAATTGTTGGAATGAACACAACCGGATTTTGGGCCTCAAATTAGAATAAAGTAAAACCAGCTAAGTGGATTCAACGAGTTTACCAAACGCAGGCCTGACTTATATGGTCCGGGACTATATCCAGTAGATCCAGTTTTGGGCTTTGCCAAACACCCCCTTATGTTAGTAATTTCTATAGCTAAAATTTCCTTTGTCTGTTATTAGGTCTAATTGGTTGGCCCTTGGCCGTTTGTGGCTCATAGTGGTTTGCTTTGTTTCAACATTTGTTTTTCTTTTCTTTGGTAGGACATTTCGTCCTCATCTGTACCTTGCCAATCAAAACATTTTCTATAGCTAAAATGAACACAATGTAGAAATTGCAGCATTGTACTCACTCAAAGAGGTTTGAAGGCGTTTCAGCTAAATCAAGAACCACCCTGGTACCTGAAAAATGTTGGTAGTCCTACAAAAATAGATTAATAAAAAAACAAACAAATAAAAAGATCACAATGAGGAAATCTTGGGAATTTAGTTTGTCTGCTTAGAACTAAGGTGCCAACAGAATACCGTTCTGGATAGCAGAGAATGAAGAGCATGTCCAAACTCATGGAAAAGAGTTTCCACTTCCCAATGGTTAAGCCTCACAATTGATGAATTACAAGAACCCGAAAAATTGCAAACAAGGGCTACAACCTGTAGTATTACCAAAAGAAAGCTAAATGTAAAAGGACTAGATGCATTTTTATTTTTATTTTTTTGATCAACGATAAAAATATTATTATAAGAATTAAAATAAGTAAATGAGATGATGCACATTTTCCGTCATATAATAAAAATAAAAATGAAACACACTGAACACTAACAAATTTTTATAAACAACAAATACAAATAATAAAATATGTTTACCTACTGAATGATAAAGAGGCAACACAAGTCCAAATTCATGTAATTTTCACAATTAAGTGGGCCAACTGTGGGTTAAAAACCAAAGATATCAATGTAAACTTCAAATTTACTTCATCAAAAAAAAAAAAAGAAGAAGAAGATAATATTAATGTATACTAAAGAGACCAAGAAAGCATAGGAGACCATCTTCCCAAAATAAAAATTCCATTCAGAATAAAACATATCCTTTCAGTACAAAAAATTGTAAAAATAAGAAAAGGAAAGCATTATCCAATTTTTTTTAAAAAACTCTAATAAGACTCCATCTATTACAATTAATTCATTGACAATCCACAACGGTCTATATCCATGGGCAAGCCCAAAAAAAAGTAAAAGAAAAAAACAGACAAACAGTACATATACATATATATAGTCATGTCCTTTCTGTTTCTATATCTAGTTTTTAAAACTTGCTGTGTCCACATCGTGTTGACTGTTGAGTCCATGTCTCGTTTCCATGTCTTGCAATGAAACTGGTAGTTTTTGACAATGTTTAACACTAAGTGGGTACTGGATATTGAAATAGTTAAGTTTAAGGACTTCTATGCTAGAAAATTGAGTATGTGAAATATAACTGTGGAAGAGTCCTTAAAAGAAAATTTATGCAGCTTGAACGGACATAGTAAAAGTGATCACTTGACGAGAAAATAGATTATTTTACTATTGAGATGGAATCATTGGGATTGGCAATTGAAAAAGGAAATTAACAATGCACAATTTCTCTCCAAGGTTAATGAGACATTCGCATCTTTGATAAGGATTGATGGCATGCACACAGATGACAAAAGGAGATGGTTTTGAGGGTCTCAGTCTCTCTCTCTCTCTTGGTTTGCAATTCCCAGATGAAAATCTTCAATTCATGGTTTGTTGGGCAGCCACAATTATGGGGTTGGTCTGGGATGGGATAGTGGTGATGATTCACAAGGCTGCAACGCAGCAACATAATCAATTTCAGCGGAACATCCATGGCCTAAACTATAGAGAATCTTTTCTTCTTTTTTTGGGTAAGATAAGAAACAAGTATATTAGAATACCAGAGAGATATCAAGCAAGTTTGGATTGTAAACTTGTAATGACAATCATGATTGGCAAAGTTGCATTGTCCCAACAGTCCAAAATAAAAGAAAGGTTCAAGATTTTCATCAAGTAATTCGACAGGTCAGATTAACGCATGTATCCTGTACCTTTTCTTGACTAGTGGATCTTATATAATGCCAATTTATGGACCATTCCATTCTAAATCTGTGCAGATAACTTGTGATTTTATGGTTGTTATGGTTATTATGGACCTAACTAAGAAAGTATTTAACATCAGAACCATATAAATTTCTGTGGTACTTATCCAATATTACATTAATGTAGCTATAAATAGATCACTTAAAGGTCTAGCATGATGGCCTATGAAGTAAAAAGGGAGCGTCCCCATCCACCCATTGCCTGGGGGCAGGCAGTGCAAGGGTCAGATATAATTAACATTCAGGAGTCTGATTTTCCTACAATCTTAAGAAAAATGCTTATGTCACATTGTCACTAAATGACATAAATAAGGAATCCAGGAAATAGTCCCAGTGGTAAGGCCTATCATAATCCAAAAGAAAGATAAATAGTGAACAGAATCAAGTATTACATAGCATAAAAAAATTTATAAGAAAAAAAAATTTTACATATGAGAAACTTGACAGCATCTAAAAATTTTTTTCAAAAGAATCTTTCTACATACAGGAAGTTGGTACTCTGTTTCAGATATCCGGCGCCCCCCTTTAATGGCAAAATGAGCACAACCTGGATATTTGCCCCTCCTTGAGTACAAATCAAGGTATAGATACCCCAAATCACCCTGGAATAGAAGTATAATGCTTCAATTCAAAAATGAAAAAGATGTCGAGGAATAGCAAAACTAAATTCATGATAACCTATTTTCACTTTTAGGACATGAGCAAAAGCCTGCAATAAATTATGAAATACGATTATGAAATAGTATACACTTGTAATGATTGTATGTACATGCGCATGTGTGTAGACAAGTGAATTAACCTACTAGAAAAACCAAAATACTGTAGCTTGTATTATAAGATGCCTACAAAAGCCAGGATTGGCTTTTGTAGGCATCATCTTTCACTCCTTCAGTGAGGACCTCTATTATTTCTTTCAACAGATGTAAGACTTCAAACATATTCAAGAGCCAAGGGTTCCCAAGGGTTAGGGTAGGACATTAAAGGTAAGTAAAATTTTACTACAGCAAAAATATTTAGGGTTTCTAATCTTAGGTGTTTGGCTGGGTGTGTCAAATCTAGTTCTTTTTTTTTTTTTTTTTTTTTCTGCTTGCAAAGGCTCTGTGTTTTGGCAACCAAGAGTCTTTTACCAAATTGTTGGAGTCACTATGTTAGTAATTTTTGTATTTTCTTGTTATACCTCATGAGTCAAAGGGCTTCATCCTTTCTTTTGATTTTAATATAATTTACTTAATCAAAAAAAAAAAAAAAATCACAAATATATTTTAGTTTTGTGGGCCCTGCCCACCCAGGGGTCATCGCATATTAGAAGAAAATGTGATTACTATGGTGTTATAAGGAATAAGTATGGAAGTATTTGCAGTTCCAGTATCACTCTTGAATAATTCAAATTACTGAAATCTGCACAACAAAAATGGCATACACAGATGTTGTCATGAATAATTTCGGTCTTCTACAAGATAATGATAAGTTTCATCAAAACATCTTGAATAATACATTTTTTTCATCAGCAATTCCATGTGTACCTCTTCAGGATGATGAAGAGACATTTTAAGCACATCCGGATGCCATGATTCACCTGGTTCAAGAGGGATGCTATGAAATGTTGCACCAAACAATGACTCCACAAGCACTTTCAAACCCTCAATACATTGTGACAAAGGAAAATATGATGCTACAACCTGCCAAAAAATAAGAACAATCCTTGCATATAATTGAATGCAAAATTTAAAAAGCATATAAAAGAAGTCCTACTCTAAAACGTAAGAGGGACACACTTTGTATTGCATACGTCACTGGTATTTTAGCATATAAGCTACTCAAAAAATTCATATCTCACAAATGATATGCAAAACAATCAGAAGGAGATAACTAACCGAGGAGTCCAGGTTGTAGGCAGAAGACTTCATCATCCCCGTGAAGTACGCCTCATCCCATGGTTCTAAATCTCTGTTTTGACCACTTTTCTCTCTCATAAAATCCCTAATTATCCTAAACTCCTAAAGAAAAAGTAACTGCTTATTTAACTAGTAAAGACCATGAGATCATCTACAGACAGAGGGAAAAAAATACCAATATTTGCATGCCTCCAAAAATGTCTGCTAGAACATTATACCTCATCAGCCTTTGGCCTGACAATCTTGCTCATCTCAAGCAAGAAGGACTTAACAACCTGTGGTGATGAAGCCATGTTTGGACGCACTGCAAATTCAGCATAAGATTTATACCCCATTATCTGCATTCATTTAAGAAAGAAAATCAAAGCCTTATAACAATTAATAGAAAACTTCACTACTAACATATCTGCTGCTGCAGGAGGGAATTAAAATGGATTTGTGTATAAACCACGTGAAATCATAATAACAAATGAACTCACCATAAGCCCACTCTTACAATGAGCTTTCAGTTGAAGTATCAGGACTCTTTCTTATGAACTCAATTCATCCATCAAAAGATATTCAACAAACCTAAATGGCTAAAATTGCCTGGGTGTATAGCTACAATAATGAGCCGCCATGCACAATCTAGAAATTTAATTCACAAAAAAAGGGCCGAAACCCATGTACAAAAGTATACCAAGACCAACAAGTAATTAGAATGTATACTCATGCTCAATCTAGAAAGTGTCCTCAAATGGGATCAAGTTCCTGACTTCTTAAGGCAATATCTCCTCATAGATCATAAAACCACAATCATTTTTAAACACTATAAGTATTGATAATCATAAGTGAATGTTCATCTTGAATCAAAATGAAGGAATATGAATAATAAAGCCAGCCAACAATTCCTGAAAATTCTCTCACAATTCCTGAAAATTCTCCACACCACAGGCCCTTGGGGCCTTGTGGTATCTCTCTCCCCTCCTACGAGAAGGAGGTCCTAGGTTTGAACCTCCATATGGATATTGGGGCTCCCGCTTCCTGAGCCAGGTTTGAACCTCCATATGGATATTGGGGCGCCCGCTTCCTGAGCCCAAACACGTGGTTTGCAGGCTATTGCATGCATCCCCAAGGAATGGGCTAGCTCCCCTACACCTTGTTGTTAACCAAAAGAAATAATTAAATATCTTTAAATCTCTCTTTCTCGTTCATCAATGCTGAATTGCTGACTATACATGCCATTCTGGTGGACCACCATGCAGAACAAGAATATAGAGCCCTCTCACTCGATTAAAAATCTGTTTTATTCTATAGAATTTTACTTTTTAACTTATTTCATATTATAGCATAATTTTTATGTTTAAGGTCCACCTTTTACCCAAAAAAAGGTCGACCTAGTGACCAGCTCACACGGAAGCAAAAAGACAAACCAAGAACCCCTATACATGCTGAACAAAGATACCACATCATAGTCTGGTTATAGATGCCATCTATCTAAAATCAAAGAATCATTCTCAGGGCTTATGAGTAGGAGTTTACCCATGACAGAGAGACTCTTCTCCACATGTTTTTAAGAACACCTCTCCTCCAGGGGATGATAAAATTTAAACCCTCCAATGAAGAGGTCATACTCATTAATAATCGAAAAGGGATAAGTATACAGACACATACATTAAACATTTATCAATCAAAACATTCTAATATAGAATTGGAGTGCATCATGTCATATAATAAATAATTGCTCTTGATATTAATCAAACATTATACAACTAAACTCAACTGAATAAAGCCTTAATCCCAACATATATCAAACAATATATATGAAGATAAATAACCTGAGCAATCTCATGACGTGCAGCTATAAGCTTATCAAGAACAGCAAGGTTTGCATGCGGGACAGAATTCCCTTGGACATACGCCATTTTCCTAACCTGGTGGGAAAACTCCTGAAGTTAAATTAACTGCATGTGAACAAGAAATATAAGCGATAGGCAGTGCAAATAGTTTAAAATCCCTTCTAAACTCTTCAAGAAGCCTAAAGTACCAAGAGGCCTAAATATCAAGGTACTAGTCAAAGTCTCATCAGTTAAAAAAACAGTTGATAGCCACACAATTATTTTAAATATTCCATTAAATATCACATACCAACAGCTCTCATAATCCACTTTTCACTCAATTCAATTAAAGTGATTGATTGCACAATCTAAACTTTGCTCAGGTAACACTTCACAGATTCTTAAGAGAAAAAATACAACCATAAGATATAATAGCAAACTATAAAATGAAGGCTACCTCAGCATCTGCTGCCCATTGCAGAACAGAGGACAGAGCACCCGGCTCCGTTGAGATCCGGTATCCCTTTTCTTTCATGTTATCTCTTGGCCTTAATGATGCACCAGACGTGGAGTGATAAATGGGCTTAACGAGATGGTGCAACTGTTTTGGGATACGTGATGCCGGAAATATATCCACACAGCCTGGGTCAATGATAATATTTTCATTGAACCTGACCAAACCAAATGCATACAAAATAATCTCTTAATCAATTAGAATGGCTTTTCCCAAATTAAATAACAAATTGTATAAACTTTTTACACTGTTAATACCCAAATATAATAGAAAATGGATCTTAATTATTTGCTGGGACAGCATAATAATCACAAGAATCATCAAAAAATTAGTGGAGAATTATTGATTATGATAATATACTTGAAGAAATATAGATACAAATAACTTACTTACTGCACAGCTGAGAAATTTCTATATTTAGCTGATTAACTCGATCCAATTTCCCTGCAAGACAAAATTGGGATATTCAATATTTGAAAGAGAAAGGTTTATAACATGTCTGAACAAAAAGTAAATGGTGGTGGGATAAGTACCGGCACAGAGATGGATTCCACCCTTCTCAAAGTCAACACGCAGGTAATGGGCTGCCCTTCGAGCTTCTTGGGTAAGAAAATGACCATCTTGCTCAGCTTTTATCACCGCATTATATAGAGTATGATTGGTGTTAAGATACTGCATGGCAGTGGGCCAAAAAAGTGGTTAACAGCAATTAGTCATGCATTTCAAGAAAATTATCTTAAACATAATATCAATTCTATTAATAGTATTTCCAAACCACAGACTAATACAGATGGCATCAAATTTAAATAATTAATAGCTGAATCTTTAAGTATGCAGATCAATTTCTTTGCTGGTACAAGTTCATTTTGCAATTATCCACAAAAGCATGCATTAAATGCCGTAAAAAAATTGATTTAAGCCACTAACCAAAGCCTGATACTATATGAAATATGTTTTACACACTTGTTTCCAGACACTAAACCAAACCAAGTAAATAAAATATAAGCTGCTTGCTTATTACTAACATGTGCAAGGCACAGAGAATTTATCTTACATACTCATTCTATGATGCAGATATCGCCAAAAGAAAAAATAAAAAATAGAAATAGAAATCTTTATTGAGAAGATTTTTCTGCATCTTTGAGGGGAGTGAGAACTTTTCTCAATCTAGCTTATTAGTCCAATGTAGTGCGACTTCATCTGATGATTGAGGAAAAGACTGACAAGACCTCACTCCACCTGCCCATCATTTCTCTCTTGCAATTCTTCTTCTTATTTCTCATATTTTTTCCAATTTGGTAAAAACTTCTTTAAAACTCTTTTGAAACTTTCTGATTTTAAGAAAACCACAAAATTACACTCTTTACTTCTATCATTTTTGTTTCTTTACTTCTGGGGGAAAGTCCTACATTGTTCACCTGTTTGGGCCCTCCACCTAATAGCTTAAGTTTTTGGGGTTAGGTAGTGTCATAATGTGGTATCAGAGCAGTCAATTCACCTGTGATTGATTGGTCCTTTTCGTCTTCCAATTCGGCCAGCAGGCAGCATTTTCTGCCATCTGTCAAAATGCCGTCTGTCAGGCCTTCAATAAGTTATGATTATTTCTAATCCTTTTTTTTTTCCTCATTTCCTTCGAGTTAGATTCAACCACTTCAGTGTCATTTGTCCTCTTAAACCTTGTTAGAACCACCCACAAAATCTTGATTCCCCCCCCCCCCCCAACCGGCCCAATGATTCTCTAACACTTGAGTCAAATGTGTCTACGACACCATCATCAAGACCGTTACCATGCCACTAATATTGGGGAAATAAATTAAGATAACAATCAAAGGGATCAAGAAAATATAGAAATGAATCAAAAGAGAGCATATCAATGAAGGAGATTGAGAGAAAATTATTGAGAAAAGTCAAAGATGATTTTTATTTGTTTCCTTTATTATGAAATTCCATTATTTTTTATTTCCATAATATTTGTGTGGATATAATCTGAATTGGATAAATCACCGAATTATACGATGACGCGTGACCTTAAGATGACCTTGTGGTTCAGTCTAGTTCAAGTAGGTACCTTTGACCTAGGACAACGATCAGCAAATATGATTGCCCAAGTTCAGTTTGCAAACTGAACCAGAGGACTATGCTCCTTTCACATTTTAGCTCGTGACTGGCCGCAGGAATAGAGTTTAATGTACACCAAGCTAAATACTGCGACAATAAGTGACCTAAATCCCTCCTTTTTCCAATATCCTGATCTCGCTCAATTTGGAGGTTCCACTTAACAGGACACATCCACACTCCAATCTCTAACCGAGTTCACAACAGTTACCTAAACCATGGTTAGACAGTTATGCCTAACTACGATGAGGCTGTTAGATTTAACCATGGTCACGCAGTTACAACTGTGATCAAGCTAATCCAACCACTGGGATGCAGTAATCTTGTAACGATGGCCAATCTTTAACCCAAGATCATGAGTTCACTAATAAAAAAAGAGCTAAACCCCATTTCTTCCCTTCTCTCTTCTAGAAGCTTCCACTGACTTAAGTATCAAAGGGTTTTTGGCCAAACAACCTCCGACTGCCCGCTAACCTCTTTATATTTTGTAGATCCACCATAGCCAGCAGAACTTGTGACCAAGAGATCTTACGAAGGGTAACCGGCCTACCTATCCCTACTTTTCCCCATACATTATTCATTCTTGCTCTCTATATAATCCAACTAATGGGTTGGTTAGAATCAAGCTACTATGACTGAAATTCAGTTTTTCCATATGGTATAAGAGCATGTCCTTGGGCCATTCCGTTTGTGAACCCGTCTTTGTTCTCCATGTGACAAGCCTGTTTGTTAGGTTTGCAAGCGAGAGGGAGTGTTGGGAAGTCTTAATCGTTTAATATTGAATTTAACATGGCTTCATATACCACTTTAGGTTGGAAACTTAACACGGTATCAAAGCATATCTTTCTTGGGCCCATTTCATTCATGAGCCTGACTACCCGTCTTTCTTGTCCGAGTGATAAGCCCTTATTGTCTTGTTAGGCCTATACGTGAAGGAAGTGTTGGAAAGTCCCACATCCAATATCATCTAAACATTAAATTTGATATAGCTTCATATACCTGCTTGGGCCCTCCACCTAATACAATCTTTTGTTCCTTATCTCATACCATCTTTTCATTCTCTGAGAAAATTCAAAATGCTTGCCCTTTTTAAGTACACCCTTATGTTATGCCTTTTTTTAATACAAAATTTCCCCATGCTTTTTGGAATATATGTTTTTGCCCCCTACAACACATTATTATTTTCAATAACTACACCATTTTATGTAAGAACACAGGGCTCTATGAGGCCATTCTTCTCCCAGTTCTCAAATAGTTACTCCTTCATTGACCATTTATTTCAAATAATTCTCTGGAAATCCCATTGTTGGTAGTGACTCCAATGTGATCCTAGGGTTATGAAATGATCCTAGAATGTTTAGGAGAATTTAGTGTGAATAAGTCTAGGTCTAGCAAAGATACAAAATTTAAGAACGGATCACAAAGAGAGAGTATTGGGGCTTTTCAAAAGTGCGTAAGATAAAGAGAAAACTAAGGAAATTACTAAATTAGCCAATTAGGGCCTTTGGAAAATAATATAAAACGGGGTACAAATCTTTTTAAAACAAACAGAAAGGGGCAAAATATTTGCAATAAGTGAAGAGGGCATTTGCCTAGCAGGGATTCCAGGGAAAAAAAAAAGGGTGAAAAGGGCATCTAATTTGAGATTAAATAAAGAAAGATAATATAAAAAATTAAAATTCCCTGGAAATTTTACCCAAAGGGAACATATATATATATATATATCCAGATGTAGAGAGAGAGAGAGAGAGGGGTACGGAAATAAATAGATGACAGAAAAGTGATGCAAAATCAATGCAGAGTTAAACCACACTTTTCCCCAACCAATTAAGTGCTAAACCATTAAAAGTCTGATCACCCTAGTTTTAAAATCTCAGTTCTCTCTCTCTCTCTTGATAGTTTTAGAATCTTAATTCTTAATAGACCCCTACTAAAAAAAAAAAAGGTCTTATGAATATCTTACACTTGGCCATGCACCCAGTAGCTTCCCTTCAATCATTTCAACCAAGATTGTGTGTGTGGAATTATGAAATTATCATTACATCTCACTTATATCATTGCAAAAGAGCACCTTTGCATATAAACCATTATAATTTTTTTTCTTTATAATTAAACTTCATTTATAAAATGAATGAAAGTCTATATCCCAAATTGTTCATCATTGTCTCACGTGTGGCGGCCACATGTCAACAGTGTTCAGAGTCAAGTCTGAAGTTTGGACTTTGGATTATGTCTCAACATCCAAGGAATGTTGGAAAAGTACCAATACCAAAAATGTATATCTATATCTATACTACCTATAACAGGCTGAATCTTAGAAAAACTTTTGAATGACCAATATACCCTTATTTTTAAAAAAAAATACATATCTACCCTTCCTTTAATTGGAACACATAGTAAACATTTTTATCATTTGGTAACAAATGAAAGTTAGATTTTAACTCAAACTCTTAACAAATTAAAGTTGGATTCCTGCTCAAATTCTTTTTCCTAGAGCAACTGTCAAGTTGTATGATAATATATATGAATATAAACTCTTTAAATATTCCGTTTTATGAAGAAAAAAAAATTCTATTATTATGAGAAAAAAAAATTTACTTTTGAATTTTAAACTTTATCTATTATGAAAAAATATAAAATCTTTTTGTATTTATTATTTTGTATAACTAATATTATTTAAAAATATTCGCGTGCAGCGCTCGTGTACTATATCTAGTTAACACAAAGATGGCTCCATATACGTTTTTCTTTTTTCCTTTTTTTTTTGTGCTAATCACATTCACACACACAAAGACAAATTGATAAAGAGATGGACAGTTAAATAGGTATATATACATACATATACATTTATATAGAGAGAGAGAGAAAGCATCTCAATCTCAATTCTCAACTCCTTGTAACAATTAACAGTTTTTCTTGCATGGTGTTTAGCAAAAATTTAAAAATAATTTTCCCCCAGTGTTCAAACTTCAAAAGGAACAAATTTTACTTCCAAATAATAATAAACGGCAAGAGGGCATGACTTCGGCCCATAGAAAGTTTCTCTAACCACAATGGAGGGGTTGTAAATTACTTTAGAGTTTAGACACTGAGTCAAGGCACAAAACTTGGTGCTTAGGAACATGATTCTGCATGACAGGCTATGATTTAACAAAGGACGTGACCCTGGATAAAGTTGAATTGCAAAAAGGAATCAAATAGCCAAACCCAAATAATTGAGACATAAGGCTTCATCTACTCAAGTTTAGCTGAGATCAGTATTTTGAAAGTGGATCAAAACCTCCTTTGCAGTATGCAAACATCAATTCTTACAATCATATAAATCATTAATATATGTACATATAATGAGATATGATGAAAAACAAAAACCAAAAAAATTTTGAAACTAATTTCGATCAGATTGATCATTGCTATGACTTTTGACAATATATTTTCCTTTCTAATCTTATGCTTACATTTAAAAATGACTTTTGCAATAAGCGTTCATGCACTTGCCAACAAAATAACAACAATAAATAGTATTTTGCTGTCATATGCATCTGAATAATCAAAGCATGATCACTAATCAAGACAATTCAAAAGCCAAATGAATCACTGGTCACCTCACATGTAGATATTCATTAATTCTCATAGCCGCCTTGTTAGCCTCCTCAACAAATTGCCTGAGTTACAAAAACAAAAACAAAAAAGAATAATAACAAATTAACAACACCACCAAAAAAATAATAATTGTAAATAAATCAAAATTTGCAAATGCAACAATAAAATTCTGTAGTAATGAACAACCTGTCAGGATGAGTATGTCGACAAAGTTCTGCAGAGTCGACAACAGAACAGACCTGACAAATCAAATACTGACATTATTACCTCTCTAGAATAGCCAACAACAGCTGAACAAAGAATGTGGTAACCCAGAGAGAGAGAGAGAGAGAGAGAGAATAAACCTACTGTGTTTGATATCTCATCCATGGCTCGGATTATTTCGGCTGAAGAAGGCATCCCAGAAATGTATGTAACAAGCTCCCCAGATCTAACAAACATAAATTTAAGAATTCAAAATGAAAAATATTTGTTTCCAAATAAGTAAATCAATATGTTAATATAAAGCAAAGGACTTGTACAAGAGTTACATCAAAAGAAAGGAGAAACAAAAGAAAAAACTCTAAAATAAATAAATAAAATTGAAAAAAAAAAAAAAAGGTCAAATAAATAAGACACAACAACTATGCCCATGGGTCAAAACAGACATAAAAAACTTCAATTGCTAAAGAAATCTGATATACAAACGTTACTAAAATGGGTTTAGCAAGAACACCAAAGTGGTGCCCACATCCGAGCTCTCCTTGCCTCCCTCTGAAGATTCTTCAACTTCCTTCTTCCCAAACAGTCAAGAGAATTGCATAGAGAAACTCTCTACATAACCCAACTTCCCAGGTTCTAACCTCCTCTCAGCTTCTCTCAACGGAATAGGCACCACCCACCAAAACCCAATACCTTATCAAAATTCTTCCCCACATAGAGAAGAACGGGAAATTACCATGAAAATAGTTTACACAATTGACAAATTCAATATGATATTTGCATAGAACACATCAATTGCGATTGGGGAATAATCCAACTTCTCAAAATCTTATCACTCACCATCAAGTTTGTTGATGTCCACCAGACAACTAAAAATGTGATTTTTGAGGCAATTAGAGATCTCCACATAAATTGTAATGTCACAAATTAGCATCAATCTTAACCAATGATACGTAGAAAGACTTAAATAGAAACGAACCCGAACCATCAACAACCCAATGCCTTCTATCCTCCCCATCCTAACCAATTTGAATATGTACAGCCTCCCCAACTGATCAATAAAAGTTGGACATCACAATCATGCAAATTTCTCTGAAAAGAGAGGTTCCACACCACTCAATTACAACTCCTCTCCAACTCTTGACCACTTCATTACCTTATCTCTTAACTAGACTCAACAAAGCCTTAATCTCACCAACTTATTGTCATCTAAATAAATATTTTTCGCGCGATTTACTCTATCTACAGCATAGCATCCCTTAAATCCTTGGCAGTTGGAAATCATCTCTTTCTCACCACCTCAACAAGCATTCTTTGTTGCCCTTCCTGTTGTCCTTGAGCATCCTAACTTCAGTTCCTTATCTCTAACTATAGAAAACACATCTGGATGTAGACTCTTGAGAGGAAGATCATTGCACCACACATCCTCTCAGAATGATTCTAAGTTCCTTACACCTTTTTTTCTTTTTGGCTACTCTCTAAGTCCATCACACACCTCCATCTTAATCCCATTTCCAGCCCCCACTTGAAAAAAATAAAATAAATAAATAAAATAAAAGCTGACCAAAGCCTACATACAAACATGTATAGATACCCATACATACATACATATATATACATATATAACACATAGGGGAGCAGCACTTCACTAGTTTTCCACCCATTGCTACCCACATCAAACTCAGTCCCGCCACCTCTACAACCTGTCATTCTCCACTCTAAATCTCCAAAGCCACTTAACCAACAGATCCGCATTCAAATACTCAATCATTCCAACCCCCAAAAACCATAATTGCTTAGATTTTATGGAACAACGAAAAAAAAGAAGTTTATTTTCTGAGAAAACCAATGAAAAAGCAAACAAAACAAAACTATGTATCTCATATTTTCTGTTGCTTCATTTCCAACAAATGAAAAAATCCTCAACTATACCAACCAATCGTATTAAGCTCACTTGAGTATATGTATTCGTTTTCTTTAGTTTTCTTTTCCAGCATTTTTCTCAGTAACCAAACAGAATTTCAGAAAATTTTTAAAGGGATTCAGTGCTACCTCTCGATGGCTTCATCGACGAAACGCTGAAACCCTTTGGGAGTCTTCAAGTGATCGAAGCCATAGAGACCAGTGTCTTTGTTTTGGGGAGCTACGGAGGTATGAAAACGGTGGTGACGGGTCCTGAGAGAATCCGAATTGCAGGCTGTGAGGGGAGGATTGCGGCGGAGATTCGCGGTGGTTCTGCGGATTAGGGTTGACATGGCTCGGCGACAGAGGAGGGTCGATGGTGGCGTGAGGTCGGTTATGGCCTTATGGGGCAGTTGTCTGTCGGGTTTTCACTCTGGGTCGGATCTGAAAAATAATTCGTCGTTACTCGTTAGAATGTTGCTTGGGCCGGAGTGCTGGACCCACGAATCACCGAGGGGAACGGCTATCGCAACCCCCCAAACTTACCCGTTGTCCCCATATTTTTTAATTAGAAAAATTATTATACAAAATAATCAAAAAGGGTTTAAGTACCCCTCACCTATCTCCTCTCCCGTACCCCTCTTCCACAAGTCCGGCAACTCTCTTCAACACCTCACTCCACTTGCGACGATGATACTTCTTCCTGTCAGCAGCCCTCCCTCCCGTTAGTAGCCTTCTTCTTCTCTTCTTCTTCTTATTTTTTTTCTTTCCTTTTCTTTTCCTTTTCTTCTCCTCTTCCCTCCCGTCGACAGTCCTCTTTTTTTTCTTTCCTTTTCTTTCTCTTCCCTCCCGTCGGCAGAAAAAATGGAGGTTTTGAAAAAAAAAAACCTCCCTTGCCGGAAAACACACAAATCTAACCAGCAAAGGAAAAAAAAAAAAAAAAAAAAAAAAAAAAAAAAAAAAAAAAAAAGAAGAATAGAGAAAAGGAAGAACCTCCCTTGCCAGAAAAAATGGAGGTTTTGAAAAAAAAAAAAAAACCTCCTTTGCCGAAAAAGCACACAGATCTGACCAGTAGAAAAAAAAAAAAAAAAAAAAAAAAAAAAAAGGAAGAGAAGAAGAGAGAAGAGGAAAAATGGGTGCTCGTGCTCGCTGTCACCATTGCCCTTCCAAATCGAGGCTGTTGTGTGGGGGAGTGGGGTGGGTGAGAGGTTAAGGGTTATTTAGAATGAGAGGTATTTTAGTCTTTGAGAGGGGTAGGTATGTAAATTTGGGGGTGGGAAAATCAGGAGGACAACTGATAGCTTTAGGGGGTTGCAATAACCGCTCCCATCATTAAGGGATTGAGGGGAGCCTCTATTGGCATCCAAGACTTACTTTTTATCTCCTACTTATTTTATTTTATGCTTTAAGGTTTTATGAAAAATATAAAATGTTTTCATAAAAATTGATTATATTGTCCACTAGAAAATATCATTTTAAACAACTTTATAGAAAAAAGTTATTCCAAAATCTATCGTTTAAGTGGATTTTTTTTACCATTTACAATATATGTTTCATAAATTACTAAAAAGTCTATTTAAATGATAGATTTTAGAAACACTTTATTCTACAAAGTTGTTTAAAATAATATTTTTTTTATTAGACTACAGAGTTAGTTTTCGTGAAAACATTTTATATTTTTCATAAAACCTTAAAATGTAAAATAAAAATGGGATAGGCTCCCATCATCAAGTTCTTATCAGAGTAGCAATGAGCCCGTACAATGCACAGGTGTTGACACCCAATTTTGTACCGCCTGACATTCCAGACCACCTTTAAGCCTAATAATGAAGATGGTGTCAAATAGAACTATTATAAGTGAATCTCGAAGAACCGATGCAATCACAGCTCAATTCAGCACAAAGTCATGACCCATATCATATATGCATGCTTCATGCACATACGTGCGTCTCCCAAAATCTCCAAAATCTCCCATTTCAACATTTCTTCTTTACCATATGAGGATGAAGCCTCAATGCGCGCCAGCCATCTTATGGCAGCTAGAAACCCTAGTTACCTTAAAAACAAACCCTAATACTCTCCTATAAATACCCTACTTTCAACCTATAAAAAAAGAGGATTTTTCTTAGCCTCCGCCCACACTTCTCTTCAGCTTCCACCCCCTAAGCCCAAGAACTGGCAGTTGTGGTCATGAGAATCTGGAAGGGGAACTCGTGGAGTGATTTCCCCGCCACCCAAGCCTAAGGAAACTATTCTTCATTAAAACTCTCTTTCATTTTGGCAAATCTATGATCATTTCTAACAAAATAGGTTTAGATTTATTCGCGTATATCCCACCATTTAATAATATGTCATCAAGGATTTAAGGTCTAGTAATTGCATATCTAAGCATACATGTAGAATAGCCCATATCCATATGTTCATCATCCCATTAAATATGAGTATGTTCATCTGCATATGATATTATGATTATATTGTATGGGTTAATCCATTGATTCAGTATTTATTTCATAGAATCAATCCATGATTTTTTGACATCTAGATCTAGAATATTATTATTGTTTCCAAAGTATGTTTAGGCAGTTTTGAGCATGATATAATCACTCGTAGGTTTGCATAAACATGGTAGTAGCATTATAAGTTCGAATCTGCATCTTTTTCATACATTGATTTTAGAGTATATACGTATGAGCATGTGTGATGCACGTACATGCTTATCACATGCATGTACGTGCATGACATGTTCTGGGAAATTAATTTTTGTTTTGCAGACAGTATAAGTTTGATCTGAGTTCCCTAGTGCCTTTGTTTTCTGTATATACTTTACCCTGTTTGT